>OZ038479.1:107196331-107226331 GCA_964036315.1 Acanthosepion esculentum
ACAGGGTTCAAGAAGGAGACAAAAGATAGGGTGTAAAAAAATAAGTTGTAAGTTAGATAAAAATAAAATGAAGCAAAAAAAAATGGTAAGAAAAACTAATAATAAATTATATATATATTTGACTGCTGCATTGTACTGTCTGGTTTTAAAATATAAAATGAAATGATAAAATGTTGATAATAAAAAAAAAATATGTATGATCAGAATTGTGAAAAATAACTTCCAAATTTATAATCTTGTTTTTCTTCTATTTTTAATTATTCATTTATATTGTGAATGCTTTGTGGGGGGAAAAAATGGAATACTGTAAACCATTTTATTGAGCCCTTCACAAATAATTATGATTATAAAAAAAATGTCTGGCGTCAGCTACAAACTAATGTCCCAGAAAAATACTAAACATTTGCTTGTTGAAAAATGATTGGAAATGAATGCAGATGAAAATATGATTAACAGTGAATTGTAAAGTGTGTGTAATTATGGATGTATATACAATGTATATTTATAAATAGATTTTTATTAAATTCTTCAATAAAGTCTCACTCAAGTCCAACTGACAGGTATCTTAAGTTTATTCATTATTTCTATTTCCATGATTTATATATATATATGCATGTATGTGTGTGTGTATATATATATATATATATATATGTATGTATATATTGTGTATATATATATATATATATGTATGTATATATTGTATATATATATATATATATGTATGTATATATTGTATATATATATATATATGTATGTATGTGTGTGTGTATATATTGTATATATATATGTGTGTGTGTATATATATTGTATATATATATATATGTATGTGTGTGTATATATTGTATATATATATGTGTATGTGTGTGTATATATATATGTGTGTGTGTGTGTATATTGTATATATATATATGTGTGTGTGTGTGTGTATACGAGTGTTTGTGTGTGTGTGTATATATATATATACGTGTGTGTATGAATATATATATATATATATATATGAGTGTGTTTGTATGTGTGTATATATATATATATATATATGAGTGTGCTTATATATATATATATGAGTGTGCTTATATATATATATGTGTGTGTGTGTGCTTATATATATATATATATATGTGTGTGCTTATATATATATATATATATATATATATATATATATATATATATATATATATGTGTGTGTGCTTATATATATATATATATGTATTATATACACAGATGAGATAACTACATATATTTTTTATATATCAAGAACAATATTGGGGAAAAATGTATGACAAAGTTAAAATTCCTGGCAGAGCTTCTATTATCACAGTGCAGGATATCTAATAACAAAAGGGAGAAAAAGAAAGAGAAAAAGAACTTAAATGAAATTGGCTAGATAAAAAAAAAAAAAAATTAATTTAAAATTCCCAGCATCCTTTATTCATGCACATGTGTAGTTGCACCAACATAAATTCAGTTCGAAAGAACAAAATGTGTCAAAATCTTTTTCCACTTTGTTATACATTTTTCTCCAATATATATATATATATATATATATATATATATATATATATATATATATATATATAAAAGTATTGATGATCAATGAAATTGTTTTATATTATTTATTTTTTTATGGTTTAAACCATTCCTCTGGTTTCCCATCAGACTTCTGAGTGGTCTTGCTTTCATAAACCATTATCAAAGATTATTTTGGTTGCTGATAGGCTTGTGTCTCTTGAGAGGCTTGGTTTTTCTTTAGCGTTCTTCATGTGTCATGACTTCATGCATTGGTGGACAAATTCTCACTGGATACCAAATAATGGTCCAAATCATAGAATAATAAAGTAAAAGCCTTTTGCTGGTTTTCAAACAAATTAGCATATATAAAATATAGTTTTAATGATAAAATATAGTTTTATGGTATGCTATATTTATGGATTAAATTGCTCAATATCAGGGATAGTGTGTGTGTGTGTGTGTATATATATATATATATATATATATGAATTTTTTATTTATTAATCTGACAGATTGTTATATATTCACACTGTTTCTGCATATTTCTCTCTCTCTCTCTCTCTCTATATATATATATATGTGTGTGTGTGTGTGTGCATTCCAACACAATGCTAGAATAAGTAACTCATAGATAACATTCATAAATATAGCATGTTTCACTTTTATGAAAGCTTCATCATAAATTAAATATGAAGTGAAACATTAATTTTATAAACATTACCCTTTTGTTTGCTATCCTATTATATATATATATATATATATATATATATATATATATATATATATATATATTTTGATGTGTATTTGGGCAGCTTATGCTGAGTTTTACATGTCCTACATCAAAAACAAAGAATTGAAAACAACAGATAAACCTGAAAATTACACAAGTTAATGGATGACATTTTTGTTTTGATAAAAAATAAAGATGAAATCACAAACCTAAAACCAACTTTTGAAAAAGACTCAATACTAAAATTCACATATGAACCCATACTACATTACAAGATCCCATTCCTTGACATTGAGATGTGGCTAAAATCCAACAAATTTACCACTTACCCATATAAAAACCTCACTAGTACAAACTCTTGTTTTCTAAACTATGATAGCTAATGCCCAGAAAGATATAAAATAGAAGTGACAACAAACTTCTCAAACAGAGCATACCAAAATTCCTCTCCCCAAAGAATATTTCTAAGCAAACTAAAACACAAACACTAGTCAACAATAATTTTCCCTACTACATCATTGATAAGCAAATAAAAGTATTCTTGCAAAAATACATGCCAATAATAAAAATACAACACCAAAAAACCTCAACATATTTTATTGCAGCCAGATGCACAATAATTATAAGCAAGATGAATTTTCTATAAGGAAAATCATTAAACACCATATTTCTGCTGTAACCCCTGGAAAATATATAAAGTTCATAATATATTATCAAAAATGGAAGACTGCAAACCTTGTTGTCATCAACCGAAATAACCCCACCAAATTTAAACTAGCAGTGACCAATATAGTGTACCAATTCCAATGCTCAGCACAAGACTGTGTTATTTGTCAAAAATCTGTGACCTATATCAGACACACCACTACCTCTTTAAGTAGACATCTTACATGTCACCTTATGAAGCAGAGTGCGAGTAATAAACATTTATTAACTAATAACTTACAAGAACCTTTAAGGAAAATTCTAGTCAATAATACAAAGACTCTTTTCAGGTCACATGGTTGTACACAATTCATCATTAGGGAGGCATTGCTTATTAAATATTTTTCTCCTACTATCAATCTTACACAATTTAGCAGTGCAGATGACATGTTAAAAGTGTTCTAAAAATAGAAGTGATGCCCTCGTCAACTGGCCATGCACAGCATGTGAGAACCAAAAAAGCATACAACCCCTGCTGCACATACTCCCCACAACAAAACTACTATGTGAAAGCCACACACAGAAATTCATCATGAAAACAACATCCTTGATAATGGTTATAGAAATAGCTGAAAATGCTTAGAACAACTATAAAAATTCCTATATTCTTTCCCCTGAAAAATGTTAGAATGCTGGAAAAACTCAATGAGAGATTAATTAAAAACTTCTTTGTCGGCCATTTTCAATGAAATATATATATATATATATATATATATATATATATATATATATATATATATATATATATATAAGTTGGTAAATTTACCCAAGATCATCTTTATTTTTTATTTTTTTCCAAGTACTTTTGAATGTTGCCACATTTGTTTTCAAGTATTTCATGTTTTTCTAAGTGTCTATGGCTAAGTTTGGCATTCCTTCATTTGCTCAAATTGATATATATATATATATATATATATATATATATATATTTACTTTTTGGATGAATTCTTTCTGTCTGTCTGTCTCACTCTCTCTCTCTCTATATATATATATTATGTATATATATATATTTTAATATATTTTCTGTTTATACTTTTTTTATGGATATACTTATTTAATAAATGATGTGTTTTAATTAAACAGTATTAATTACATTAACTGGTCTGGATGTTTGAGAAATTTCATAGAAAATATGTGTCCTTCTATAGGAATTGAACCTGTATCCTATATGGAACCGTTATTAAGTCCGACATACAAGGACTGTTCAGCCACAGAGAACTTTGAGGTTAGCAAAGCTCAAATTACTGCTTTAAAACACACACCTTCGCCGATTTTTAACAATCTATCATATCTGCTCGGAAATTGTAGCCTAATGTAAACAATGACAACATATTATATTGTGCATTAAATCTGATGTATATTTTCTGTTTCAATGCTTAAAAGCAATAATAAACAGAAAATATATTAAAATAATCGTTGGATTTAATCCATTCATAATATATATATATATATATATATATATATATTTATATATGTGCGTGTGTTTGTGTGTGTATGTGCATTAAAGACGACAGACAAATCTACCAGACTCCATCCAAAACATACTAGTAGAAAATACAAGCATAATAACGTCTTCCACATGTAAATAAAGATTAAAAATAATCATTCAACCAGAATTTTTCTTAAGGGTTCTTGTAGATTGCGGGTTGATAAAAGTTTTTTATGGCACTCTGCTCTTCCAAGCAGGTGATACTCTTATATTTATTTATATATATATATATATATATATATATATATATATATATAAGGACTTGAACCCACAGAAAAGAAAACAGATTTAAAAAGGACAACGTCATTATATATATATATATATATTTTTTTAAAGACATTTATATTATGTTTAACGTTCTTTTTTTTTTTTTTTTTTTTTTTTTTTTTTTTAAAAAAAAAAAAGAACGTTAAACATAATATAAATGTCTTTAAAAAAATAAATTGTCGGGCTATGTCCAATTCTAAAATATATATATATATATATACCTTGAAGGATTCCTTTCAGCCAACACCTTTCCAAAAGGTGGACGTTGGTGCAATTAAACAAAACTACAGACACAATTACAAGGATAGCAAATGAGGAGGAGAAATTGGAACATGATTAAAACAAATTTTAATTGTAAATAATTGATGATTAAAAGCTTCCAAAATAGTATAAAATAGAAAAAATTTGCTCCTCCTCCTCCTCCTCCTCCTCCAATCAAACACAAGGATCGAATGAAATGATCCTTTTGTTTACATAAGCTGGGATGATATAATTTGATATATACAGCTTTGAGAACTCTAAGGTGGTGGGCAAAGCAAACTTAGTAAAAAATGTCCCATCATATTTGGTGGCACAGTCTGGGTTGTCCAGAAAGTGTTGGTTTAATGGCCAAGTCATGCACAGATTGGGTGGTCTTCAATGAACGACTCTGATTGCTGGATCGTAAATAGACAGGCATATATATATATATATATATATATATATGGGTGTGGTGGGTATGTATGTAGAAGTATGAATACATGTAGGCATAGTGGATGTAACTTTAGCATATATATATATATATATATATATATATATATATATGGGTGTGGTGGGTATGTATGTAGAAGTATGAATACATGTAGGCATAGTGGATGTAACTTTAGCATATATATATATATATATATATATATATATATATATATATATATATGGGTGTGGTGGGTATGTATGTAGAAGTATGAATACATGTAGGCATAGTGGATGTAACTTTAGCATATATATATATATATATACACACTTGCCTGAAAGTCGAAGTTGCATTTTGTCAGAGATTTATAAAAGAAATGTTATTTTCAGACAAATTTTTATGGTGATGTTTTCACATACGTGATATTCTTTTGAACAAGAAACTGAGAATTTGGACCAGTACTCTGCTTAACTTTTGCACAAGAATTCATACTAAAGTTGCTTAAATGGTTGTTTACATGTTTTACCCACATTTAAATGTCGATGTCTCCTCAAGCAGTGGAAGAATGTCAACATGTTCACCAAGTTATAGAATCAGACGTTTAAACTCTCACTCACTTGAATGTTTGAAATGTCAAATTCATTTCTAAATTGATAGTTTGATCAAATTTGGATTCTATTACCTGGTGAAATTCTTGAATATAGTACAAGATAACATGTTTAAATTTTTTTTTTTATTTGCTAAAATTTCCATTAGTATTGTGGGGTATTGTCACAGCATTAGTACCATGGGATTTTCAAACACCCCATTTAAAATATTAGAGATATATCATTTAGTTCTTAATTTCTTTGTTATGTAATTTTTGAGTGTTCTTTCAAGATTTCATAGGATAAATTTAAAAAGGAAAAAAAAAAAGAGTTTTATTTGGAAAAATTAAATTAAAAAAGTCAATATGTTAAAAATAATGAGTTTCTAAGTTTTAAAAATTAAATTATACAAAGTTTCATTTTATTTTCAATAAGCAAATCTGCTTGAAATTCAGACAAATATTATGATTAAATCAATAAACTCTTTGTACTTAGTTTACACACATACACACATTGCATAAATACTTATCAAATAAAACTGCTTGAAATTCACACAAATATTATGACTCAAACGAAAAACTCCTTTTATTTACTTAAAAGAAACACTTGACGGATCCTGAAAATTTGACCTGTCATTTGCTGAATATGAAGGAAAATAAAATTGGGTGTGTCCAAACCACTCATGGTACTAATGGAAAGTTAAAAAAAAAGTTCACAGAAGATTTTTTTTAATCATTTCACCCCAAGCAAGGCAATAAAGCAACTAAGATATAAGGGCTGACTGAGTGTTAGAGAACAATAAAAGAGCAAGAATTAACAAGACAGAGAACAATGATTGACATTGCATTCATATTTCACTTTGGAGTTTTAAGATATTTTTTTTTAAGCAAATCACCACAAGCAAGGCGGGAGTGCCACTAGCATGCAAGGGGTTACAGAGGATTGAGAACAAGAGTAAAGAGGTGTGTTTGAGGAAAGGATACAGAGAAGAATAGGGAACAAGATCAGGATGTCAGATGTCAATTGACATTACACTTGAATATTTGAAGATTATAGACATTGGGGAAGCAAGCAAGGGAGTTCCACAGATGAGAAGTGCAGGAAAAGAAGCTGTTTGAGAAGAAGAGACAGTTACATTTAACCATTTTAACAGTGAAAGGGTGGGACCGAGATGCCAGCCTGGTAGCTTGTTTAAATTCATGTAGTCTGGGAACCAGTGAAAGTAGCTCATCGGAACAGTTGAAATGAAAATATTTGTAGAAGAGACAGAGAGAGGCCACAGCATGTCTGTGGGATCGTGATTGTAGACTAGATGCCAGATCAGAAACTATCATCTTGCATATTCGTCTCTGGATTTTTTCAAGGACCTTGAGACATACAGTGAGAGTACCAGACTATAAATGACAGCAATATTCCATGCAAGGATGGATGGTTGATTTATAAATTTGAAGGATGGACTCGGATGAAAAAAACTTTCTGGCATGACACAGGGAGCCAACTTTCCTTGCGGTAGATGAAGCTATTGATTCAATGTATTTATTCCACCTCATGTCAGTGGACAGTGAGAGACCAAGCAGGTGTAACGAGGCACTCTCAAGGAGTTGGGAATCAGCCATTCCGATGGGAGGCAGGGAGGGTTCTAAGTAGTGGGTAAAGGAGAGCAGTTTTGTTTTGGAGGCATTACAAGCCATTTCCTGCCCCAGTCAACCAGAGATTGGAGGTCCTTTTCGAGATCAGCAGCCAGGTTAGTTTTGTCAACGATACTAGATTTACTATTGAGGCAGGAGTAAATAGTGGTGTTGTCCGCATAGATGCCAACATGGGAACTGATGACATCGAGGAAGGTCATTGATGAAGATCCGGAATGGTGTAGGGCCCAAGATAGAGCCTTGGGGGTCACCAGCATTCATGATAAAGGAGCCAGAGGAGAACCTGTTTAGGATGACCTTCATTTCATGGTTTGACAGGAATGTTTTTAATAAGTCAAATAATTGTCCTGTAATGTCGTATCCCTGAATCTTAGAAAGAAGGCCAGCATGCCAAACCCTATCAAACACTTTAGAGATGTCTAGTGCCACGGCTCGAGGTTCTCCATTATTGTTGAGTGCTTGGTATATAAATTCAGTTATATATTCAGCAGTAGATCGGGCAAGGCGGAAACCATATTGCTTGTTGGAGAGCAGATGATGTGAAGTAAGGTGCTTAAGCACTTCAGCGTTGATTAAAGCCTTGAAAACTTTACCGAATAATGGTAAGAGACTGATAGGATGGTAGTTAGATGGGCCAGAGGGGTCACCAGAGTTTTTAAAGACAGGCACAACAGATGAGGTCTTCTAACAGGCTGGAAAGCAAGAGTCGGTGAGGCAGTAGTTGTAATGTTTAGAGAGGACAGGAGCCAATTCAGGAGCACATTTCTTCAGGACAATGGCCAGTATCCCATCCTCACTACTAGCCTGATGGGAGTCTAATTTAGAGATGATGTCCAATAACATCATTGGGGTTGTGTGCATCTCACTTAGTAGAGCGTCAGTTCTAGGGGGAAAGTCTGGTGTGGGTACACCAGATGAGTCTAGCGTTGAATTGGATGAGAACTTATGAGTGAGCATTCAGTCTTATCTGCTGAGGAGATCAGGACCTCAAATTGGTTGAATAAAGGGGGTATGGAGGGTTTGCTGTTGTTTAGCATGCTTTTGCAAAGCCGCCAATAATCTTTTGAACCAAACTTGCGAGACGCAATACATTGATTCATTCTTTTAGCAAAGAGTAACTTTGCTTCTTTGAGGACATGTTTGCACTCGTTATGAACAGTGACAAAGAGACGTCTGTTGTAATCAGAGATGTCTCTACGGTATAGACGAAAGTAGTGATTCCTGTGGGCAATAGCTGCTGAACAAGCAGCTGAGAACCAAGGGGATGAACGCGATTCCACTTTATATTTTCTCATAGGGATGAAAGCCATGATTCCAGCTTTTACCCAGGATGAGAGCTCAGAAACACATTTTTGGGTGGGGAGATTGAAGACAGTATTCCAGGGGACATCCCAAAGGAAATCTCAAAAATGAATCCCAATCTGCTCATGGATAATAGAAAGATGTTTTATTGGTAGGAAGTTCTTTGCTGGGGAAGGAGTAGAAGGAGATGAAAACAGACACGGCGGCATGATCAGAGTTGCCAAGAGGGCAGAGCTCTGTGGCATGACAAGACTCAGGGAAGCCCTACTATCATGGTTGCTGGGGAAATGTGTCAACCACTTGTGTGAGAGATCGAAAAGTTAAGTGTTTTTATGCCAGGAAGGTCAGTTACAGTGTTTAAGCCATTTGGTATGGTGAGCATTGAAGTCACCAAACACAAATATGTTTGCAGATGGATGTAGAGAGATAGCCTCGTCTATGTTATCAGAAATGCAATCGAGTACACCACAGTCTTGGGAGGATGGAGAGCAATAGAGAAAGCAGAGATAGTTTATAGATTTGAGGAGAGATAGATGGAGACACATGTATGAAAGGTCTGGAGATTCGAGAGATATTTTATTACATTGATGAAAGAAATTTGTAATGGAATATATATGTATATATAATTATAATATATTGCACAAACAGTGCTGGTGTTAATAAAACAGTCTCATTATTAAGTATATATTAATAAACATACATATTATCCCTCACCAATTGCACGACTCAGAGCTTCATGTACAATGCAATAGTCAGGTGCTCAATATAAATATATATATATATATATATATATATATATATATATATATATATATATATTAGAATGGATTTATTAATAAATAAACTAACTGAAGATTGTATTCAAGTATAAAACAGACTGTCACCTCTCAGTGTTGATCTCAGTGTCCACTTTTATATTTACATTTTATATCTATCTTTTACCCATAAATATAGCATACCTTAAAACTATATTTTTATCATATATATATATATATATATATATATATATATATATATATATATATATATATATATATATATAAATATAAAAGGGGACATGAAAGTCAGCACTTAGAGGCGACAGTCTGTTTCATGCTAGTGCAATCGTCCGGTGACTAGTGCTGTTATTTTTCTTGGCTATTTATATATATGGGTCAGTGGTGCATTATGGGTAGTCTATTTTGGCGGTTACTTTTACCGGAAGTCACTTATTTGTTTATTTTTTTATGTCAAATTATTTTGCTTGGTTTTTTGTTTGTTTGTTTTTTGTTTTTTTTTATTTTTATTTTTTTTTTTGACATAAATAAATAAACAAATAAGCGACTTCCGGTAAAAGTAACCGCCAAAATAGACTACCCATAATGCACCACTGACCCATATATATAAATAGCCGAGAAAAGTAACAGCACTAGTCGCCTGACGATTGCACTAGCATGAAACAGACTGTCGCCTCTAAGTGCTGACTTCCATGTCCACTTTTATATTTACACACACTCTATCCCTGATATTGAGCACTTTATCCCATAAATATAGCACACTTTAAGACTATTTCTTCATATATATATATATATATATATATAAAGACTATTCATACACACACACACACACACACACACACACATATATATATATGCATACATGTATGCAAATAACAATATACATACATATTCATATGTTCCTGTTATATACATGCACATACATATTTTTTAATCATTTCACCCCCCCCCAAGTGAGGCAATAAAGCCACTAAGACACAAAGGGTTACTGAGTGTGAGAGAATATGAGGAAAAAGTACTATTAATAACAATAAGTGAGCAAGAATTAGGAAGACAGATGATAACGATAAACATTGCATTTAAATATTGGAAGATCAAAGTTGCTGGAAGAGAGTTCCTCAAGCAAGAACTGCAAGAGAAAAAACTGTTAGCATAGAACTTATGGCTACACCTAGTCATTCCAACTATAAAATGTTGAGACCATGCCACCAATCTAGTTGCACACTAGCGGACACTAAAATGTTCTCAGTCCAACCCAAATACCAACAATGTTTGCGCATTGAAATGCTGATTTTAGGAAGCAACCCCCTTTTATATAACAACCCCTGCAAATTTGAGAAAATATATAAAGGAGAAGCTATATTCAAAGTCTAAGAACGTAGGGAAATTATACTCAAATGAGGGGTAGAGAAATCTGATATGTTCTGAAGAGAGAAGGGCAGCCATCATGCTTCAAATACAGGGGAAATGAGAGTGATTCAACTCTGTGGATGTCACATGGCATGTCCTAGCTGTAAAGGGCAGATCTAAAGCATGCTTTTCATCTGAATAAATGGCATGGAAATAGCAGTAGTGACAAACATACAATATGGCATTTACTGGAAAGAGGCTGAAGAGTGGAAAATGTCATCCCTACAAGACCACATAAACGATTTTGAACTTTATTAATGCTGGAAAGTGAGGATTGAACAGTAATTTTTGTCTTAATTCAAAAATGTTAGGAGAATTCTTTTAAAAAATATTTTATATACTTTAGAATTTAACCTTTTATAATTTATGTTCTCTTGGTAATAATAACATTTTTTAAAAATATTTTCTGTTTATGTCAGAATATTTCAAATTTTAATTCAGTTTCATTGAACATATTCGTATATGAATACATACATATACGTATATGTAGGTATGAACAATTGTGAAGAGAACGAGTCCTTTGTGAATACTTCAGCAGTTGATGTTTATAAAAAAATAATGTGTATAATTCTTGCAGAATGTGACCAAAAATTGTAAAACAAAACAAACAAATGAAAAAAGAAAAGAAATTTTCATTTTGAAAACGAGCAAATCTGATGTAAATATTTAATAAAAAAAATTGTGATTATTTACAATATTTACATTGTTTGGACTATTCATGATGTTTTGGCTGTTGTATGCTCTGGGCTTCTTCAGGTGATATACGTTGGAATTTTGAAAAGAACCCTTTATTTCATCCACCAGAGTAGACTGTTCCACGTGCCATGCTTCTTCTGGCTCTCTCAGTGGTCAGGTATTGAAGTCACAACTCTTTGGGTCATGTCACTGGATAAAAGCATTGGTAATCCAGTGATTTGACCCAAAGGGATTGTGAGTTCAATACCCGGCCACAGCAGAGGTAAACAAATAACTTGGTGAGTTGGGTTAAAGGGAAATAACTGAAACTGAAATATCTGGAAGAGGTATGGCATATGGAACTAGAACAATCTACTCCAGTAGACAAAATAAAGGGTTTGGTTTGAATTTCCAATCACCTGAAGAAGACTGGAGTGAACAACGGCTAAATTGGTGTGAATATGCTGAGACTTTATTAATCATGCCTTTGTTTATTCACTCTCACCATAACAAAGATCTTGCACGGTCTCGACGTATCATTATGCCTTCATATTGGTATTAAATAGTTTTGTCAATTACATAGACATATCCTATATCACATTTCTTATAGTAGACATCCACTTATCTTACAAGATAACAGTAGTACTCTGTTTGGTTGAAACACAGTCCTTCTGTGAGCAGCCTGTAGAGTGGCCTAATAGTCAAATCATTGCATGGCACTGTCTTCTGCAGGTGTGGCAGATGAAGCAAGAATTTGGAATGGAGGTTTGAGATTGCTCTTTTTGCTTCCTGCATTGTCTTCTGATCTCCAACAGTAGGTTTTGCTCTTTTCCACCCTTCAGGACTCCTCCTTGAACAGCATGGCACCCAGCTGCTTCAGTTGTCTGCTAGTTGTTCCCAGCTACCATAATCGATGCCTGTGAATTTCAGGTCACTCTTGAAAATGTCCTTGAAGTTTAGTGCAAAGCGGCTGACCAGTGTCCCATGGCCAGCTCACCATAGAGGATTTCTTTTGGTATATGGCTGTCATTCATTTGATTTATGTGGTCCTACCTTTGAAGACAATGAGAACAAAGGAGAGGAAACATGCTCTAAGAGTTGCATGGTCTATCAAACTAACCCCTGGATCAGACATCTTCTATATATGTATTAGATATATATGAAAAACATTTATATATATATATATATATATATATATATATATATATATATATATATATATATTATACATAACATATATAGCTCATATTTGTCACATACTAGCCAAAAAACCACATTCTGTGCTTGGTTTTAAGCTAGCTCCTGTGGAGGGCTAATTGGGCCTCCTGACTAAAGCTAAAGAGACATTTGACTGAGCTTAGAAAACAACAATGATAATTCTGAAGAAATAACTATGAATCCCTCAATTCACTCCATGAATCTTCAAAATCTCACATTAACTCTGATCCGGGCTATAAGTCTAATTCTATCTGAAAACTCCAATTTGGGCCAAAATTCTAATTCAGGCTGAAAATTGAGTTCTTTAAATCATAAACTCTGCAGAACTTGAAAGCCTCATGTCACAAAACCTTTCACTTTAACTCTGATTTCTTGTTATTTTGAAGAAATATAATAAGGGTGTTTCATTAAGATGGATTATATATAAGAGTGTTTCATTAAGACGGATCAAAGTCAGCAGTAAATAAATCAGTGTTATTAGTGAAAATTTATTTCTGGATCGGATCGTGTTATTTAAGTCATGGCAATTATATGTGAAAAATAACCAAATGTCCGCCAAATATGAAAGAAAAAAATCATTATATGCTTAAACTTAATTCACATTTAAAATTGGTTCGAGTTATTGGAACACATCACTCTCCCTAGTTCTTGGGGTACCCGCACGGAGTATGGGTAATTTGTTCCCTGTTGGTTATCCAGGTAGTCTCTGTTATTGGAGTGCCAGGCTGACTTATTAAGCCTGGAATTCAATGGAAGCAGGAAGTTGTTCTGTCAAGTCCTACAGAGTCCTTACTTCTCCCAATGAATTTCCCACACGTCCACATCAGCCAATACTTTCCTCAAGCAAATGGAAATGCAGAAAGAGCCGTGCAGACTTTCAAATGCATCCTGAAGCAGAGGAACCTATTTTGAACAGAACTGCAATGACCTCAACAACCAGAGTGAGCCTACCTGAACTTGTTGTTTGGTATCGACTGCAGACAATGGTGCCTACACTGCAGTTCAACCTTGACCTGTGGCTAATTGTTAAGAATGTAATTTGCCAGTGCGAGACTAGAGAATGGCTACAAGAAATATTTTGTCTCCAGTTGAGTGATCCAAATGTAACTTGACCCAAAGAGCTGTGAGTTCAATACCTGGCCACAGCAGAGGAAACAAAAACTTGGGGAATTGAGTTACTAAAAGCAATTAACTGAAACTGAGATATCCAAAAAAGGAATGGCACGTGTAATTACCCGGACTCGCTTAACCCTAGATTACTAACCATCAATTAAAGTTACACAACTACTAACTATATCATACCCAATTTTGAAAATATCAAGAAAAATATTAAACATAAATTTTTATTTGAAATATTTTATATGCAGACACTACAAACTTTGTACTTTGAGTTAACATTAATAGGAACTGAAAAACATATTTAGGTAAGAAAATCAGGTACTGAAAATTGTAATTAAAAATAGGAAAATTTGTGCTGGGTACTATATACCCATGGTTAGTGTTCTAGGATTAAACATATCTTTGTTTATTCACTGCCAGTTGCCTGATCCCGACATTTCTTTATGCCTTCATAAATGGCTACTAAGATTTTGTTCAACATAGAGGGAGGGATAATAATCTTTATCACTTATTAAGCTTTCCTTAAAAAATGGGGCTTCATTATTTTCTATTGTTTTAGAGTTCTTGTCGGTCAGAGCTCCTATTTTGTCTATTAGTTAGCCAGCCAAAATGTGGTTTCACTGATGAAATAACTATACATGTGTGATTCTTGTCGAGAGGCAATATACCGACATGGACTAAATAAAGTGTTTAGTTTGAAATTCCAATGTATATCACCTGAAAAAAGCTGGAGCGTACAACAGTCCAAACATTGTGAATATGGCAATAAAGATGAGGACAATCATCCCACCAATGTAACTAAGAAATATTTTGACATCATGCATCGTGCAACCTACCAAGATGCAGATCTGGCAACATTATCTTTCAGAAGTTGGACCACGAGTGTCAATGGTCAAAATCAGTGGCAGTATCAAGCCAGGTTGCACATCACTCTGTTTTGGTGCAAGCCTCAGATAACATACAATCCAGGTAAAACTGGAAACACTTTCACCTGTGCTGTGGTGTATCTACTTTTCAGAGTGGCCTCAGTATGTCGACAGACCCTGTTTGCTTTCAGCCTTCAAATATCCTGACTACTGATTCACCAAATATTCCCAAGGCTCCTACCAACTTATCTTTCTGCTGCTCGAGGAAAGTATAGGTTGCTGTTGACATATGTGATATTTCGGGCTTTGCTGCAATTTTTTTTTTAAGTTGGTTGGTATAACATGTTGGTCGTTCTCAGTTGCATGTATATGTATGTATGTTGCAGCATTCACCCTGGATCGGTTAAGCCGGCTCCTTCCAAGGAATTCACCGCGTCCGGAACGAACGCCGACCAAGCATGGCGATCCGTCGCCAATGCTGAAACGAGCGACAGCCATTCTTGATTCCAACGGCGGTGAATTCTTGAAACGGAGTGACAAGGGAGTTTGAACTTCACACGCGGTCCCCACACCTCGCGTGCTATCCCAGTGGAGGGAGGAATATGCTCTTACTTGCCGCAGAATTTCCACAGACGCAGAGGCAGGAGTAACCAAGAGGCCGCCGGATGCCAGTGCAGACGCCGAATGGTTTTGAATTCAGAGTTAACCTTCTCCTAGACCAGTTGCCATCCAAGGCTATAGAACCCAGTCTGTCCTGCTATTTACCCATAGTTGGAGGGAGAAGAAGAGGATTCACACCTTTCCCAATTGTGTTAGCATGTAAGTGAATGTAACGGATTCGACTGGGATTCGAACTCGGCTCTCCGATTCCTCAATCCGAGCCGTTATCCATTACTCCACCGTGCCTCCTTCGTTCTCAGTTACCAGTGACTTTGAAATAATATGTCAGGTGGATGTATTTTTCATACTTTCAATAACACTGTATTAATGTTTGGTAGTCACGATATTATAAATATCTAGAAAAATAGTCCACTAGTATAAGATATGACCTATCTTTTACTTCATAGAAATCTGTGCCAAATATTTGAAATGGGCATTCTGCTAAAAGAGTATGAGCTAAGGTTCTTTTTCTGTTTTGGTCTGTTGTCTGCAGACTGAGGTGCTTGCCTGGACTTTCTTAATCATGCCTTTGTTTATTTGCTGCCACTATACTGAAGATCTTGTATGATCTTAACATTACTTTATGCCTTCCTATCTATATTAAATGGCTACTAGGATTTCATTCACCATAGAGGGTGGGACGATAATCCTATTACTCTTGATAAGCTTTCCTTCACAGGAAAAAAAGGGCTTGATTGTTTTTTTTTATTGTTTTAGAGCTCTTGTAGGTATGAGTTCATATATTGTCTATTAGTTGGCCAACCAGCATGTGATTTCACTGATGAAATAAGTATACACGGTCGATCCCTGTTAAGAGGCACACTTTTTCTTTCATAGGACTTTTCATTCTGTCCTAGTTGTTACCAATTTTACTGTTTAAATTAGAAATGTAACCACTACAGAAAAACTTTTCTGCCTGCTATCAGCATGGCTGATGCTAGACTCCCGGAGAGCAACACACCGCGCCTTCTTGGCCTCACGTTTTCAAACTGACCTAAAGTGGAGTGACTACATCGAATCAATAGTATCATCAAATGCAAGGAGAGTTGGGTCACTGTGCCGTACCAGAAAATTATTCTTGTCAGAGTCCATCTTGCACATTTAAAAATCTACCATTCGCCCGTGCATTGAATACTAGTGCCATATCTGGTCTGGTGCTCCTGCTGTACATCTCAAAATTCTTGACAAAATCAAAAAAAGGGCCAGTAATTCAACCAATCCTAACCAGGCATCTCGATTTCAGTCACTATCCCACCAATGTAGCACGGCTTCTCCCTATCTTTTCTACAAATATTTTCATAGCAACTGCTCTGACAAGCTTTTTTTCCCTGGTCCCCCGACTACATGAATTTAAGCATGCTACTAGATTGGCAGCTAGGTCCCACCCTTTGTTCACACATTTTTTTTTTTAAATCATCATCACAACAATGACAGTTACAATAAATTTGTCTTTGTAATTCACCCCTCAGGATGACCTTGGAGGAGATCGAAAGTACTTGGGTAGGACAAACCTATGGCACCTTCCTTGATGAATTTCATCTTAACATCAAGAAACTGATTAGAGAACTGGAAAGGATTATTATAAAAATAAATAGACATAATATGTCTATAATATTCAATGAAACATGTTTCAATGAAGATGTGCTGCCTATATATATATATATATAAAATGTCTTTGATCTTTTTGTTTAACTGGAGGTTCTTGTAATCCTTTTTTAAATTGTGAATAAGTGTGTGGGAATATTGATTGTGGTATGTGAGCAGTGTGTTACGATTTATGTGGATAGTTTTATTTAGTGCTTCTTTTATTATATTTATTGGCTATTTACATTTTAGGGATTGTTTTGTTAAGTTATTAATGTTGTGTAGAAAATCTAGATGGTCTGAGCATATGCGTTTGATTCTTAGAAATGAGCTGTATACGATAGATTTTTTTAATTTAAGGGGATGACATCTGTTAAAGTGTAGGAATTTATGCTGGTTTGTGGGTTTGTTGTATAGACTGGTAGAAAGTGTATGTTTGTTTAATTTTATCATAATGTCTAAGAAAGGGACGGATGTGTATGAGTGCTCCATGGTAAATTTAATTGTATCGTGGAAGTTGTTGCAGAAAGTAAAAAAGTTTTTTAATTTTTCTTATCCATGAGTCCATAATAAGAAAATGTCATCAATATATCTAAAATAATGTAATGGTTTAAATTCTGAATTGTCTAGTATCTTCCTTTATAGAATGTGCATAAAGATATTAGCATAGCTAGGTGCCATTTTCGTGCTCATTGCTGTTCCACTAATCTGTAAATAGTGTTTGTTATTGAATTTAAAATTATTGTGTGTTAAAATGAAATTTATTAATTGGCATATATCTGTAATTTGGTTGTTAGGTAATTTTTTACTAAGGAACTCATAGCAAGCTGATACTCCTTCAGCATGTGGGATGTTCGTGTAAAGGGACGAAACATCCATTGTTACTAGGATTGTATCATGGTGGACTTATATATATATATATATGTATGTATGTATGTATGTATGTATGTATGTATTAGGTTGATGCAAAAATAATGTTGTTTTCTCACATGAAGTTGAACATCAAAAACGACATTATTTTTGCACCAACCTAATATTTATGACGAAGTTGAAACTGTTCTTGATATATAAACATATATATCAGTACCTCCTATATATATATATTATGAAATGGACTAAGTCCGACAATTATTTTAATATATTTTCTGTTTACACATTATTATATTTATTATTATTCTATTTATATGTCTGCTTCGACCAGATATGAGCATTTGAGAGAAATCATGGGAAGTTTAAAAACAGTACTTTGACCTTGCTAGCCAGACGCTTCCTCTATAGCTAAAAGGTATAGTACATGAGGCTATATAACGGTTCCATGTACGATACAGGTTTGATTCCTGTCAGAGGATGCATATTTTCAATGAAATTTCTCGGACATTCAGGCCAGTAAATGCTGTTAATACTGTTTATTATTGACAGTGCAATTACTTAAATATTTGTATCTATAAAAATAACATATAAACAGAAAATAAATATATACATGTGTGTGTGTGGTCACATTAGTTCTAAACAAAAGAAACTGAAATAGGCCTAGTTCCTTCTTCCCCCACTTCTCTTGCTCTCCCCATAACCCGCATACCCAACCCCTATGCAGCCATACCATCTATATTTATAAACACTATCCCCTGTAAATATAGCAAATTTTAACAATATATGTGCTGCGCGTGTGCATGAGATTCTGTCTGTTAGGTTTTATCTTTTCTTGCTTCATCTTCACACTATCTCTCAAAATCACATTCAGCCTTGCCTCTTCCATCTTTGTACCCCTCACCTTTAAATCTCATATAGCCCAATCCCTATCTGCCCCCTGTCTCCCCTGCACCGCACTTATTCTTCGGATTTTATCTCCTCTCAAATGTTGACGAAATTCACTTTAATTACACATCAAGCACCTCACTGCATTGTCACCAGATAATCTTAGCTTTTCCAATATCGCACTCGTACATGTGCCATTTGAAGCTGCTTCATCATCATAAAATCTAATGTCACTTGATTGGCAAATGCAGGGAGGGACAGCTCAGTCAAATGCCCTACCATGGAGAGGTAAGGGCAGTTCAAATTCTTCACTCCTGCCTAGAGAGGTGAACTTTGACTATTTTGTTCAATGATAAACCAAACACCCACCTATTGACATAAGTAAAATAGGAAATTCTTACTGCCAGACATCTTAGCAGCACATCAATACAAGCTAGAGAGCACATCTATTTATTATGAACCTTATATAAAATTTCAGTGTTAATTCATTTATGCATACAGAAAAATAATCAATAATAATATATATATATATATATATATATATATATATATATATATATCTCATGTCAAAAAATATAGTTTTACAGTCTGCTATAGCATATCTATTTATTATGAACCTTATATAAAATTTCAGTGTTAATTCATTTATGCATCCAGAAAAATAATCAATAATAATAATAATAATATATATATATATATATATATATATATCATATGCCAAAAAATATAGTTTTACAGTATACTATATCTATGGCTAAAAGTACTGAATATCAGAGATAGAGCATATGCAAATATAAAAGTGGGAACTGAGGTTAACACCGAGTGGCGACAGTCTGTTTCAGGCTTCAACACAATCTTCAGGCCATGACTTTTGCTGCTTGGTGTTGTTTTCAGTGTCCACTTTTATATTTATTAATGTATATTTGGGCAGCAACTTTTCTTTTAAAACATCTTTTGTTAAATCTGATGGTAAAGGAAAATTTATTAATTTTCTATTTAGTTGTTGTAGCATTCTTACATTTTTCCATTTGATGGGAGTGAGGGACTACAAAAACTGTCCACATCGTCCATTGTCCCAAGCACTTTCAGCCACTTTCTTAGCCATTTTCATGGAGGTTTTGTTTTGCTGTTGTTTTTATGTTTTGACTGTGTGAAATGTATTATTTGTGTGGTTTTTGATACTAGTAGGAGTGTTTATTCTGAGCCTTCACATGTTGTGCATGACTGGGATTTGAGTGAGTGACTGCTCCCATTGTTAAACAAGGTGAGGTTGATGGTGGAGGAGAGTTGGTGATGTACATGGTCTCACTTGTGAGTCGTTTTCAGTAATTTTCTCTTGTGAGATGTTTTCAGTAATTTGATTTACATAGAACTCTAGTGCTCTCAACCAGAATTTTTCTGAAGGTTGTACATTGTGGGTTGATAAATATTTTTTATCACACTACTCTGATAAGTGACATGAGAGGTTTCTACTCAAGCAGGTGGTTCTTTTGTATTTATATGTATAAATATTTATATAATCAATAAGATATAGTCATCCACATACAAGCCTGTTTCACTGTATCACAGCTCATCAGTGTGCTAGACATCTGATTGCTTCAAGCTGGGATTGAAACCCAATCGGTTTGGCATCAATCAGCACATGGCAGAGAAAGGGAAATTTTAACATATAATATATGGACGTGTACAAACGCCAGCAGCCAGAAGGCTCAGTTCATTAATGAATATTATTAATCAATAAAATATATATATATATTGTCATCCACAGACAGACTGTTTTGCTGTACCACAGATCTTCAGTGGGGCTAGACGTTCGATTGCTTCAAGCTGGGATCGAAACCCAACTGATTTGGTATCAGTCAGAGATCTTACACCTAGGCTATCATCGCACAGCAGAGAGAAAGGGAAATTTTAATTTTTTTCTACACAAAATAAATAATATATATCATGCATATATATATATATATATATATATATATATATATATATATTTATATATGTAAATTCTAATAGTTTCTTTTGCACTTCTCAGTTATTGATATTTCTTCCCTGGCTTCTTGCTTTTCAGTCAACTTTGATCTTCAAAAATTTAAATGCAATGCCAATCATTATCTTCTGTCTACTTAATTCCTGTTCTTTTATTGTTCTAACTTCTTAATAATGCTTTTCTTTTATTATATTCTATCACACTCTCTAACCCCTGCATCTTAGTGGCTTTCTTGCTTTGCTTGAGGCGAAATGATTAAAAATAAAGAAGTTAAGGGCAAAAAAGCTTTCTATTGGAAAAGAAGTGAATTATAAATGGAATAAGCTAATAATGATATACAAATATGAATGCTTCATGGAAGAAATTCATATTTTTCTATATGAAAGAAAATTAACATATTAATTCCCATTGTCCAATTTTTTTTTTATAATGGATTTTAATGAGTTATAGTTAGAAATCAAAAAACTAATACTAGAATAGTAGTAAGAAGCAAGGTCCTAAAATATTTTTAAAAACTATGTGTACCAGATTAGATATGCATTTGAAAATTGAACATTTTACAAATAAAAAGAATCTTACACAATAAAAATGATGATTGGACCGATGAATATTTTAAAACAATAAAAATTAAGTTTGGACCAATGAAATTTTAAACTCAAAAAATATGAAACTTGGACCAATGAATATTTTAAACACAATAAAAATGAAGTGTGAATCAATGAGAGTCTTAAATACAAAAAAATTGAAGGTTGGGTCAATAAAAATTTTAAAAAAAGAAGCTTGGACCAATAAAAATTTTAAACAGAATTAAAATGAAGTCTGAACCAATAAAAATTTTAAACAGAATAAAAATGAAGCCTGGACTCACAAAAAATTAAATAATAAAAATGAAGCTTGGACCAATGAAAATTTTAAACATAATGAAAATAAAGCTTGGACTAAGAAAAAAATTAAGCACAATAAAAATGACACATGAACTAATAAAGATTTAAAATAATAAAAAATGAAGCTTGGACCAATAAATATTTTAAACACAAGAAAACTGAAGCCTGGATAAATAGAAGCAATAAAACTTTTAGCACAATAAAATAAAACTTGGACCAATAAACATTTTAAACACAATGAAAATAAAGATTTGACTAATAAAAAATTTTAAACAATAAAAATAAAGCTTGGACTAATAAAATTTTTTGAACATATTAAAAATGAAGATAATGGTAACAAAACAACTTAATATTAAGAATGACTCCTCTCAAAATTTCAAATGTGTCAGCATCAGTTTAAAAGGAATGAAGATGATCAAATATTTTCTCAAGTGACCATCCTTCAAGTTCTGTCTTACAATTTATTCAGCATTCTTCATTTCAGTTTTCAATCTATAAATTTTTGACAATTTGCAAATGGCTGCTAATTTCCCAGAATAGTGTTATATGCTTTCCTTGCATGGAAACTAAATTAGTTAATTAATTGAATTAATATGAGGAAATATTTAATGGTACAATATATCAAAAAATCTATGACACCAATGGGATATTAGATCGTGTCTTTGGTGTGCACTGACATTGTAGAACATATGAGCTGATCATTAAACTGAATGATTTCTTTTTTCACACTTAGTCATCATTGCTTGCAAAGTTTTATTCAAAAGACACCTTTAGACATGGATAGAGATTTAATTAACGTGACAGAATATGATGACATCTTGGGAAATTCTCAGATCTCATTAGCAGGGACACGAGTTGTAATCTTACTGAATTAAAAAGAAAATTAGAAATGGGCTGAAATTTTATTGAGTTATGAAGAGACGTGACATTTGATGATACCCTTCTGTCTTATATAGTCATTTTTGCTTTTCTTACTTAGAAAGAAAGAAAGAGAAAGAAGGATGTGTCTAATCTTGGAGGGAGGGTGAATTAGATTGTCATCTCTTCATCCTTCCTCTCTTTTTTCTTTATTAATAAAAAAAAAAAATCATGTAAGACTACTTCCCACAGTAAAGAAGACCTCCTTGTAAGTATTAAATCATTGATAAGATGATATAATGAAAAGAGAGATATTTTGTAGATATTATATAGTTAAATATTATGTTGATATTAATAGCTGACTACTCGCTTCTGAACACAACAGTCTGCTATAGTGGATAGCAAATCCCTGTTTGTAGATGCCTGCTCAGGTACATTTGTGTTTGTTCAACACACACAAAGCCCACCTCAATATTTTCTCAAATATTCAGGCCAACAAATGAAAATAAATGTACTGTTTAAAAATTAAATGGAGCATCTACTTGAATATCTGCTAAAAATAACATTTAAAGTGATAAAATATATTGGATTCATAAATAAAAATAAATTTCTTCTTTAGGAAACTGCTTTGTTTATGTATGGATATGAAACTGAACAGATATGATAATTTTGAGGAATCTATGACGAGAAGGATTTCACTTAAAGGCACTGTTCCGACCTTGCTCAATCGGCAAAGCTTCTTTGTGGCTGAGTTGGTTAAGGCACACTAGAACTAATGATGCTTTCCCTCTGCCCAGCGGGATGCAGGATCAAATCCTGCTGGAGAGTGCATATTGTTCTTTAATAAGATTTTTCTTTGAATATTCAGGCCAGTAGATAGAAATAAATAAATGTACTGTTTAAAAAGATAAATGGAGCTTCTACTCAAATATGAGTATCCACTAAAAATAACATTTAAAGTGATAAAATCTGTTGGATAACTAAATAAAAAACACAATGACAAGAAGATTTTTGCTTAAAGGCATTGTTCAGACTTTGCTTGATTGGCAAAGCTTCTTCATGGTCAAGTTTTACCTAATAACAGTTTTCTTCTATCCAGGAGGCTACAGGTTCAAATCCTGCTGGAGAGCACAAATTTTTTTCTTTAATAAGATTTCTCAAATATTCAGAAGGATTTCCACTTATAAGAAATTATTTGATCCTGCTTGATAAATAAATTTAAATATGTTATTTCTAAATATGACTACATTTCAGTGGCGACTCTAGGTCATCAATGTTTGACAGGCTCATTACAATCTTTAACAAAATATACTGCTACTATAACTTAGATGCTGAAATGATTCCTTTTTACTCTAAAATATATAATTTATTAAAATCTCTGTGCATGAAATTAAAAAAAAAAAAAATCACCTTTTCATATTTTAATATGAACTGTAATAATTCTATAATATTCTGTAATAATTCTATAAAAATAAACATTTATTTAAAAAAAAATTTCCAGACATGTAAAAAAAAAAAAAGAGAGTGAGGACAAATTCTTTGATATGTTTGTCTGTTTATTGCCCACTTTTCATTTTTTTATTGTTTTATAGCCTGGTTATCAAGTCACTGATGGTAGAGTATGTGTTTGTATATATGTCTATACATTACTGCAGTTGATGAGTTAAGGCTGCCATTTTCTTTGATTTTCACTGAATTTAAGTTGGGCTAAATTTAATTTGCCCTTTTTTCAATTGATACATTCTGTTAAAAATCCTTATACTGTACAGAATAAATTATTTAAAATGGACATTTGAAAACAATAAGTTGAAATAAAAATATGTTCTTGGAAAAACAGGGATTAGAGATTTAAAAAATCATTGCCTATTAAATATGTCTCCAGCGTTGATAGGGATCAGATGTACACAGCCCGACAAGCCATGTTAATTTAATTTAATTTCATTCTTTTTTTTACTTACTTTCTTTCTTTGTTTTTTTCTTTCTTTATTCTTTATTGTTTATCAACAAAATGTATTTTGGCCTATATTTTGAGGCACAAAGTTAAAACAACTAATTTTGGATCCAGCTAAAGTCAAGAATGAAAATGACGCACTATAAAATATTTTTGTTGCTTTGAAATAGATATACTTAAATGTTGACTCACTCGGGTTTAGTCTGACAAGCCCAACCCCATAGTTGCCACTGCTATATTTCTAATCCATTTAATATCTCTGTTCATATTCTTTCTCTTATATTAAATGTCACTAAAAATTAGGGATCATTCGCACAACATAAAACATTTTATTCAAAATAATAACAATAGTCGGGGTGCACATTTCTGAATGCACCCATCTGCTAGGGTGGCTAGCTAATTACCTGTCTGAGCCCATTTTGTTTCATTAACACCCACAGAGCCAACTTATACTGCAACTTTGGTGAGCAGACCTTAGACTTCATCTGGGTGTTTCTGGAAGATCACATTTTTAAGGGAAGCACTGTTTGTAATTATAGTGCATGATAGCATGAAGAGCATTAATAACGGTAAATGTTTAATTGCAAATTTACAGTTTTACAAGTCTCCTGAAGAGTGGTTGTAATTCTGCAAAAGTAGAGACAAGATACAATACTATTTAATTTTATTATATATATATATATATATATATATATATATATATATGTGTGTGTGTGTGTGTGTGTGTGTGTGTGTGTGATCTGATGGGGTGTACAAAATTTTATTAAAGCTTGAAACAGGCATTTTAAAAGAATATATAAATCAAGACAAAAATAACACAAAAACACAAGAACAAAAATAACAAAAAATATAACAAAAAGGAAATAACAAAAGAAGGCTGACTGGTCATTACTCCTTGCTCTTCAGAGCAAATTGAGGACAAAAAATATGTGCACAATAACTAAGAAAATTAGTAATAGGACGAGCAGGAGAAGCTAAAGGAGGAGGAGGAGAAAGAGAAGCTAAGAAGAAAGAGTAGGAGGAGGAGCAGAAGAAGCTGAAGAAGAAGGAGTAGGAGGAGGAGCTGGAGACGAAGAAGGAGGAGGAGCAACTGGAGGAGAGTAAGCTGAAGAAGAAGGAGGAGGAGCAACTGGAGGAGAGTAAGCTGAAGAAGAAGGAGGAGGAGGAGGGTTGTAGACAAAGAATATGAATCACAGCATCAATTCCCAGAAGGCAAATGTGCACGGGGTAACGTGAATGCCAATATCAGGATTGGCAAAATATTAGTGGAATCATTAAGATCTATATTGCCTATTTCAGCTGAATTTAGCAAACTTCCCACCTCAGCCCCCGACAATTCTTCCGACATTTCTCTTCTTTATAAATACTCTTCTTAGCACATGGGATTGGTACAAATTGTAGAATTGAAGCCTGGCAACTGAAAGGGCTGGAATTTGAGTTGGGGTGTCTGATTAAAGAGGCTGTGTCAAACTCTTTTCCCAGATGGAAATTTTAAAGTTTAATCTACTTTTACGAATTCAGTTTGTTTCTCCTAAAATTTTAAATGCTAATCCACTTTAGAGCTCTTTTAATTTTTTTTTCTCTTTTTTTTCTTTCTATCAGTTCCTGTTTCCCTAACTTGGCCTTTCTCCATTTTAGATACCCTCTTTTATAACCATTTCATAGTAAAAATCAAAACTCTCCTCTGTTGCATATTACATTACGAATTGTATTTTCCTTTCTTTCTTTTGTGACATCACAACATTATTCTCTCTCATACTTCCTTCTAGACATTTTACTTTTTCTTTCTTCCCTCTCATTTCCATTGCTTTTCTTTTTTGTCATTTCTTTTTCTTCCCTTTCATTTACCTGTCATTCTTCCTTCTCATTTGCCTCTTTCTTCTCTCTCATATCTTTTGCCTTTCTTCCCCCTCATTTCTTTTACCTTTCTTTCTTTCCTCTCATTTCTTTTATCTTTCTACCTTCTCATTTTCCATTCTTTCTTCCTCCTCATTTCATTTGCCTTTGTCACCTCATATCTTTGCATCTCTTTCTTCCCTGTCATTTCTTTTGCTGTACTTTCTTTCCTCTCATTTCATTTGTCTTTTTTTGTTCCCCCTCATTTTTCATCTTTATTTCCCCTCACTTCTTTTGCTTTGCTTTATTCCCTCTCATTTCTTTTACCTTCCTTTCTTCTCTCTCATTTACTATTCTTTGTGCCTTCTCATTTCATTTGCCTTTCTTCCCTCTCATTTATTTGGTTTTCTTTCTTTCCTTATTTTTTGCCTTTCTTTATTCCCCTTCATTTCTTTTGCCTTTCTTTCTTCCTTCTCATTTCTTTGGCTGTTCTTTTTTTCCTTTCATTTGCCTTTCTTTCTTCCTTCTCATTTGCTAATCTTTCTTCTCTCTCATTTTTACCCTTCTCATTTGCCATTCATTATCCTTCTCATTTTATTTGTCTCGCTTTCTTCCCTCTCATTTCATTGCCTTTTTTCTTCCCACTCATTTCTTTTGTCTTCCTTTCTTCTCTTTCATTTCCTTCACCTTTCTTTACCTCCTCTCATTTTCTTTGCCTTTCTTTCTTCCTCCTTTCTTTTTTGTTCTTAATTTCCATCCCTTAGATATAAATTATTTCTTTCTTTTATTTCTTTTGCAAGTTTCTTTCTTTCCCTTTTTTCCTTTTATTCTGCTTCTTATTCCTCTTTTCTTTCTTTCTTTTCTTTTCTTATATTTTTCTTTCCTTCTTTCTTTTATTCCTCTTTCGTTGTTTCTTTGATTCCTTATTACTTTCATTACTATTTTTCTTTCCTTCATTTCTTTTTTCTTTCTTTTTTCCTTCTTTCCTTTTATTTCTTTTCTTTCTTTCCATCTTTTATTTCTTTCTTTCATTCTTTTGTTCCTTCTTTTATTTCTCTGTCTTTCCCTTATTACTCATTTTCTTTGTTTGTTTGTTTCTTTCTTTCTTTCTTTTGCCTATAACTTCATAATACACAAAAACTATAACACCATTTTTTTTACAGATCTCTAAATGAATCATATCTATAGCTGTCATTTCCTGGATCATGATAATGGCCAGGTATATGGGTGAAACCAGTAAATTTCAAATGTTCTGACTCTCCCTGAAGTCTGACATGCATTCTCTTTTACATAAAGAAGAAAAGAATTAACTAAAAAATAAAAATGCATTCCTTGTCCCTGTTTTGTGGGGTTGTTTTTCTTTATCAAACATATGCTAACCGTATACTTTTTGTTACATATAATAAATGTTATATATATATATATATATATATATATATATATATATATATATATATACACACACACATTTATATGGGACTTCTGAAAAGTTCCAGGAAGTGGTTTCTTCAAAGAAAGAAAAACTTACTGAAAATTCTGGTCTTTATTTCCTGGAGTGATTTTTAAATTAAGAAATACAGGATAAGTTTACATATAATCATATTGATCAATGGGATTCAGTTTCAAAAATTTATTGGAAGAAAGCAACATATATAAATTATATATATATATATATATATATATATTTGAACGAAAGATTATTTTTTTTTGTACGTTTAGATTTTTTTTTTTCAACACATGTTGGAGGAAAAAGGTTCCTTTTAAAGAAATAGAATGCACTCTGGCATTTTTCAAACAATATATATATATATATATATATATATATATATATATATATATATATATATATATATATATATGTATATATATATAGAATATTTAACATTGAAAAACATAAAGGAAAAAAATTAATTATTTTTAATAATATGCAGAAATCTCCACCCTTTACCTGAAGACGGTCGTGAGACCAGAAAAACGTGTTGTAAAACTATGAAAAATAAAGAATAATATTTTTTTTAAAAACCCACATTACAACCAAAAATGTTTGCGGTACCTCTCTTCTTTTTAATATATATATATATATATATATATATATATATATATATATATATATATATATATATATGCATGTATGTAATATATTTAATACAGGAAAACTTAGATTTGTAATTTTCAATTCTTTACCAGCATAATGTTTCAACCTAGCAAAGGCTTCTTCAGCTGTGACAAAATTTATTCAAAGTATCAGTGGAAACATCAGTTTAGATAGTCCTCTTCTTACAAATTCATAAGCATGTATACCGATGCACTTTGACTTTAGGAATTTAAGTGCAGTACTAGATTGACGGCAAGGTGTCATTATTTTACAACTGAAATGGCTAGATGTAACTTAGTTCTATGCTAGCAGTTTCTTCGCATTTGTAGAAATCTCTTCTAGTTTCTTGCTTCTCAATCAACTTCGATCTTCAAATATTTAAAAGTAATATCAATCATTATCTACTGTTTTTTTTTTAATTCCTGTTCTTTTATTTTCCTCTTTTCTTCAGAGTAGATTTTTCTCATATTCTCTAATATTTCCCTAGGAGCTTTATTGCCTTACTTGGGGTGAAATAATTAAAAACAAAATATATATGAGAGTATCTATAACAGGAACATATGAATATGTATGCATATTATTACTTATATATATATATATATATATATATATATATATATATATATATATATATATATATAAATAAAAAGAAAGAACAGTAAGATATAAAATCCGGTGTTCTTATAGATATTTTTATTTTTACAGAATAGTGCTCAATGTAAATTTACAGAGCATTAATATTATAAATTAATTGATTTAAAATATGGTTTTTTTCGCTACACAGTGATAACCATGTTTCAAAAATGGAAGCTAAAAGCTTTGAGTTTAATTTTGTTATTAAATTAAAGACATTAGTTCCATTTCCTCCAAAATTCGCTTGACGAGGAAATGGAATCAACGCCTTTAATTTAATAACAAAATTAAATTTGAAGCTTTTAGCTTCCATTTTTGAAACATGGTTATCACTGTGTAGTGAAAAAAACATTTTAAATCAATTAATTTATAATATATATATATGTGTGTGTGTGTGTGTGTGTGTGCGTATAAAAGCTGTTTTAAGTGTAAATGACAATGTATTAGAAATAGTTGAAGAATGCGGTATACAAGCTAAGAGAGAAAAGAAATAGATCTACTTGGAGTCTTCTTTTATGTGTCGTGTATCTTCAGGACATAGGCGATCATGACCCTCCATATCTTCCTGTCCCTTGTAGCTCTTAATATGTTTCATCTTTTTGTTATTTCTCCCTAAACCTGTTTGCTCAAGCTAATCAAGTATGTTACATACTACTTTCCTCTGTCCCTCAATAGTAGACTGATTATAAAAAACATAAAAAAACAAATAATTTCTATTTGAAGAAATACTATGTTTAAAGTGATAAAATCTGTCAGATTAATAAATAAAAAATCCATCTTCAGAT
>OZ038479.1:107231331-107235273 GCA_964036315.1 Acanthosepion esculentum
GCTGATTGTTTTCATGTTTAAGTATAGTTGTGTTTTCAACAAGGATTTTCCGGAATTGTGTATGCGGCCAGGCATGTTGTTTTAAATGACTAAAAATGTTAGAGTTGTCATTCAAATGTAGTGTCAAGTGTCGTGAAAGCGAGTTTGTGGTGTGACCATAATAAATATTATTTAATCTGTATATATATATATATATATATATATATATATATATATATATATATGATATAGGGTGCTGAAAAATTCTCAACCCGGCAATTTTTTGAAAGGTTGGTTTCAGCTGAGAACTTTTCAGTACTCCCTCACACAGGCACATATATGGGTGTGCTTATACGTATTGTTATCTGTTTGTCCATTTGTGTGTGAACACACACACACCGACACAGAGGCCTATCCTTAGTTATCTTATCCTCTTTCCTCACTCTTCTCCCCTGTGTCTCCCCTGTGTCTCTCCTGTGTTCAGTCCCAATATCCTATAACTAACTATTCAGCCAGGGAAATCACTGTGAATCAAGACGAAATTGCTCCATATTTAAGTACTCTCAGCCTATAAATCTATATAAGCATCAGGGCAAGTGGCTACAGACGAGGACGTCGATAATCACACAATTTGTAAATGTACATTACTCAGAGAAATTCTAAATCCTGAACACTAATTGGCAGTTCAGGGGAGTGTCCCCCCCTACCCAATACCATGATTTTATGAGCAACGAGGGTTCACTGCAAGCAAACCCCTACTCTGTGTACATTGAATCTCTTCCAACATGGTTACTTGTCCAGGCTTTTCGAATAAAACCCAAATTGACATTTCATAATTTCTTCAGATCACACACACATGCACTCATTCGCAAATACACTTAAGTATATATGTATTTATTTTGAATCATTTCACTCCAAGAAAGGTGATAAAGCCATTAAGATGCAGTGGGGTTACAGGTGGTGAAAGAGAATGAGTAGACTTTAGTGAGAAGTGAAAAAAGTGAAAAAAGGATATAAACTATATATATATATATATATATATATATATATATATATATATGCAGAAATATAGTCTTAAAGTGTGCTATATTTATGGGGTAAAGTGCTCAATATCAGAGATAGAGCGTGTGTAAATATAAAAGTGGACATGGAAGTCAGCACTTAGAGGCGACAGTCTGACGATTGCACTAGCATGAAACAGACTGTCGCCTCTAAGTGCTGACTTCCATGTCCACTTTTATATATATATATATATATATATTACACCACACACACACATATATATATATATATATATATATATATATATATATATATGTATGTATGTGTGTGTGTGTGTGTGTGTAATGGGTGGCATGTGAGAAATTTCAGAGTAAATTTATATTAGCTTCTTTTGAGCACCTTGAGGTGGTGTAATGGTTAGCAAGCTTGTCTTGCGAGAATAATTATGACTGAGTAGTGAGTTTGATCTTCACTCGGTACCTCTTACTTTTGGTCTTGTGCCACATCCAAGCTACACTTGGGCACCTCGGCATGGTGTAATGGTTAGCAAGTTTGTCTCGCTAAAACAGTTACAACTGAATAGTGAGTTCGATCCTCACTGGGTGTCCATACTTTCGGCCTTGTGCCACATCTAAGCTATGCTTAGAAAATCAATATATTAGGTTCTTTTAAAAATAAAAATAAAAAGAAGAATATGTAAGGTTATAGGCCCTGGCCTGGCTTCTCGGCTTCAGTCATTTGTCAACCACAGTAACATGGCTTCCAGTGCTTTTTCTACCAATATTATCACAGTAATTGTTTCCTTATTGTGAGCTTGAATTCACAAATTTAACTGGGGTACAAGCTAGGTCTTATAGTTTCACTGCTGAAATTAGTAGTTGTTCTAGGGAGTGAGAGAGAATGAGTAGATTTTAGTGAGAAGTGAAAAAAGGATATATATATATATATATATATATATATATATATATATATATATATATATATATTTCAGTTTTTCTGTTTCTGACTAGTCCTGTATATATCGTCTCTTCATTTAACTTAAATTTAATATAAATATGTCTCCATTAACCATGTCCTGAAGATGGTCTATTAGACCAAAACATCTGACGTTGACAGAAAAAACATAAAACAGTAAACTCACATATTCGGATTTTGCTTTGTCTTTTCCACACTTTCATCATATATATATATATATATGTGTGTGTGTGTGTGTGTGTGTGTGTGTGTGTGTGTGTGTGTGTGTGTGTTATGTAATGGGTGGCATGTGAGAAATTTCAGAGTAAATTTATGTTATTTTCTAAGAAAAATTTTTTTTTACCAACACTAGAAATGTGGGCTAACTGGTCATCCAGTTGCCAAACAACAGCAGTTATTCGGTAAGAAGCCTTTTAAAGTTGACCCCTCAGTGTGTAAGGTCAACATGGCTAGCAGGGGCATGCCAGGCTTTCATGGGTGAATTAGATTGACCATTGAGAGTTATAATTAGGCCAGCAATCTGATCTACTAAATAAATAAACAAATGACAAATGACTTAGGATTTAAAATGGTTCAGGAGAAATCTGGTCATTCTAGAAAACCCTGGGTGATTCTAGAAGCCTCTTGGGACGGATCCGGAAGTGTTGCCCCACACAAATGGCGAAATATAAAAGGAAGAGTTTTGGTATGAATTGGGAAAGGGAGAGTCTTCTGGTGAGTTTTTTTTTCACTGATGCCATTAGTCTAATTTCTACATGTGCTATGTGGAAAACAGTGTCTTCCATAATTTCACCAAGTCCCCTTCACCTGCCATGTACACACTAGATCAACAACATATTCATATAAGGAAACAGCTTAGAAGAAATAAAAAAAACAAAAGAAACTTTTGTGAATAACTCTGTCCTACACTTTACTTACAAATTCAATATGAACATTAAAATCCCTTTCTTGAGATATTAATCACTGCCCACAGCCATAATTTTAACATTTCGCTTTTAAAAAACTCACTAGCAGAAACTCGTGTTTACCTAAGTACAAAAGTGAGTGTTCTCAAAGATACAAAATAGCCGTTAGAAAAACCATGATTTACTGAGCTAAAGTAATCTCTTCTTCGAACATATTATTTCATAAGGAATTTAGCAACATTGAACAATCAACAATAATTTCCCTAACCATGTTGTCAATGAACAAATAAAATTGACCTTTAGAAAAATGGTGCAAGACACAACAAAAATAAACACACCATTTATTTTATTTTAACTATTTTAACCAAATGCATCCTAATTATAAACAGGATGAAAAAGCAATTAAAACATAATTCACAGTTACATATCACTCAATTATCCACCTTTATTATCTACTACAAAAAGCTTAAAACATCTAACTTAATTGTTACAAACACCACCAGGCATCATAAATCACCCTCTATGTAAAAATAAAGTTGCCTCTGAATTCTCAGGCCACTTGGGGGTTTGCATCTCCAACACTAATAGGCAAAATCTTAAATTGGGCTCACATGCAGCACACTTTTTAGCAGACTGACTTGTCACCTGTCGGAACTCAGTACAATCCTTGCACACATCAATCAATACATCATGCACAAAGTACAACTATCAACATAAGACAAATACTAGTAGATAACACAAAAATAGTCTACAGCACCCAATGCAATGAAAAACTCAAAATTATAAAAACTAAACAGCCCACATTAAATATCATTCCTGACAGGAGATGGCATCTTGAAATGCAAATTATATTATTAATGTGTGCATGTAGAATATTAGTATTATATAAAAAAATAAAATAATTCACATTCTTTTTGGCCGGCCTAGTTCCCAAAAGCCATTACACACACACATACATATATGTGTGTGTGTGTATATATATATATATATATATATATATATATATATAGAGTGAGAGAGAGAGAGAGAGAGAGAGTGAGATACACGTGTGTGTATATATATATATATATATATAGAGAGA
>OZ038479.1:107235473-107237973 GCA_964036315.1 Acanthosepion esculentum
AGAGAGAGAGAAAAATACACATATATACATGTGTATATGTATGTGTGGGGTGTATATATATATATATATAAGAGAGAGAGAGAGAGATAGAAATACACATATATGTGTGTGTGTGTGTGTGAGGGTATATATATAGACAGAGAGAAAGAGAGAAAGTGTATGTGTGTGTATATATTTTTTTTTCATATGTATACATGCAAGTTTATATGCATCTTTAATGATAGTGATTGATTAGCCAAAATGGTTCACATTTCTTTCTTATTTATTTTGTTACTCCTTGTTGAACAAAAGAAGCAATAGGCTGTTTTCCCAGCCTGAGGTAAAAATGATGTATTTGGTAAGGCCAGAAATGAATATCAAATCCTCTTAGGCACTGAACATTCAATAGGAACTCATCTGGACATATTAATGAAAAGGTGTGAAAGACCTGATCAAGCTCATAATGGTCTTACAAACTTCCTTCCAAGCCAACCACATTCATATAAACAAGATTGATTAAATACCAAAGATCCCAGCCATGATAAGCCATAGCTTTAGCAGATAGTAATTAAATAAATCCCATCATGCCTTGCCTGCATTTCACTGCATATTAGTTAAGAGCTTTTCATTGGAAAATGAATTCTTCGTTGGACGACTGTAAGAATGTAGTGTACGTAATTGGGCAATTTTTCTCCAATTTCCAAGAGATTCAAAAACAATTAGAGTCAGGACAAATCCCACTCTATGGCTAAATGTGATCTTCATAATAAATCCTTATTAAATAATATTTTGGGGGTACAAGTCGGTCAGAATGAGAACAGATTTAGCTCAACGAGAATATGCTCGAAAAATGAATGCTTTAAATTTGCATCAGTTTCTCAAAGTGGTATTGGAATGCCATGTTCAAATTTGGGCTGGGTTTGGTGCATTCACTTTTGCACCAGTGTCCTTGTGGAAGGCAGGGCATCCATCTTTCTCCTTTCAGCTACTGGTTACATAGCAAGTCTGACTGTGGATCAGCATTTTTGTTGGCAATCAGCCTAAGAGAAGGGCAACTCTGTATTCAAAGTAGGTTAGGCGTAGATGTGGAAACTCTACTCCACCCTAAAAACCTCCTTGCTATAGAAACCACAGTATCAGCACTTAGCAAGGTGAAGCATTAGTGCCCTGCTCCACAGGTTGTCTAAAGAAGTTTGATGATGATGATGATGGAAGAGAGCGATTAATTACATGTTTTTAAGGAAAATTGAGAAACATTCTTCTTCTATGTGCTCTGCCCCTTCAGGACGTAGGTGACCATGGCTCTCCATAATTTCCTCTCCTTTGTAGCTCTTAGCAAGGTTTGTAATTTTTGTTCTCTCTCCTAATCTCTATTCTACCAACCATTTACACAAGCTTGTTAGGTAGGCTATGAGTCGCCTTCCTCTGTCCCCTTCATTATTATCTTCTTCCTGTGAGTATACGATTTTCTAAGCCTTCTAAGTACTATTATCAAAAGTACTAGTGCATCGACAGAACATCTAATCCATTTTAAAATTTAAAAAAAAAAGGATCCCATCATTCAGTGGTTAGAAAGTTAACGCTTCATTAAATCTGTTAGTGAAGTGAATTCACCATTAATTACATTAACTTTACTGATTTATTCTTTGTATGACTACTTCTTTATAATATTAATTATACTGCAACATTTAATATATATATATATATATATATATATATATATATATATATATATATATATATACATATGTATATTATTTACAGGTGGACGGCGTCTCTATGGGATCTGTCCTTGGTCCAACATTTAGCAATTTTTATATGTCACATCTTGAAGATAAAATTTTTGGTATTATTGCATATACCTCCATTATGTTGATGATATCTTTATACTTGCTAAAAATTTTGATGAATTAACCTTTTTGCAACAAGCCTTTAAAAATAATTCAGTACTTAATTTTACACATGAACTAACTAAAGATAATAATATCCCTTTTTTGGATGTTTTAATAGATACTATTAATGACACTTTTACCACTTCTGTATACAAATACCTACAAGTGATAACAATTGCACCCTCAACTATCTTAGTGAATGCCCCATTAAATATAAACGGTCAATAATTTCTAACCTAGTTACTAGAGCAAAACTTATCTCTTCTCCCAATAAAATATTTCATAAGCAATTGACTAACATCAAGCAAACCCTTATTAATAACGGTTTTCCTAACTATCTAGTTGATAATGAATTTGATAGATACTTCTCAGACCTAACAAGAGATACACCCAGAAAATTATCCTCAATTAACCTCTTTTACAGAGGACAAATGCATAGACAATACAGCATGGATGAAAAGGCCCTTAAGTCTATAATCCACCATAATGTGTTTCCTGTTGATTCCAACAAGGCCTTAAAACTTAATATATATTATAGTAAATTTAAAACCTCTAACCTGATAATGAGTAATAATCATTCTCCAGTTGCTGCGGTTGTTGATAGAACCAATGTTGTGTATGAGTTTAAA
>OZ038479.1:107242973-107275473 GCA_964036315.1 Acanthosepion esculentum
TGATCGAGAGCTCAAAATAAAACATTCAATGGTACCATTGATACATTTTGGATTTCAATACAAAAGGAATATCACACATTAGCTAAAAAAGCTTTATCAGTTTTATTGCAATTTTCTACTTCTTATTTATGCAAATTAGGATTCTTAGCCCTAAATAACATAAAAAATAAGAAGCGAGAAAGACTATGCTCAACTGAAGAAGAAATGGGGGTCTACTTTTCACACTTTTGAACAAACATTGAAGAAACCACAAAAAAACCCCACCAGGCACAGGTTTCACATTAATAAACTGCACAAAAAGTTGAATTGAAACATTGAAATAAACAAAGTTCATAAAAAGTCATCTAAATTACGCAAAAATGAAAATAATACTGACATCTCATTTTAACAGATATATTTACCAAATTTACATAGAAATATCTTGAAATACTAAAGAGTAAATGTATTCAATAAAATCACCATTACATTCAACCACAGCCTCCAGACAACTTCAGAATCTTCTGCATCTCTTCGGGATGGTATCCTTGTTTAAGTTGGCGAACTCTCTGTCTCTCTCTCTCTATATATATATGTTGCATCACAGTGTATGCATTGAGAGATAAACACATGTGTCTCCTGAAACGTCCACAAGAAACATAGCATACTCAGGATGTGAGTTCAGATAAAGAAGCCAATGCTTCCTTTTCAATCTGGCTACAGTTCTTTTCAGCTGCTATTAATGCTCTTGAAGCATGAGAGATTGGTTTAGTTGTTCCATCCTCATATTTGTGTTGTATCACCGCTCCAATACCCAACTTACTTGCATCTGCTGCAACCATAATCCCTAATTTCGGGTTCAAAATGAGCTAGCGATAAGTCCGATGTTAGGACTTTTCTGATCTCTTTGAAAGCACTTTGACATTTATCTGACCAATACCATTTTACGTCTTTCTTTAGTAAGTTATTTAAGGGTGCTGTTAATTTATGTATGTTTTGCATATACATATGATAGTAATTAGCTAACCCTAAAATTGCTTGTAACTTTGATACATTTGTTGGGGGTGGGCATGTCCCTTATTGCGCTTGCCCTTCAAGGAGCGGGTTGTCTTCTGTTCGCATTGATAATATGTCCTAGGTAGTTCACTCTATTCATCAATAGTTCACACTTTCCTTCACTGATGTTAAAACCGTAATCTTTAATTTTTTCTGAAAATTTTTTGACATCTTCCTTATGTTGGTTTCGAGTTTCACTTTTTATAAGTACATCATCCAAATATACTTGTGCACAATCCAAACCAGCAAGCATTGTATCCATAATCTGCTGGAATAAGCTTGATGCTACCTTTATACTGAAAGGAAGACAGTCAAATTTCTACAGTTCTTTATGAGTGTTAATTGTTAAAAAGTTTAGAACATGCTTTGTCTACTTGCACTTGTAGGTAAGCACCCAAAAGATCTAATTTAGAAAAAAATTACCACCATTTAATTTGGCAAAAATTTCCTCCAGACTTGGTAACAGGTAGTTACATTCATTTAATCCTGTTGAAAAATCAGCACAGACACAGATTTTATTATTTTTTTTCTTCACAAACTGGTGGTGACACCCATTCAGTAAAATCTGCTTTTGATATAACTCCTAATTTTTTTAATCTTTCTAATTCCTTATTAATAGGTTCTAATCCCGTGAAAGGTACACTGCTTTTTGGTTTAAAAACTGGTGTTACTTTTCTTTTTTTTTAAAATTCAAATTCAGCTTTTGTCTTAGTGCATCTACCTAAACCTTCTGAGAAGACTTCTGGGAAACTTTTTTTAAATTCTTGCTTTAATTTTTTTGCTGCTCTATTAGTTCCAGAGGGTAACAACATTTATTTTGTTGCAGAATGAATTGAAAGGTCCCACAGATCAAATAATGTAATCCAATCTCTTCCAAATAAATTAACTGTATTCTTTACCACAAACACAACCACTTTTTTAGTCTTTCCAATAAAAAAACGTTGCAGGTGAACTCATCTATAAAATTTAATTTCTTCCCTGTAACTCCATAAGCAATTTTTTCAGAAGTTGCTAAACTGGGTTTACACATTTTTCTCCATGTCTGTTAATTGATAATGGTGATATCAGACCCTGTATCCAGTTGTAGTTTTATTTTTACATTATTAATTTTAACAAAAACGAATTTCCTCTTTTGAGATGTTTCTAGCTCAGTTAAAAACAAGTTCAACAAATATTTCTTTGTAGTTTTTCCTTTAAGTTTTTTTTTACTTTACACAAAGTATTTACCCTGTTCACATACATTCTTCTATTTTTTTCCATTTTAACCAGACAAACAATTTAGATTCGAAATTTGGTCATTCTGCCATCAGTAAAGTGATAGGTACTGAACTAGTAGATAATAAAAATAAATTTAAGATATTTTGTATGAATAACAAAAACTTATAATAAAATAATGTTTATATATTGAGTGATTTTATATACAAAATTTAGATTAGTTTGGTACAAGGTCCCAAATGATGAGCACCCAGTAAAGATCAAACTGACTACATAAGGGTAATGTTCTGCAAGACTAACTCATTAACATTTACTCTACAGTAAGGCTTTTTATTGATATACTTGCTAATCTTTATAAATAAAAGAGCTGTGTTTCACTTTGCATGCACATATTTTATTTTGATTGATTTCACCCCAAGCCAGGCACTAAAGTCACTAAGACAATGGTTTACTGGGTGTGGAAGGTATGTACTGTAAATGGGTATGTCTGTGTTGTGTGTGAGTGACTTACATGGGCTTGTGCTATTTAATGTATACACATGCATATACAAACACAATTTGATTGAGAATGAAACAATATGTCCTCTTCACGCTCAATCAAGACAACCCTTAGACCAGGCTGGACAATAAAATGATAAATTTGGGGACAAAAAATATTTTAAACCCTAAAAACATCAAATCATCATATGATTTTATTGAACTTTTAGGAAATTATTCAGTAAAAAATAGAATTATTTTTTAAAGTTTTTATTTTGTAGAAATATTTTTGAGGTCCGCCATTGAGTTAAAATAAGCATTCAAAGACAATCTGAATGAAATTGGAATGGACATCTATGATGTGAGGAATAATTTTGATTTTTTGTCTGGCAACAACCACTGGTTAACAGGAAACAAGAATAAGATGAAATATGTGGTGCTTTGAAGTCATCTTCATAGCACCTGTATTTAAACGGAATATATTTTCTAGTGAATGCAGTATTTTAAATCAACAAACAATTTAGATTTGAAAATTGATCATCTTGCAGTCAGTGAAACAATGGGTATGAAACTGGTAAATTTAAATTATAGGATCCTATTTTTTTGGGGTTTTAGACAAAATGTCCATTCACTTCTTTTTCCTTTTCCACAAACTTTATTTATAATTTTCTTTTAATGTTTTTGCAGTCTTTCAGGCAACTTCCCAATTCCATCATCTTAGAACTTGTTTTTTTTTTTTTTTAATTTTTAAAAACTTTTTCCTACCTTTCACAGCCCCCAAAACTGCTTCAGGTGCTTTTTTCAAGTCTTCCTGAGAATTGGAACATTTTCACAAAGAGAATTCTCTAAAGAACAGAATAATTCATAATACAGCAGATGAGCAAAAACAAGAATAATTTCTATCATGGCATCCCCCCCCCCCCGACCAAAAAAAAAAAAGAAACTTAACTAATTCTCAATGTTGTCTTTTAGGAAGTTGTGGAGAGGAATCATCATTATCCATGATCTGAAGAGATATGGCACATAGGAGAAGAAGACTTGCTTGAATCAATTATTATTTCACTCTCTGGAAAAAGACATATAAACATAGAGAAAAATAATTGTTATACATTACTTATATGGAGGCATGGTGAAATAATGGATTTCGAAGAGTAAAATTCAAATTCCAATAGAGTTCATTACATTCACTTACATGCTAATAACTTGGGAAAACTATGGGTAAATAGCAGGACAGGCTGGGTTCTATAGCCTAGGGTGGACACCCGTCTAAAAGAAGGAAAACTGAATTCAAACCAGCCTGAAGAGAGTCGGGCTCCATCAGGCTATCTTGCTAAAGACACGAGAATTGAATTAAAATAGACATCAACACACAATTTGAAGGGCTATGGCACATAGGAAAAAAACAGGAATAATTTCTATCATAATAATATGTGCATGCAAAGTGAAACACAGTGTATGACAGATAGCAAATCAGCTCTTCTTTTATTTATAAAGATTAGTAAGTATATCAATAAAAAACCTTACTGTAGAGTAAATGTTAATGAGCTAGTCTTGCAAAACATTACTCTTATGTAGTCAATTTGATCTTTACTGGGTGCTCTTCATTTGTTACCTTGTGCCAGACTTTTTCATCCTTCTCTGGCACATTTCTATGCACTGCTGGAAGCATTCTTCTAGGATGCCCCTCAGCTCTGTTGCTATGGCCCTCTTGATGGACTCCACACCTTCAAATTGGAGGGGCAAACAATGGAGAGCTGGGGCAGCAGATGATATGGGCCAGCTGTAAATGTAGTGCTCCTATGACTTGAAAGTGATTGAGATTGATTACTTATATACTCATTGTCTTTACACACAAGTCAGGAACACATCTTTCCTCTCCAGTGTCTATTAAAGCTGTTATCCCTTCATAAACAGGGCTCTTCTGATTCGCCATTAAGGGTCATGTGACTGGCCAAGCAGTGTTAATACTAATTGGAGGAGAGGAAGAAAAGTTATCCCAACAGTACCATTCAATAAAAATACACAACAGTTAACACACTTTGGTAGCTAATCTAGTGAGTGTCAGCCAATAGGAATTGTGCTGCCTACCTATGTTTAATTATTATTCCAAGTTTTGCAATACTGCGTTGGAATGACTCTGTTATGTGTGGCATATTGGTCTGCAAACAGATACTGAATGAAAACAACCAATAGAATGAAGACTTGAGTAAAAAATATGTTGCCAAGTTTATTTTTGTTAGAGAAAATATATCAGAAAAATAAGGTTACAGTCCACTAGGCAAAAAAATATCTCTGTATGTAGATTGTGATAAAAGGAGAGTTTTAATAGTCATTGAAAAATGTTAGTAAAAGGTTAGTTCTTTATAGTCACTGAAGAGTGTTGTCTTGAAAAGGACAGGTTTTTAGTCACTGGAGAGCATTGTTCTGAAATGGACAGTTTTGTAGTTGCTGAAAGGTGTAGTCCTAAAAAGGAAAGTTTATTGCATATTGTTGCTGCTGGTGAGGATAGGTGGAGGCCTACTGGAAATGTCTGGAGAGGCAGACAATGGAGAGCTAGGGCTGCAGATGATGTGGGCCAGCTCTTGGCTGCTGAAACAGATACTACACTTTGATCTTAGTCATCTGGACTGTGGAATCTAGCATTTACCTAATCTCTCCATGGAGATGTGATGTGACACAAGGTCAGGTTTAATGCGGGAAATCTGACTCGTATGTTACTTCTCAAGGCCATACTGAACAGCTCTATGATTGTAGGGTTCAGCTAAATCAGAAAGTGAAGAAGAGTCTTCCAGTTGACCACGGGTTAGAAAATTCAAGATCATGCAGAATAAGCAATTTCTGTCCCACCAGCAAATGAAATCAATTTTAATCTCAAAGAAACCAACCCTAGCTGATATACATTAAGCCTCAGTTCTGTATTTATGCAAACACACTTTAACAGGAAATGGATAACATATGCCAACATGTAAATTTTAGACACTAGTTTGGAATTGTGGAATGACATCCAGGCAACAATAATGATTCCTGGCATCTGGAAGGAAGTCTTCAAAACTATTAATGCTGCCACCCAACCAGAGTAAGTAGTTTGTTATCTGTCTGCAATTTATTGAACCACTCATACTGAAAATAAGATATTAAATATACATATTGGTTATATTTTTTACCTGAGCAATAGATATAGAAATCTGTCTCGAAATGGCATGATGATGAGGCATTTACAATAGACACTGATCTGGAGTAGATTGTGGCATCTGGAAGGAAGTTGTCAAGTTTATTTGAGGTAATGCCAAAGAAGTAGAACACAAGTAAATATCAATTTCGGTGCTAAGTTGTACAAAATGTAAGCAACACTGCTGCTTGTTTGGTAATGGTTATGCTGAACCAAATTATAGGAGAAATGTGCCTATCATGGCATCTAAATTTTTATTAAAAATGTGATCAAAGTTTTCATTTGACTACATTTACACTACATTTCAGATCATTAACAACTATGACTTTTCTTCATGCTTGCAAAATTAACAAATGAAGTCATAAAAATATTTGTACTATAAACTCTTTAACATACAACCCACCCTGTAAATATTGACTCTTAATAGTCAACCTGCCGTAACCCATACACATGTACAAGGTCTGTCTGAAAAGTAACGTGACTGGTGTCACAAACAATTTATTTCAATTCCAAACAACTACATGGTTTCACCTTCAAAGTAATCCATCAAGTCTGATACTCTTTTCCATCTGCCACACTTCTATGCACTGCTGGAAGCATTCTTCTAGGATGTCCCTCAGCTCTGTTGCTATAGCCCTCTTTATGAACTCCACACCTTCAAAATGGGTCCTCTTGAGCTTGGGGAAAAGAAGAAAGTCATACAGAGCAAGATCAGGTCAATAGGGAGGGTGTACCAGTACGGCAATGTTCTTCTTGGCCAGGAACTGCCATATGCTTAGGGTGTTGTGAGCAGGTGCATTGTCATGGCGAAGCAACCATGATTTGTCCTGTCACAACTCATCTCTTCACTTGCTGATTGATTGTCTCTTGTTGCAGACTTGCTGATTGATTGTCTGGTTCTGTGGCAAGAACTCACTGTGGACGATGCCCATAGCTCACACAGCACATCCAGTCCCAGTCCTTTCCAGACAGACCTTGTATACTCTGCCATAATATCGGACATCATTGCAAATAATGCAGAAAGCACACAAACAGTGAGACTGGGCAAAGTCAAACAGTGAGTCTTGGAGAGCTGATATTTATGAGGCAGGTTTGAGTGTGTTGAATGCAGAAGGTTCAAGGTTCAGAATAATTCAAATAATATGTATAAATTATCATAGATGACATGTCACTCTTTAAATAAATTTTTATGACTTTTTCAAGTTTCACATTATTAGCTAGTCTACTGAAATTTCAAGAACCATTATGTTGTAATTAAAAATTATAATTTCAGAACATGTCAAAAATTTACGAAGATAAATATTTTAATCAAAAATATGTCATTGTAATGACAACAAAGTTATAAAACCACAAATAGAGTGAGACGTATGCAACATGTTTTGAAAACTAATTTTAGAAGTTATCCATCCATATACAATCCATTGCTAAAGATGCAGGTAAAATGGTCGGCTCCCTGTACCACTCCAGTAAGTACCTGACTCCTCATGCTATCCTCTACCTTTATAAGAGCCGAATCAAAGTGAAAATGAAGTACTGTCGCCCTATTTAGGCAGGAACCTCCCAGTCCTCCTTTTCCAGTCTTGACAGATTTCAAAAGTATCTCTGGGTCCTTCTCTCATTGCTCGTTCACTATGTCCATGGAAAGTTCTAAGATAAACTACATTCCTTGGTTCGGCTAGGTCTAACTTTCACAGCTAGGAGCCGCCATGCCACTTACATAGTAGCAAACCACCCACATTCCATATTCCATTGGTGAAAAGTAAGTTCCACTCAAACAGCTTCTCCCTGTGGAACAGGTTCCCAAGTCTAGAGTTAACCATTATCTTCCCCTCCTATCCATATAAACTACCCCTTAATGTAACCCTCTACCTCAAGTGGCCTCCAGGTCTTTGTGCAGGGTGAACTTTATTGTAAAAAAAAAAAAAAGTGATTTTATGAGCCATTGTATTTCTTCATATAGAACAGATCAAATGACTTCCAGAACAGCACTCCAAAATTTATTTTTGCTGTTAAATTGCTATTCATCAATGTAAACCTTCCTCTTTTGAGTACTCCATATATTTTCAATTGAGTCAAGGTCAAGCAAAGAAGTTGGCAACTTCATCCGATGAAGGTATTTGAAAAATAAAAACATTCAGAAATTCATTCATTTTCTTCACTGAACATGATAGAGTACTGTTGTGTATATAAAAAAAAAATCATAATCTTTTTGAAAGTGTTTAGCTTCTTGAACAGAAGCTCTGTGTCTTCCTTAAAAAAAAAAAATCAATGCATGTCTGAATGGTCATTTTAACATCATGTAGAACCCATCATGAGAACAACACTATACCACCTATAATCCCATACCAAAATATTGCAATAACCTCATATTGTTGACATCATAACCTCTAGGGACAGTCTGGTTTATTGAAGATATCAAAGGACATGAAATTGTGGAGAGCCATGATTACCTGAAGGGACATGGCGCACAGAAGAAGAAAAAGATGTGAAGACTGACATTATTACCCTAGTTAGAAGAAATAGGCCAAACTTGTTTGGTTAAGCAACAAAAGAGGAGAACAAAGCTTTGTGTATTGATCCTAAAAAGACAATTTTCTTGGCAAAATAATATTTCCATTTTTTTAGTCATTTCACCACAAGGAAGAGTATAATGTCAGTAAAATGCAACAGGTTGCTAGGAGTGAAAGAAAATGAGAAACTTCATTTGGGAGAAAGGACAATAAAAGAATATGATTCCGGAAGGCAGAAGGTGGTAATTGATGTTGTGCTTAATTTTTTAAAGATAGTAGGAGGAAGAGAGGGAAGAAACTGGAAGAAAGTTCCACAGGCATGAAGCACAAGAAACAAAACTATCAGAATAGAACTTATGGTTACATCTTGCTAATTCAATGGTAAAATGATGGGACCTAATTACAAATCTAGCACTATGCTTCAATTCATCCAACCAAGATTCCAAGGAATAAAACTCATTAGAACAACTGTCATGAAAATATTTATATAGAAGATAGAGGGAAGCCATGTCATGGTGATGGGAAAGTGACTCAGTTTGAGATGCCAGATCAGGTCTGATAACATTACAGATCCTTCTTTGGGTTTTGTCAAGAATCTTGTGATATATAGCAGGAGCACCAGACAAGATATGGCAGCAGCATTCAATGCATGAATGAATGATAGATTTATAAATGTGCAAGATGGATTCCCCTGAGAAAATTATCTGGCATGGCACAGTGAACCTAATTTCCTAGCAGCAGACCTAGCAATTGATTCAATATAATCTTTCCACTTTAAAATGGGGAAAACATGAAGGTGCAATGAGTTGCTCTCCTGGAGTTGAGCATCAGCCATGGGGTACACCAACTAAAAGATGGGGAAACCAAAAACCTGCTGATCCTTTTTTTTAAAAACTTTCAGCTTTGTTTTAACTTTTGAATGTCATAAATTTAACAAACATTTATCCATCAAATCAGTCTTTTGACCAGTTTAATGTTTCAAACTCACAATATGGCTATTAATTTAAAACTTTGAAATACAGGGCATTTCATACAAATGGCTGTCATTTGCCTAAAACTCCACAAATAAAAGCAACCACCATTACTAACCTCCAGGAAAGTGACCCATTGCACATTCTCAGGCTAATGTTCTCAGCTGACATGAAGTGGAAAGACTATATTGAATCCATTGCTAGATCAGCTGCTAAGATAGTTGCTTCACTGTGTCATGTGAAAGAATTTTTCTCTCCAGAATCTATCTTACACATCTATAAGTCTACCATTCATCCATGCTTAGAATATCACTGCCACATATGGTCTGGTGCTCCAGTTATTTATCTAGAGCTCCTTGATAAAATCCTAAGAAGAATCAGCAATATTATTGGTCCTAATCTGGCTGCTCAGCTTCAGTCACTTTCCTACTGTTGTAAGGTTTCTTCTCTGTGCATTTTCTATAGATACTTTAATGATAATTGTTTGGATGAGCTCTTTGCTATGGTACCCAGACTTTTGAATTTAAGTGTAGTACTAGACTGTCGCCGAGATCTTGTCAATTTACAGTAAAGCTGGATAGATGTAGCCATAAATTCTATGCTAACAGGTTCTTTTTTTCACACTTCTCAGTTGTGGAACTCTCTTTCAGCTCCATGCTTTCCGGCCAACTTTAGTCTGCAAAAATTTAAATGCAATATCAATCACTATCTAGTGTCCTCCTCATTACTCTTTCCTCTTCCGGTTCATTATTAATGTTTTTGTTCCTAACCCTTCCACACCCTGTAACTCCTTGTTTCATAGTGTAATGAATTGGGTTAAGCAAAAGAAAAAAAAAAAGAACATCTTGATTAGAAAACTTCAAATATTTGATAAAATGTAAGACAGCAGAAATATCATTTGATATAACAACGTTTTAATACATTTTCAATCTTTAATAAATAAAATATTTGCCATCAAACAAGTGTAAATTATACAAAAAGAAAAAAATAAACATCCATTTTCAATATTTTATGAATACTCCACAGTGATATAAAATATATATTTATCGACTTATACATTCACTTGTTTATTGAGGCTTATCAATCGTTTGCGGATTATTTAGAGCCATAAAATATTATTAGATTGTAAGAAATTTTAGAGATAATAATGATTTACTGATACAAATCTTACTAATTAACCCATAGCTAGGGATAGAATACGTGGATTCATACCTTTCCCAAGAGTAATAGTGTGTAAGTGAATCTAATCAACCCAACTGAAATTGGAACTTGACTCAATGATTTCCAATTCCAAGATATTATCGATTACACTACCTGCACATCAAAGCTTACAGCACCTGGTATTCCTAAATGGTCACCTATCTAGGTACTGACCAGGCATGATATTGCTTAACTTAGGTGATTGTATGAGAACTGGTGTTTCAAAGTGATATGACTGTAAGCCTTGTTGCAGCTTGTGGAAGGGCTAATCAATTGTAATCTTCAAAAATTATTCCCTGAATTTCCCCTTTTGCTATTTTTTAACTGGGGACCAGTCTATTTAAATATTACTGACAGGCTTATTATAAATTGTTTTAAAAGATCACAGTGAAAATCAAATAAAACCTATTTTTACATATTTGACTTTTTGAAATTTACAAATTCATTTTTTGATTTCTGTCTAAATTTCTGGGATGAGGAATTATGATTATTTACATTATTTATATTCAGACTATTGTCCTTATCTTCATTGTTGTTATCAAAACATTTCAACCGTTGGTTTGTGAATTTGGTGATTGTGAGTTCAATCCTTGAGTATGGCAATGTGTACTTGTGAGTAATAACTTTCAGCTACACTTTTTGCCATTATCAAGGATAATTTTCTTTTTACTCTTAACAGAAAAACAATCCATACATTCAGTTAAAAGTATAAATGAAAATCATCCTTGCTAAAATTATAGCTAAAAGCGTTCAGGCATACAAAGCATTTGTACAATTTATGTCCAGAAAAGAAGAAAACTATAAGAACACAAGAAGAATTAAATAAAAACTTAACAGTAGGACCTTTTCCATTATTTTTTTTTAATGAAACTTGTATAAAAGAGGGATTGCTGCCCAAATACAAAATTTAAAAGTACATTTAAACCCTTGGTCATGATATATATATATATATATATATATATATATATATATATTTGTGTATTTAGGCAGCAATCTTTCTTTCATGCACATTTCATTAAAAACAACTGACAAGGTGCTTTTATTTAGTTTTTTATATAATTTCTCGTGCGTTCTAATAAAGTTTTTCTTTTCAGAGGATAAATTATATAAAAACTGTCCGAATTTTCTTTTTATAAAACATAACAAACTATTTCTAATTCTAACAGTTAAAATATAATCCTTGAAAATGGCTAAATGTATAGCCGAAAGCGCTCGGATAAAAAGAACATTCGGACAGTTTTTATATAATTTATCATCTGAAAAGAAAAACATTTTTAGATTGCATGAGAAATTTTATAAAAAACTAAAAAGCACCTTGTCAGTCGTTTTTAGCGAAATGTATATATATATATATATATATATATATATATATATATATATAATTAAAATAAAAGAGGGTCTACATGTACTTCTTATAATATGCAGATTTAATAGACTGGTTAGTAAGTCCCACTTCTTTGTTTATTCCTTGTCTCTTTGAAAAAGGGCATAGGTGTGTCCAAAAATTCCAACTTTAAAATCTTTCTCTTTGTGCTCAGTCAAAAGGCTAATATATAATAAATATCATCAATCTTATTGCTAATATCGTTATCATTTCGTTGCCTTTTTATTCCTCAAATTTCGTTAACTGACCTATTCAATCTACATTCACATATAGGTGGTTAAATCAAATAACTAGATATTAGCAACTGCATATGCGCACGTTAGCATGCATACACAGGTAAGCAAATAGATATTTACTAAATTTACTTTAATGTGTAAACATAACAGTGCTCAATGTAGTTAGACAGAGCTAAGAAATATATTAATAAATATACATATACTTACATTTAGGGTGCGACTTAAGTTTCGTTGTTTTACCAACTCATCAGGCACAAAATATTACTTGTGATTGAAAAAAAACAAAATAACAGACTGGGTCTCATAGAAGGATTGCTAAATTACACGTAGATTCACAGCTCAAATTTCAAATAAGTTAAATATAATATTGGGGTGTAAATACAGAAAATAGGGTGTAGGTAGGGGGTCATTATAAAAAGAAAATTAAAAGCAAGTTTTTAAAGTTTAAAAGAGGGACATGGAGTGATAATATACGTTAAATTAGTTAAGGGGGGATAATCAGTATACAACTTAAAATATGGTAAGTGAAAGCGAAATTTGGATAATATATTCATCCAGAATTAAAATATTTTAAGAGAAATCTTTTCCTCTGGTTACAACTTAGCATTAGTTCATTTCGTTTATTAATTATTAAATAGATTTAGGTCATTAATATTTTTGAGGATGAATCTCTTATATATATATATATATATATATATATATATATATATATATATATATATATATATATTAAGTAATTCATCGAGTCTGAAACCTCAACAGAATGCAGAAAGCACGGGACGGCCGTTTCGTCCTATATTTGGGACTCATCAGCAGTGCACATCCACTACCGAGAATTGAAACCCTGACAGGTTGACACACAAACACCATACCAACTGTTCCAACGGGCCACGGTGACAAAGAGGTAGCAAAAAAAATATATATATATACACACACACAGAGAAAAAATGGAAACCTAATCCTAAACAAGGGATAAACCTTTACTCCTGTTCAAAAGATATACAGATGTGTGTGTGTGTGTGTGAATTGATGCTTTGTGCTAATGGAACTCTGCAGAGAGGTCAAGGAAGCGTGCCTGGGGGCTGTTGAACATTCTGTATACAATCATTGTGGCAAGAATAGTGTGCATTTTGAAAATTAGATTCATTGATCTCAGCTAATTCTGATCCAAGGTGACCATGTCTGGATTCTTAAGTTACAAGCTGAGGTGATGACTCAGTGAGATTAGTTCAAAAATCTATATTCAGAAATTGAACCATTAAAGACAAAAGAAGAGGCTGAAGACATTTGGAAGGATGTAATGCAGTCAGACAAATTAAATGAGTCATACTTTTCAACTTCTTTTGACCAGTAATGCAAGTTCAATTCATTATTTTTACTTGTTTCAGGCTTACGTCCAGATCATGTTGAAACCCAGGTGCCCATATGATCAATAAATTTCCCAAATTTCTGAACTTTTTGTTACTACAAATTAAAAATTTCATCTCAGACCACAAAGAAGAATTTTTCACCATATTGAGACATTGTACCATACTAAGTTAGTAAATATCAAAATTTGAGAGTTATTTAAATCCAATGTAATGACATTTTTTTTTCTGTATGGAGGCATTGAATGACACTCCTCTGATATATTTATACATCCATATTAGATACAACTTTAATCAGATTGCTTCTTGGCTGCTGTCTGTAACAAAATAATTTGTCCTGCAAATAGGGATTAGAATATAGTCATCTTCAGAGTGTATATTTCGGTATAAAAATGACCAATGTTTATCTTTTAACTCAAATGTAAATGGGACCTATATATATATATATGTCTATATTTTTGAGATGGGGTATTGTAATTATTTACACTATTTGCATTGTTCAGACTGTTGTCCTCATCTTTGTTGCCATATTCATGTTGTGCGCTGTGGCCTTTTTCAGGTGATTGGAAATTCAAACTGAACCCATTATTTCATCCATTATTCTAGTTCCACGTGCCATGCCTCTCTACGATCCCGAACAAAAAAAAAAATTACATGCTTTACCAAGTATCCCGAGACATAGGACTATTCTTAATAGATAAACCTTTCCAAAGCAGAAACTATGATCTGGAATTGCAATGTTGGTTGGTTGATTTTGCTTAGTGGCATATCAAAACCTCTATGGGTTATTTAATGCAGAAATCTAAATATTTTGAACATAAATTTATGGCCTCAACTAAATATATTTTAAATGTAATTGTATGCTTACAACTACAGATAAAATATATTGTTGGTCATTTTACTATCAAATATCATTGTTAGTAATTCTACTATAAAATGTATTGCTGGTCATTTTGCATTGTTAGTAATTCTACTATAAAATGTATTGTTAGTCATTTTACTATAAATATGTATCATTGGTAATCTTTTTTATATAAAAATGTATTGCAAGTATTTTGAGTATAAAAATGTATTTTTATACTTTCATAGTGTCTTGTTTTTGGTTGGGGTTCACTATTTGCCCATAGCTGGGACCCTAACAGGTGCTACCACCCTGGCTTAAGGTGGACCTGGGAACAGCAGCAATTACGTGGTTCCATGCTCCTCAAAAATGGAAGACCTATACTATGAAACAGTTCAGTACTCTTTTCTTTGTTTCTAATGAAATTTTCCTGTTTCTTAATACTTTGCTTAGCTTTTGGAAAGCAACATTCACTATCTCAATGCACCTTCGAATTTGGGTGTTGCACTTTCTGTCATCTGTTAAAACACTTCCCGTATATTTACATTTCTCTACTTGTTTGATTTTTGTATCCAATTTGTAATTTGCTTGTTGGACTGTTCCTTTTGTTCCTGTAATTGAGGTTTAGTCCTTCCTTCTGGCTTTCTTTTAATCTCTTCTGTAGGAGTTTTTGAAAGTGATAAACTTTTTTGTTCCACTGTAAAAAAAAAGAAAATGGAGTAAAATAAGCAATGAATAGGAATGGTAGTATTAACCATTTCCCTACAAGGAACCATTCAGCATTCATTGGCTGATCTGCTAATATTACTTTTGGTTGAAATTCTTAATATATAATTATATCAACTGTGGATAAAAGTGTTAGTTAAAGTAATTCAAAAAGTGACTTGACTCAAAGAGTTGTGAGTTCAATACCTGGCCACAGCAGAGGGAACAAAAAATTGGAGACTTGATTTACTAAAGGGAATTAACTGAAACTGTGATACCCAGAAAAGGCATGGCATGTGGAATTAGCACAATCTACCCAACTGTGGTCTAAATAAAGGGTTTGATTCGAAATTCTAATGTGTATCACCTGAAGATAAGCTGAAGTGTATAACGAATGAAATGTCAGGAATACGGTAATAATGATGAGGACAGCGGTCTGAACGATGTAAAGAGTGTAAATAACTGTCACAGTTAATAAATCCTCAGATTACTTTATGAATTTCTCTTTCAAATTTTTTTTCAAATCCGGTAGGCTGCTATCGCTATTTTCAGTATTGATCAATGTTTCCTTCCTAGCTTTTTATTTGAAGTTGTGTGGAAGGTCAAAATTTTGGTTATATCATTATTTTGTGTTTGAGTTACATGTGCTATCCATTTTAGTTGTTGCTGTTGTTGGTAGTCCTAAAATAATGTGGTCTCTCTTATTTAGTAAAGTTCTTTGTTTGTAATTCTGCAGTTCCAGTTTTCAATGTTCAAAGAACGATGACCTTTGCCAAGACTATCAGGCTCTACTCAAAACTTTTTTTTAACCAAAAATCTTTGGAAGTGGTTGTATACAGCTGACAGTTTAGAGATATTTCTGAATGGGTTTGGTGCCATGTATGGTATCTATATGATAGATTTGATCTGACAAGTCTATTTATGAACATCACTCAAGTTTTCAGTTAGATGTTTTGGTTTTTGCCATGTTGAGTGAAACATCCTCTGGCTGAACCTGTTCTATGTTCAATTTCTTTTTCTCCTTTACTAAATTTGTTATAACTCATTTATATGTCAAGGTATTTGAAGTGTTTAGTATTTACTAATTCCACATCTTGAATTAGTATGATTGATTTGTGGTATGTGCTTTCTTTCAAATTCCTGATCATCGTCTCTGTTTTGGAAAAGTTCATCTTCAGTCATGTTTCTCGGAACACTTGATAGAGGATTTTGATTTCCTCTTCAATGTTGTACTATAAATTTTTATAAATAGCCAAAATTGGAGATCCATATTGACCAGAAGGACTTGCCTAACACTTGTATGAAAATTGTGGATATATTCAAATACAAGGCCTGCTATGATCCTAATCAGATGCAGCGTTTGCCAAATTCAGGACATTTTCCTGGAGCAAGCATCCAATGTCTTCACTTGGACATTTTTGGTGTTTCCGCGGATATATGTTGGCCGTTTGCCCAAATGGCCACAACATATTTGGGAATCAGCTTGTTTACGTGAAGAGACACAGAATGGATTCTGGCAGCATCTCCAGTTAATTTGCCTTGTGGTTTTAACCTTGTCTGCACCAAGTGACAATCCGTTTGTGACAAGTGCGCTGGAGTTAAAATGAGAACAGACATCTCGTATGACTTTTCTGAGAGGGCAGCCAGAATCTGTTTATTGAGTTTCAGTAAGAAAGAAGGATGAAAGGCCTAATGTCTTTTCAGGAACCAACTAATTACGTTTATAAATATCAACAATTTCTTTACTTATTCATGTTTATAAAATACCTACTTTTTTTGCTTGATTTCCGATTGGTATTTTTGTACTTATCGTTAACCAATTGGATTATGTTTTATTATATTTTTCCTTTTTTTATTACTCATCTATGAATTTTTTTTTCCATTATAACTTGTTGAGCAAACATCCTACAAACAGAGAAAATTAAGTTGTAGTACAAGTTGTCTTTAACTCTATTTCTCTATCAACAACATTTTCAGAAAGACGTCTATTTTCTAAAGTTCTTTTTGTCATTATGCTAAGTCCACTTGCATGTTTATAATTATAATGCTTGATATTAAGAAGTAGACCCTTATAAATTTATAATAATAATGATGAATAAAATAGAAGTTTAATTTATTTTATTTATTATATTCTAATCTAGAACCCGTTCTAAGAACAGAGAAAAGTAAGTGTCACAGAAGTTCTTTTACCTCAAAAATGTATGTATCAACATTTTTAGCTAGTCATCTAATCTCTACAGTTCTTTTTGTCATTACATTAAGTCCACTTGAATTTCCTAACCGGACATAGAGTTGACCATGAGAGAAACATCTGAATAATTTTCTGTTTACATTAATTCAGAAAACTTATTATTTTTTCACTTTTTAAAGTAAAAAAAATCCAGTACAGTGTTAGGAAAATCTAATTAAACAGATCATTTTGACATAGATAATGCTGTTCAACTAATTTGTAGCAATGTGAAATGTCAGACGACAACAATGGCTACTACAAACATTAAAAGAGATAAGATGGTAAGAGTTTATAATTATAATGCTTAATATTAAGAAGTAGACCATTATAAATTTATAATAATAATAAATAAATTAGTAGTTTAATTTATTTTACTTATTATATTCTAAACAAATACCCAATCTAAGTAGAGAGAAAAGTAAGTTGTCATAGAAATTCTCTTACCTCAAAAATTTCTGTATCAACATTTTCAGAAATACATCTATTTCCTAAAGTTTTTTTTGTCATTATGCTAAGTCCACTTGCATGTTTCTAATCTGGACATGGCTACATAGAGCTGACCATGAGAGAAACATTTGAATAATTTTTTAATGTTTATATTAATAATTAATCCAGCAAATCTACTATTTTTTCATTTGTTTAAATAATTTGGTACAGTTTTAGGAAAATTGAAATTAAACAGATTATTTTCTCTTATTTAAGCAATTTCATAAAAATATTTTGAGCTCTGTTCAACTACCTTGTAGTAATGAGAAATGTCAAACTATGACAATGATTATTACAAACATTATAAGAAATAAAATAATAAGGGTTTATAATTATAATGGTTGATATTAAGAAGCAGACCATTATAAATTTGCAATAATAATAAATTAAATAAATTAGCAGTTTAATTTATTTTATTTATTATATTCTAATTAAATACACGTTCAAAGAAGAGAGAAAAGTTGTCATAGAAATTCTCTTACCTTTCTAAAATTACGATATAAACATTTTCAGAAAGACATTATCTAAAGTTCTTTTTGTTATTACACATGCTCTTACTCTGGACATGGCTACATAGAGCTGATCCCGAGAGAAACATTTGAATAATTTTATAATATTTATACTATTAATAATATAATACCCAAACTATTTTCTATTCAATGTGAAACAAAAAGCTCATAAAATATTCCAAAGTAAATAAGCATCCCCTCCTAACAAATCCAATGAATCAAAAAAATATATTGTCCTATCCACTAACTCTATCACAACTATGATAGAATTTAACATAAAATTTGGTACAACTACATCTAAGTCAATAAATGACTTAGTCAATACAAAACAAAAAAATAAGCTAAAATCTAAATGAAGAATTTACTCTATCACCTGTAATAATTGTCACAAAGATACATCAGAGAAACATCAAGGAATTTAAATAAAAAATTACATGAACACAAAAGGGATATTTTACAAAACAACACATTAAATGCATTAGTTGCTCACCATAATGAGACTGGCCACAATTTTGATATAAAAAAAATTGGAGACTTGATTTACTAAAGGGAATTAACTGAAACTGTGATACCCAGAAAAGGCATGGCATGTGGAATTAGCACAATCTACCCAACTGTGGTCTAAATAAAGGGTTTGTTTTGAAATTCCAATGTGTATCACCTGAAGATAGGCTGAAGTGTATAACAGATGAAATGTCAGGAATACGGCAATAATGATGAGGACAACGGTCAGAACGATGTAAAGAGTGTAAATAACTGTCACAGTTAATAAATCCCCAGATTACTTTATGAATTTTATTGAAACAAGAGCAAGGACTTGTGCTTTCAATTCATAACATTTTGTCTGCCCGAGAATAACTTATGTTTATCAGTGGCCATTTTAACTTTCCAGTTTGTCAATCAAATATTCATTTGTCAATTCTGAAATGCATCCTGCTAGTGGACTCCAGGTGTACCTACACCATAGTGAGTAAGAAGGTGTGCCAAATGGGGGAGAAACAAAGCATTGACACCATAACCATTGGCAAGGAATGTGGATGTGCGGAGTTAGGTCTGTAACCCTTTATGTGGGAAATGGAAGGGCTGTTTTGATGGAGGCCCTGGTAGTGTTAGAGGACCCCCTTGGATTTGATTTAATTGGAATAGGTGTGAACAAGGCTGATGGTGGAATGTCTATTTCTAAGTCAGGGGAGGTTCAAGTCTAAGAGCCAGTCTCTGTGGGCTCAGTAGCACCAGTACACTTGATTGGAGAACCTGATTTTGAGGTGGAATTTGATCAGCAGCAGAATGAGTGGACTGCATACAGTACACTTGATTGGAGAACCTGATTTTGAGGTAGAATTTGATCAGCAGCAGAATGAGTGGACTGCATACAGTACACTTGATTGGAGAACCTGATTTTGAGGTGGAATTTGATCAGCAGCAGAATGAGTGGACTGCATACAGTACACTTGATTGGAGAACCTGATTTTGAGGTAGAATTTGATCAGCAGCAGAATGAGTGGACTGCATACAGTACACTTGATTGGAGAACCTGATTTTGTGGTGGAATTTGATCAGCAGCAGAATGAGTGGACTGCATACAGTACACTTGATTGGAGAACCTGATTTTGAGGTAGAATTTGATCAGCAGCAGAATGAGTGGACTGCATACAGTACACTTGATTGGAGAACCTGATTTTGAGGTAGAATTTGATCAGCAGCAGAATGAGTGGACTGCATACAGTACACTTGATTGGAGAACCTGATTTTGTGGTGGAATTTGATCAGCAGCAGAATGAGTGGACTGCATACAGTACACTTGATTGGAGAACCTGATTTTGTGGTGGAATTTGATCAGCAGCAGAATGAGTGGACTGCATACAGTACACTTGATTGGAGAACCTGATTTTGTGGTGGAATTTGATCAGCAGCAGAATGAGTGGACTGCATACAGTACACTTGATTGGAGAACCTGATTTTGAGGTAGAATTTGATCAGCAGCAGAATGAGTGGACTGCATACAGTACACTTGATTGGAGAACCTGATTTTGAGGTAGAATTTGATCAGCAGCAGAATGAGTGGACTGCATACAGTACACTTGATTGGAGAACCTGATTTTGAGGTGGAATTTGATCAGCAGCAGAATGAGTGGACTGCATAGAGTACACTTGATTGGAGAACCTGATTTTGAGGTAGAATTTGATCAGCAGCAGAATGAGTGGACTGCATACAGTACACTTGATTGGAGAACCTGATTTTGTGGTGGAATTTGATCAGCAGCAGAATGAGTGGACTGCATACAGTACACTTGATTGGAGAACCTGATTTTGAGGTAGAATTTGATCAGCAGCAGAATGAGTGGACTGCATACAGTACACTTGATTGGAGAACCTGATTTTGAGGTGGAATTTGATCAGCAGCAGAATGAGTGGACTGCATACAGTACACTTGATTGGAGAACCTGATTTTGAGGTAGAATTTGATCAGCAGCAGAATGAGTGGACTGCATACAGTACACTTGATTGGAGAACCTGATTTTGTGGTGGAATTTGATCAGCAGCAGAATGAGTGGACTGCATACAGTACACTTGATTGGAGAACCTGATTTTGTGGTGGAATTTGATCAGCAGCAGAATGAGTGGACTGCATACAGTACACTTGATTGGAGAACCTGATTTTGTGGTGGAATTTGATCAGCAGCAGAATGAGTGGACTGCATACAGTACACTTGATTGGAGAACCTGATTTTGAGGTAGAATTTGATCAGCAGCAGAATGAGTGGACTGCATACAGTACACTTGATTGGAGAACCTGATTTTGAGGTAGAATTTGATCAGCAGCAGAATGAGTGGACTGCATACAGTACACTTGATTGGAGAACCTGATTTTGAGGTGGAATTTGATCAGCAGCAGAATGAGTGGACTGCATACAGTACACTTGATTGGAGAACCTGATTTTGTGGTGGAATTTGATCAGCAGCAGAATGAGTGGACTGCATACAGTACACTTGATTGGAGAACCTGATTTTGTGGTGGAATTTGATCAGCAGCAGAATGAGTGGACTGCATACAGTACACTTGATTGGAGAACCTGATTTTGTGGTGGAATTTGATCAGCAGCAGAATGAGTGGACTGCATACAGTACACTTGATTGGAGAACCTGATTTTGTGGTGGAATTTGATCAGCAGCAGAATGAGTGGACTGCATACAGTACACTTGATTGGAGAACCTGATTTTGAGGTGGAATTTGATCAGCAGCAGAATGAGTGGACTGCATACAGTACACTTGATTGGAGAACCTGATTTTGTGGTGGAATTTGATCAGCAGCAGAATGAGTGGACTGCATACAGTACACTTGATTGGAGAACCTGATTTTGTGGTGGAATTTGATCAGCAGCAGAATGAGTGGACTGCATACAGTACACTTGATTGGAGAACCTGATTTTGTGGTGGAATTTGATCAGCAGCAGAATGAGTGGACTGCATACAGTACACTTGATTGGAGAACCTGATTTTGAGGTGGAATTTGATCAGCAGCAGAATGAGTGGACTGCATACAGTACACTTGATTGGAGAACCTGATTTTGAGGTAGAATTTGATCAGCAGCAGAATGAGTGGACTGCATACAGTACACTTGATTGGAGAACCTGATTTTGTGGTGGAATTTGATCAGCAGCAGAATGAGTGGACTGCATACAGTACACTTGATTGGAGAACCTGATTTTGAGGTGGAATTTGATCAGCAGCAGAATGAGTGGACTGCATACAGTACACTTGATTGGAGAACCTGATGGTCATCATGCAGCAAAACAGATTCAAAGTGCATCCCATAATGGACTACAGGGAACTCAACCTCATTGTCAATACGTACACTGTAGATGCTGATGTTTGTGCAAGCAAACTAAGAAAATGGAGACACAAAGGACCAAACATCGCACTGTTAGACTCAATCTGCATGAACTGAGTGATGTCTCGTATGACTGAAAATTTGTATAGTGACCTCACTAGACACTATAAAAGCCAGCATTTGCTAACACTGAGGAGTTGCTTGAAGGGATGTGATAGGAGTGAAGGAAAAGAATTACGATAACTATATTATTACACACACACAATTCACACCACATCTCCAAATTCTCTGTCACACACAAAAATATAGAGAGGATATAAACACTTTGATACACAAATATATGGATAGGCTTTCTGTTACAAGCTGGTATAAATCTCTGCATAGATGTGTGCACACACAAATACATGCTGATATTGTTGAAAGGCTGTCCTTGCTAGACATTACTCTTATTTATTTGGGGCTTTGTTATTTTATTTCTCTTCAAATGATAAAAAGGAAAATACTTAAAACTTCTGCTTGAACAAATCAAAGGCCGTTTCTAAGAGAGAAAGTCGTCACAGTTGGCATTAGCAAAAAAGACGATAAACTATTTTGGAAGGTTCCAGAAAGGAGGGGTCTGTAAAAAAAACTGGCGGTAGTATAGAAATTTTCCAATACTGCGAAAGAATAAAAGAACATAAGCCTTATGTTGTTCACATGATTTTCTTTGCCTTTGGCTGCATTTTTTAAGGGTTGCAACTGAGATGAAAAGAAGAAAGGAGATAGTTTGAAACCATTTCTACAAGAAAAATGAAAACCCTTTACAAAAAACAAGAGTTCCTGTTCATATTTTTTCTTTTTCTATTCCTTCATATTTTCTCTTTCGAAATTCCCTTTCTGCGATATTTCTTCTTCTTCATTGCTATTTTTCACTTTGTTTTTTCTTTTTCCAAAATTCCCTTTCTGCGATATTTCTTCTTCTTCATTGTTATTTTTCACTTTCTGATTTTTCTTTTTTCAAAATTCCCTTTCTGCGTTATTTCTTCTTCTTCATTGTTATTTTTCACTTTCTGTTTTTTCTTTTTTCAAAATTCCCTTTCTGCGTTATTTCTTCTTCTTCATTGTTATTTTTCACTTTCTGTTTTTTCTTTTTTCAAAATTCCCTTTCTGCGTTATTTCTTCTTCTTCATTGTTATTTTTCACTTTCTGTTTTTTCTTTTTTCAAAATTCCCTTTCTGCGATATTTCTTCTTCTTCATTGTTATTTTTCACTTTCTGTTTTTTCTTTTTTCAAAATTCCTTTCTGCGATATTTCTTCTTCATTGCTATTTTTCACTTTCTGTTTTTTCTTTTTTCAAAATTCCCTTTCTGCGTTATTTCTTCTTCTTCATTGTTATTTTTCACTTTGTTTTTTCTTTTTTCAAAATTCCCTTTCTGCGTTATTTCTTCTTCTTCATTGTTATTTTTCACTTTCTGTTTTTTCTTTTTTCAAAATTCCCTTTCTGCGATATTTCTTCTTCTTCATTGTTATTTTTCACTTTCTGTTTTTTCTTTTTTCAAAATTCCCTTTCTGCGATATTTCTTCTTCTTCATTGTTATTTTTCACTTTCTGTTTTTTCTTTTTTCAAAATTCCCTTTCTGCGATATTTCTTCTTCTTCATTGTTATTTTTCACTTTCTGTTTTTTCTTTTTTCAAAATTCCCTTTCTGCGATATTTCTTCTTCTTCATTGTTATTTTCCACTTTCTGTTTTTTCTTTTTTCAAAATTCCCTTTCTGCGATATTTCTTCTTCTTCATTGTTATTTTTCACTTTGTTTTTTCTTTTTTCAAAATTCCCTTTCTGCGATATTTCTTCTTCTTCATTATTATTTTTCACTTTCTGTTTTTTCCTTTTTCAAAATTCCCTTTCTGCGATATTTCTTCTTCATTGCTATTTTTCACTTTCTGTTTTTTCTTTTTTCAAAATTCCCTTTCTGCGTTATTTCTTCTTCTTCATTGTTATTTTTCACTTTCTGTTTTTTTCCTTTTTCAAAATTCCCTTTCTGCGATATTTCTTCTTCTTCATTGCTATTTTTCACTTTCTGTTTTTTCCTTTTTCAAAATTCCCTTTCTGCGATATTTCTTCTTCTTCATTGCTATTTTTCACTTTCTGTTTTTTCTTTTTTCAAAATTCCCTTTCTGCGTTATTTCTTCTTCTTCATTGTTATTTTTCACTTTCTGTTTTTTTCCTTTTTCAAAATTCCCTTTCTGCGATATTTCTTCTTCTTCATTGCTATTTTTCACTTTCTGTTTTTTCTTTTTTCAAAATTCCCTTTCTGCGTTATTTCTTCTTCTTCATTGTTATTTTTCACTTTCTGTTTTTTCTTTTTTCAAAATTCCCTTTCTGCGATATTTCTTCTTCTTCATTGTTATTTTTCACTTTCTGATTTTTCTTTTTTCAAAATTCCTTTCTGCGATATTTCTTCTTCATTGCTATTTTTCACTTTCTGATTTTTCTTTTTTCAAAATTCCCTTTCTGCGTTATTTCTTCTTCTTCATTGTTATTTTTCACTTTCTGTTTTTTCTTTTTTCAAAATTCCCTTTCTGCGATATTTCTTCTTCTTCATTATTATTTTTCACTTTCTGTTTTTTCCTTTTTCAAAATTCCCTTTCTGCGATATTTCTTCTTCATTGTTATTTTTCACTTTCTGTTTTTTCTTTTTTCAAAATTCCCTTTCTGCGTTATTTCTTCTTCTTCATTGTTATTTTTCACTTTCTGTTTTTTTCCTTTTTCAAAATTCCCTTTCTGCGATATTTCTTCTTCTTCATTGCTATTTTTCACTTTCTGTTTTTTCCTTTTTCAAAATTCCCTTTCTGCGATATTTCTTCTTCTTCATTGCTATTTTTCACTTTCTGTTTTTTCTTTTTTCAAAATTCCCTTTCTGCGTTATTTCTTCTTCTTCATTGTTATTTTTCACTTTCTGTTTTTTCTTTTTTCAAAATTCCCTTTCTGCGATATTTCTTCTTCTTCATTGTTATTTTTCACTTTCTGTTTTTTCTTTTTTCAAAATTCCTTTCTGCGATATTTCTTCTTCATTGCTATTTTTCACTTTCTGATTTTTCTTTTTTCAAAATTCCCTTTCTGCGTTATTTCTTCTTCTTCATTGTTATTTTTCACTTTCTGTTTTTTCTTTTTTCAAAATTCCCTTTCTGCGATATTTCTTCTTCTTCATTGTTATTTTTCACTTTCTGTTTTTTCTTTTTTCAAAATTCCCTTTCTGCGTTATTTCTTCTTCTTCATTGTTATTTTTCACTTTCTGTTTTTTCTTTTTTCAAAATTCCCTTTCTGCGATATTTCTTCTTCTTCATTGTTATTTTTCACTTTCTGTTTTTTCTTTTTTCAAAATTCCTTTCTGCGATATTTCTTCTTCATTGCTATTTTTCACTTTCTGATTTTTCTTTTTTCAAAATTCCCTTTCTGCGTTATTTCTTCTTCTTCATTGTTATTTTTCACTTTCTGTTTTTTCTTTTTTCAAAATTCCCTTTCTGCGATATTTCTTCTTCTTCATTATTATTTTTCACTTTCTGTTTTTTCCTTTTTCAAAATTCCCTTTCTGCGATATTTCTTCTTCTTCATTGTTATTTTTCACTTTCTGTTTTTTCTTTTTTCAAAATTCCCTTTCTGCGATATTTCTTCTTCTTCATTGTTATTTTTCACTTTCTGTTTTTTCTTTTTTCAAAATTCCCTTTCTGCGATATTTCTTCTTCTTCATTGTTATTTTTCACTTTCTGTTTTTTCTTTTTTCAAAATTCCCTTTCTGCGATATTTCTTCTTCTTCATTGTTATTTTCCACTTTCTGTTTTTTCTTTTTTCAAAATTCCCTTTCTGCGATATTTCTTCTTCTTCATTGTTATTTTTCACTTTGTTTTTTCTTTTTTCAAAATTCCCTTTCTGCGATATTTCTTCTTCTTCATTATTATTTTTCACTTTCTGTTTTTTCCTTTTTCAAAATTCCCTTTCTGCGATATTTCTTCTTCATTGCTATTTTTCACTTTCTGTTTTTTCTTTTTTCAAAATTCCCTTTCTGCGTTATTTCTTCTTCTTCATTGTTATTTTTCACTTTCTGTTTTTTTCCTTTTTCAAAATTCCCTTTCTGCGATATTTCTTCTTCTTCATTGCTATTTTTCACTTTCTGTTTTTTCCTTTTTCAAAATTCCCTTTCTGCGATATTTCTTCTTCTTCATTGCTATTTTTCACTTTCTGTTTTTTCTTTTTTCAAAATTCCCTTTCTGCGTTATTTCTTCTTCTTCATTGTTATTTTTCACTTTCTGTTTTTTCTTTTTTCAAAATTCCCTTTCTGCGATATTTCTTCTTCTTCATTGTTATTTTTCACTTTCTGTTTTTTCTTTTTTCAAAATTCCTTTCTGCGATATTTCTTCTTCATTGCTATTTTTCACTTTCTGATTTTTCTTTTTTCAAAATTCCCTTTCTGCGTTATTTCTTCTTCTTCATTGTTATTTTTCACTTTCTGTTTTTTCTTTTTTCAAAATTCCCTTTCTGCGATATTTCTTCTTCTTCATTGTTATTTTTCACTTTCTGTTTTTTCTTTTTTCAAAATTCCCTTTCTGCGTTATTTCTTCTTCTTCATTGTTATTTTTCACTTTCTGTTTTTTCTTTTTTCAAAATTCCCTTTCTGCGATATTTCTTCTTCTTCATTGTTATTTTTCACTTTCTGTTTTTTCTTTTTTCAAAATTCCTTTCTGCGATATTTCTTCTTCATTGCTATTTTTCACTTTCTGATTTTTCTTTTTTCAAAATTCCCTTTCTGCGTTATTTCTTCTTCTTCATTGTTATTTTTCACTTTCTGTTTTTTCTTTTTTCAAAATTCCCTTTCTGCGATATTTCTTCTTCTTCATTATTATTTTTCACTTTCTGTTTTTTCCTTTTTCAAAATTCCCTTTCTGCGATATTTCTTCTTCATTGTTATTTTTCACTTTCTGTTTTTTCTTTTTTCAAAATTCCCTTTCTGCGTTATTTCTTCTTCTTCATTGTTATTTTTCACTTTCTGTTTTTTTCCTTTTTCAAAATTCCCTTTCTGCGATATTTCTTCTTCTTCATTGCTATTTTTCACTTTCTGTTTTTTCCTTTTTCAAAATTCCCTTTCTGCGATATTTCTTCTTCTTCATTGCTATTTTTCACTTTCTGTTTTTTCTTTTTTCAAAATTCCCTTTCTGCGTTATTTCTTCTTCTTCATTGTTATTTTTCACTTTCTGTTTTTTCTTTTTTCAAAATTCCCTTTCTGCGATATTTCTTCTTCTTCATTGTTATTTTTCACTTTCTGTTTTTTCTTTTTTCAAAATTCCTTTCTGCGATATTTCTTCTTCATTGCTATTTTTCACTTTCTGATTTTTCTTTTTTCAAAATTCCCTTTCTGCGTTATTTCTTCTTCTTCATTGTTATTTTTCACTTTCTGTTTTTTCTTTTTCCAAAATTCCCTTTCTGCGATATTTCTTCTTCTTCATTGTTATTTTTCACTTTCTGATTTTTCTTTTTTCAAAATTCCCTTTCTGCGATATTTCTTCTTCTTCATTGTTATTTTTCACTTTCTGTTTTTTCTTTTTTCAAAATTCCTTTCTGCGATATTTCTTCTTCATTGCTATTTTTCACTTTCTGTTTTTTCTTTTTTCAAAATTCCCTTTCTGCGTTATTTCTTCTTCTTCATTGTTATTTTTCACTTTCTGTTTTTTCTTTTTTCAAAATTCCCTTTCTGCGTTATTTCTTCTTCTTCATTGTTATTTTTCACTTTCTGTTTTTTCTTTTTTCAAAATTCCCTTTCTGCGATATTTCTTCTTCTTCTTCATTGTTATTTTTCACTTTCTGTTTTTTCTTTTTTCAAAATTCCCTTTCTGCGTTATTTCTTCTTCTTCATTGTTATTTTTCACTTTCTGTTTTTTCTTTTTTCAAAATTCCCTTTCTGCGATATTTCTTCTTCTTCATTGTTATTTTTCACTTTCTGTTTTTTCTTTTTTCAAAATTCCCTTTCTGCGATATTTCTTCTTCTTCATTGTTATTTTTCACTTTGTTTTTTCTTTTTTCAAAATTCCTTTCTGCGATATTTCTTCTTCATTGCTATTTTTCACTTTCTGTTTTTTCTTTTTTCAAAATTCCCTTTCTGCGTTATTTCTTCTTCTTCATTGTTATTTTTCACTTTCTGATTTTTCTTTTTTCAAAATTCCCTTTCTGCGTTATTTCTTCTTCTTCATTGTTATTTTTCACTTTCTGTTTTTTCTTTTCCTATTCTTACATATTTTCTTTTACAAAAATTCATTCCTTGATTCTACTGCTTCATTAAAATTTCTCACTTTCTTCTATATTTTTCTTTTTCTTTTCATACTTTATTTTCCAAAGATTAATTTTTCTTCTTCCTCTTTACAATTTGTCAAGATCTTACATATTTTCTTTTTTTTTCTATTCTTTCAGAATTTTTTTCACAAAAATCTCCTTTTCTTCTTTATAATTTGCAACTTTCTTTTATTTTTCTTTTCTTTTGTTTTTTCCTTCCAAAATCAATCAATCTTTCTTTCTATAAATCTTTCTTCTTCAACTTCATTATATTTTGTAACTTTCTTCTTTTTTTTTCTTTCCTTCAACATCATCTTATCTTTCTTTCCTCATTGAATTTCTCTCTTCTTTACTGCATTCATTCTTCCTTTCTTTCCCAATCTCTTTGTTTTGGGCTACTGAACAAAATAGCTATTTTTTTTTTAAAGATTTTAGCAGTGATAAAATCTCCCCCAAAAAATGATCAGAATCATTTTGGTTCTTTTCAAATGAATGGCAAAATCAAAACAGAAAAAGTTCTAACAAAAGATGAAAGAGAAATAGTTGAAGGGCAAAAACTAACAAATAGTTGAAATCTTCTGGTATGCTTTTCTGGCAATACATCCTTCTCATATATTTAAGAGAAAATTTTATAAGATTGACTATCAAATAGTTAAAATATTCTTGTATGTTTTTCTGGCAATATGTCCTAATGTTATATATTTAAGAGAAAATATAGTTGAAATATTCTGGTATGTTTTTCTGACAATATGCCTGTCTAATACTATATATTTATATATGTGCTATTAAACTTTAGTGTCACACTTTCTGTCATTTGTTAAAACACTTCCCAGATATTTAAATTGTTGTATATGTTTGATTTTGGTATCCCCAATTTGTAATTTGCATTTTGGGATGCTCCTTTTGCTAACAACCATGCATTCCATCTTTTTGCAATTGATTTTTAGTCCTTTCTTCTCTCTTTCCTTTACTACCTTCTGTAGGAGATCTTGTAGTTTCCTTTCTATGTCTGCTTTCAACACTGTGTTATCTGCATATCTTATGTTGTTAAGATTGTGGCCACCAATAATGAATCCTGGTAGGGCTTCTACTCCTCTTAGAATCAACTTACTGTATAGGTTGAATAAGTCTGGTGAGAAGATACATCCTTGACTTACAACCTTTTCTATTTTTGTGTATTTAGTGAATTCATTTTCTATTTGGATGTAGGTGTTTTTTTTTGTCAGTACAGGTTATGGATTATTCCAATATCCTTCCCAAATACGTCATGGTTGTGTTCAAGAACAGCATTGCCACTTGGGAGATAAATATTTGGAATAACTTTTCTTAGCTTTTGGAAAGGATCTTTCACTATCTTTCAATTTTCATTGTCACACTTTCCGTCCTTTGTTAAAACATTTTCCAAGTATTTAAATTGTAGTACTTTTTGATTTTGGTATTTCCAATCTGTACCTTGCATCTTGGGCTGTTCCTTTTGTTGATGGATTTTCTTGCAATTGTTTCATTCTTTCTTCTTGCATTTCTTCACTACATTCTGTAGGAGTTCTTGAAGTTTCCTTTCTGCGCTACTATTGTATTGAAATAAACAGGAAAATGAAGTTCATAATTATATTTTGTGCGTGCATGTGTAAAGATTTCACAGAGCCCACAAACACTCTCCTGGTCCTGTATTTACTCGTTGCCTCACAATGATGGGACGAGATGAAGGGTTGTTTTTAATCTTGGGTGTCTATAAGTGTATGCATGGGTCAAGGACAAAAATTACCCAGTCCTCATGACCACTGTCATACTGGTGTTGGTATCCATCAACTTTCTCTCTTTAGTGCAATGTGGAAGGTCCTGCTGCAAGGTTGGAATCTCTGGAAGCTTATCTGAGAACTGTTGGAAGACAGAAACATGGCAGAGATGTGAAGAACTGAAATCATTGTCCCTTCCTAAATTCCGAGAAAAGGAGTGCTGATCCTAGCCAGAAGTGCCATGGAGTAAATTCCTAGTAGCCAGCAGAGTGCACAGATATGCTTATCCTGAACAGAAGTGCCAATCTAAATGTAAATAATCCTGTAATATTTTTTTAATACTATGACAGATTTTATTAAATGCATTCCAGCAAATCATTATATGATCTTTCTTTAACATTTTTATCTATCCTAAGTAGATATATTCCTGGATATATAAAAATCCAAAGAAGAATCAGCAATATTATTGGTCCTGATCTATCATCTTGGCTTCAGTACCTTTCTCACTGCCATAATGTAGCTTCCCTGTGCTTTTTCTATAAATAATTTCATGGTAATTGTTCAGATGAACTCTTCTCTATGGTACCTAGACTTTATGAATTTAAGCACAGTACTAGATTGGCAGCAAGGTCTCATCAATTCACAGTTGAATTGGCTAGATGTAACTATAAGTTCTATGCTAAAAATTTTTTTCTTACACTTCTCACTTGTAGAACTCTCTTTTGGCTTCATGCTTTCCAGTCAACTTTGATCTCCAAAAATTTAAATGCAATGTCAAACATAATCTGTTTTCTTGATTACTCTTCTTTTATTGTTCTTGCTCCTTAATAATGCTTCTCTTTTTTTTCTTATTCTTTCCCACTCAGTAAACCCTTGTGTCTTAGTGGCTTTACTGCCTTGCATGATTAAAAATAAACAAATATTCCTTTACACTATTTACATTGTTTGCACTGTTGTCCTCATCTTCATTGCCATATTCACAACCTTTCAGCAGTTGTACACTCTGGCCTTCTTCGAGTGATTGAAATTTTAAACTGAACTCATTATTTTTCCCACCGGAGTAGATTGCTTTAGTTACCCATGCCATGCCTCTTCTGGATGTCTCAGTATCAGTTATCTCCTTTTAACTCAACTCTCCAAGATTTTGTTCACCTCTTCTGTAGCCAGATATTGAACTCACAACTCTTTGGGTCAAGTCACTAGATCCAACCAATGCTTTTATCCACTGGATTATAATTTCATTGTTATTATTGTTTTTCTCTAACACTCTGTATTACTGGTTGCCACATTGTATTCAATCCTATGCTTGGCCTGCTTAGGAGATTTTTGTGGCCTAGCATATGTGTTGATTCCTTAAGTTTTCCAGTGATGTTCTCTATTATTTCAACCTCATCCCACAGGAAGCAGTGATCTCCATTTTCCCTCCATATGTGGTCAGCTATACCTGATTTTTCTATTTCCCCTTGTGATACAGCCTTACAGTGTCCTGCAGTCTTATCTATTCCTTTATATTTCTTACCACAGCTGCAGGTGATGATATATACACAGTTCTTAATCATGTTCGCCTCTATGTGGGGTCTTAATCGGAGGCGGTGTATGTGAAGTGTTAAACCACTTTTGAAAGTTGTCCTGATGTTATATGGGCCACAGATCTTTTGTATTTTTTCCGATAATCCCTTCACACAAGATAGGAAGTCCAAGGATGTTCTGTGAGTGTTATTATCCTCTTGCACACTTCTATCTCAGTTTGTCAGAGGTACTGTCATGTACTCAGGGTAGTCATTACATTGTAGGGTACTACTTATACTGACCATTTCTTGTTCATATGTCTCTAGGTTGCCACTTATGACTTTTGCATGATGTTGTAAGCAGTGGACAATCCTTTTTTTTTAAACACTGTATGGGTGGTGGGAGTTGAAGTATTGTCTGGTGAATGTTGGTTTGCAGTATATGGATGTGTTGAACCCATGCTCTGTTTGAGATATTAGTACATCCAGGATGTTGTTGTTTTCTTTCTCCATTGTGAACTGTATTGATGATCTTATTCAGTTTACATGGTCCAATAGTAGGTGAACATTTTCTTGATGTGGCCAGACTATGAAGGTGTTATCTATGTATCTCAGCCATAGAGTTGGCTTTAGTGATGTGGATTTTAAATCAATTTCTTCAAAGTATTCCATGTATATGTTAGCCATTACAGGTGATAATGGTGAGCCCATTGCTAAGTCTTCATCCTGCCAATATATATCTAATCCCATTCCGAAGTGTGTTGTTTGTGTACAGAAAGTCAGCATCTCC
>OZ038479.1:107280473-107312973 GCA_964036315.1 Acanthosepion esculentum
CATTAACAAACTCCATGGAATTTCAAAACCTCACATCACGAAACCTTTCACTTTAACTCTGATTCTTTGGCATTTTGGAAGAAATAAAATTGATTTCCTCAATTCACAAAGATTTGGAGATATCTTAAACTGAATTTAAAACAAAATGTTTTTGTGTTACTTTAAACCCAATATTAATTAAAAACTTAAAATCACTAATTCTTTTGAGTTATTTTAAAATTTGTATTTTTAACTGTTAAATGCTGGACGTTCAAGCACCAGAGGAAGGTTAAATTTTCAATCCTGGGATCATCCTGAGTCCAAAAAGGTAGAATAATGTCTATGTAGAGCAAGTGCGGCTCAAGTTAAATGGGTTTCAGATACATGGACAGACAAACAGAATTTGTTGTTTATTTATTTAGATGTTTTAGAATTTTAGTTATTTTTTATTGCTTAAAATAAAATAAGCATAAATGCTACTACTTGAAAAAAAAATGTTTTTCTTGGTTTTTATCCATTTGGCATATGTGTTTGTGCAACTTTTTCCCACCATTTTAAGACTGGTTTTCAGAGATGACATAGTACATTTTTACAGCAAATATACCAAGGCATTTTGAAGCTTAAACTAGGAAGAATATAAAGAAAAATGGAGAATTAAATAAAAACCGATAGACCAGAATCAACAATTGTAATATAAAAAGTAGTCAAGTGTATGCTGTATGCCAGACAATCTGTGACTGTCCAATAAACGAGTCAGGTACTTGCAGGAGTTTCAAGTGTTATTCTGTAATTCGAACTGGACTAAACTGTGTGTGAGAATTATTGGTTTCAAGAAAATCAATATTGTAGCAATGTTAAATGGAAGCCTTGACAAATAGATATTAGAAAATCAAAAGATTTTATACTGTATCATATAGAAATTATAAGGAAACATTTGGCATTTATTGACTGAGCAGTCAGTGCTACTCGAGTTACCTTTTCCTTCACTTCCTGGCCATTGAGCTAGGATCAAAGTGTAGTATCTGCTCTTGGACCTGGCCTAGGTGCACACGTTAGGAGTCTCCACATTAAGCTGACCTTGTATTACATCTTGTCAACGTGAGGGGGCAAGTAAATAGTAAGTGTAGTATCAGACCAGACTAAACTCTGTGTTAGACTTATAGGTTTAAAAATAAAATCGATGTTGTTGCAATGTTAAATGGAACTATCAGCAAGTATTTTTTAGAATACCAAAAGATTTTATACTGTATCATATAGCAATGGTGAGGATAATGTTAATATTAGCCATTTCCTTATAAAGAAACATTTGGTATGCACTGACTGAGCAGCCAGTGCTATGCAAGTTACACTTATCTTTGCTCCCTGGCTAGGATCAAAGTGTAGTATCTGCTCTTGGGCAGATAAACTGCATTTTGTCTCTTGATTATGTGTCTGTCTTGAGAAAGAGTGCAACTCAGTTGTGTCTCTCTTTGAAAAAATATTGAGAGGTACCTGGTTCCAGGGAACAGCTGTCTGCAGCTGTACCTCCCTCATTGTACTGAAGAGTAGTGATTGGTAGTTGTGAGGTCAGGGTTATTTTTGGACTCAGGCACCCCACATGAAACTGACCTTGTGTCACATCCTGTTAGTGTGGGGTGGCAAGAAAATACTATGTGTAGTATCTGCCTAAGGGCAGACAAACTACATTTTATCTCTCAGTTGTGATTCTGTCTTTGGACAGAACACAATAAATAAATGAGGGATGCCCGGTCACAGTGATTCTAATTCTTCAGCAGCACCTCCCCCAGTGCACCAAAGAGGGAGAGTCTGAAGAATATCTATGCCAGTGTGATGTTAGTTGAGGGAACTCGGCAGTTTTTGGCCTTAGCCCATGTTCATGTGCTAATGTTCCCCACTTTAAATCGGCTTTGTGCAATATCTTGCCACTAGGATCAAAGGGGGGTATTTGTTCTCAGATGGTAATCATATTATCTGTTTCCTTATAAGGAAACATTTGGCATCCACTGACTGAACAACCAGTGTTGTTGGTTTAAATTCATGAAATCTTTCTCTTAAAACAATTTTTCAGGAAAATAGATTTCTCAAGTTCGGTGATAACTGCTTGATTAAAGCATCAATTGGCCAGCAGCCTGGGCTACTCACAGGGATGTGTGTTCCTGCTAAAAATGTATAGTAACTGGAATTAAGTCAAGTGAGGTGCATGAGTGGCCACAGGTAGAGTTAGCATCTAGTTTTTTTTTATCTTCAGTCAAGTGTATAAATTCATTTGTTTTTAATTTAAACATGCAACATAGTGATAACACTGCGAAACACAAGAATGAAATAAATTCTGTAAGGTCCAGAAAATGCTTTCAAGCTTAAAAACTCCCTAGAATTTGAAACGTAATCAGTAGGGTTCATGTTTCAAGAGATTTCTCATAATTTTTACATCATCTTTGTACCTCATCATCATTTTCGTTATATGGCTTCCTTCTGTCTTTTCTACAAATATTTTCATGGCAACTGCTCTGACAAGCTTTTTTCACTTGTGCCCAGATTACATGAATTTAAGCATGCTCCTAGATTTGCATCTAGACCCCACTGTTTTATTGTTGAACTAGCTAAATGCACCTGCCACTTCTACTCCAACAGTTTCTTTTCTCATATTTCCCCGACAGTGGAACACCCTTCTCTTTACTTGATACCCTGAAAAGTACAATCTTCAAAAACTTAAATGCAATGTCAATTGCCATCTTTTGTCTTTTTGTATCCCGTTCATCTTTTATCCTTCCCTCAATTCCCGCTATACTCAGGCTTTTTTCTCACTTTCACTCTCTGTACCCCCCTGGATACTAGTGGCAGTCCTGCCTTGCTTAGGATAAAATGATTAAAAAAAAAATTCTATGTTCACTTCAGGACGTTGACAATTATGGCTCTCCATAGTTTCCTATACTTTGTACCTATAAGTAATGTTTTTTCTAACCCTCAAACTCAACACAGAGACCGACATGCCTTGAGGAGGTAGTACTACCCTGGATCAAGAGGGTGGCTGCGGGAACACCCCATGTCTGGCAACAGGACTCCCTATCATGACACACAAGCAGGAGATGGCTATCAGACAATTTCTGCAACCACATCACCCCTTATATCTGGCCACCTAACTCCCCTTATTATGTAAGGTGCATAGTTGCTCAAGAGACCAACAAAACTCCTTGTAATACCAAAGATGAATTGAAGGCAAGGATTTTGACAGCATTCACCAACTTAAACAAGGAGGCCATCCAGAAGAGATGCAAGAATTTCCAAAGTCATCTGGAAGCCGTGGCTGAAGCCAATGGCAATTTTATTGAATAAATTTACTCTTTTTTTTAACAGACATTTTTGTGTAATTTTGATAAATATATCTGTTAAAATGAAATGTCAGTGTTATTTTCATTTTTGCATAATTTAGATGAAAATTTATCCATCACACCCTGTATATTCAGACTATATTATGTGACCTAGCAATTTCAACTGCCTCTTTGATTCTAAGTATAAGTCTTCTTCTCATTTCCATTTTCCTTAAGACATCCTCATTGCTTATATGATAATCTTAGTATCCTTCTATTATAACATGTTTCCATTGCTTTAAATATTCTCTTTATCTGTGAGGCAACTGTTCAGCATATAGGTGGGAAATTGACTGAAGCCAAGATGCCAGGTCAGGACCCATGAAATTGTAAATTCTTTGGATTTTATCATAATATATATATATAATAATTTATCATATACATAACAGGAGCACTGGACTATATGTGGCAGCAATATTCAAAGCATGGACTCATAAATACGTAAGATAGATCTGGGTGATAAAAATTATTTATCATGACACAGAGAACCAACTTTGTGCCTGCCAATAATAAATCTTGTAGGACTTTGTTAAAAGATCTAGAAGTCCTATTAGGATTTATTATCATCTTCTTATATATGTGGTGTTAATTTTCACAAGTTGCTCCCCTTGGGCACTCTCCTACTTGGGAAGGGACAATCTTACCCGGGAAGTGCTGAGCAGTCATCTTTCACTAGGAACCCACGTTGAGAACGAAGCAGTTCAAATAAATCATCCTCTCTACGTCACTTGTCTGAGTTCCTTCAATTTAAATTTACACATTGAATAAATCTGCTGAGATGATGCCTCCTTGTCTATGCCCCTTTCTGTTTTTGTGTACTTGCTCAATTCATTTTCTTTCTGTAGGCAGAGGTTCTAACATACAAAAGGGATACTGGGAACAAACTGACTGCACGCAGATAGAAAATGAATTGAGTAGGTACAGAAAAAAATAGAAAGGGGCATAAGACAGGGGTGTGTCTTCTCACTGGATTATTAAACCTCTACGGTTAGTGAGGCTATTTATTACTGGTGGGCACAATCTTAACAATATAAGATACACAGATGACATTGTATTGATGACAGACACAGAAGGAAAACTACAGGAGCTCTTAGACAAACTAGTAAAGGAAAGATAGAAGAAAGGACTAACCATCGACTGTAAGAAGATAGAATGTATAGTTGTCAGCAAGAGAAAAAAAAATCCCAAGATGTAAACTTTGAATCGGAGATATCAAAATCAAGCAAAATGAACTATTTGGAAAGTGTCTTAACAGGGGGTGGAAAATGTGACACTGAAATCTAAACACAATAAAATAGCAAAAGTGCCTTTGAGAAGCTAAGCAAAGTATTAAGAAACAAGAAAATTTTGTTAGAAACAAAGAAAATGGCAGTGAGTGCTGGATTATTTCCTCACAGATGAAGAGAAGGCTGAAGGCAACATAATTGTGTTTCTACAGAAGGATGTCGAGAATTCCATGGATGTCAACAACAAGGACATTTTAAAGTTGGTTGGTTGGTTGATTTTGTTTATTGGCAGATCCATCTCTCCGAGTTATTTTATGCCAAAATCTAAATATTTGAACACAGTTTTATGGCTTCAACTACAGATGAAATGTATTGCTGGTAATTTTATTATAAATAAGTATTGTTCATAATGTTGTATATCTTCTCTCTCATGCTGGCGGTGGTCTTGCACCAAATTATTATGATGTATCTTCTCTGTCATGCTGGAAGGTCAATATAGCCAATTTAATACAATGTTGTATTCTCTCTCTTTTCTCTTGTCTTCTCCCATCTGGGTGGCAAAATGTTTTGGGGTCTAGAGATAAAAGACATCAACAAAGATAATTTGAACTTATCTAGTTTTATGAACATTGTCAACGTTTCTAACTATCCAGTGGGGTTGCTCACTTTACATTGGGGAGCCATTTCAGACATTAAAGAAAACACATCTACATTGTTTGAAAGTTAAGAAACAACTCACTGAAAACCCTTTCTCTATACCTATCATTTCCACGCTGACTCTGCCAATTAAAACTGACTTCCTTGTTTTGTATTCCATTTGACCTCAAAGGTCAACCTCAGAAAGTCTGAGCAGAGATACACTTCCTCTAAAAAATATGTCTGCTAAACTATTATTTAACAGTAATTGTTTTTATATAAAAAATGTATTGGTGGTATTTTTACTATAAAATTTTTTTATACTTTTATAATGTTTTACTTATGTTATGGTGTCATTATTTGCCCATAGCTGGGACCCTAACAGGTGCTACCACCCAAAAGTCTCAAGGAAAATGGAAACAAAAAGGACACTTACACTTAGAATCAGAAAGACAGAGGTGAAATTTATGGGACAGAAAATGAGGAAGGGGGTTTGGTGAATTTGACATTCACTGAATATATTGAAGGCAAGATGTGACAGGGAGTGGCAGTGGGCTGTTTACCTGATAAGCTCGTGCTAATGGACAGCAGAACTTGGGGCAGAGGCTTGGCAAAGGTACATACATTGTTAAGGGATACAAAGGATAGGATGCTGTAGAGAGCCATGATCGCCCATACTCTGAAGGCCATGGCACAGAGATGAAGATTACAAATGGTAATATAATAAGGAAGAAGACATTGATATGTTCCTTGATATATTTATGCAATGGGATTCAACTCGCTTCAACATTGCTACAAGTTATAGGAGGCTGTGGAGAGTTGTCATCGCCCAAATCCTGAATGGATATGACGCATAGACAAAAAGTAATGCAAATGCCCACTTGCAGTAAATGTTCTGGATTATTCTATCTTTTCCAAATATCTTCCCTAAAACCTAAATGCAAATTAAGAAAATTATACAGACTTTTTATCAAAATCCACATTGGTAATCTATTAATCCATCAAATAAGCTAGAAACTCTCATAATATCAGGAACCAGATTTAAAGAGATTAGAGATTAAGTTACCATAAGAAATGATAGTCAGTTTTATATTGCAACAATTAAAAGAAAAACATTTTATTGATTTAGAAACCATTCTTTCCCAGTTGATGGAAACTTTAAGAGGATTTTGCATTCGATGGAATTTTAATAGATTTTTAGAACTAATGGACTTTTACTCTAGACTAGCAAATGTGTCAACAAAATTCCTAGAACATTTTTACATTCAAATCAAAATAAATATAAAAACAAAAAAAAATAGTGTTACAGCTGAAGCACAATGAAATCATCACCGACTTTACATGCAGTTATTATTGATTCTGTATTTAATTATATCAATATTTTGACATTTTAAGAATTTTTAATGCAACCAAAGCAGCTCATTCTGCAAATGGAATCAATGCATTCATGCACTTGTCAGACATCTTTCATATCAGATTAAATAGAAGTTTTTATATATATATATATATATATATATTATATATTGAAATTAATGACAATAAACCAACAAGAATATGCAGAATAAAAGAAACTTTCTTTTATGGTGAACTAAATGCTCATAAGAAATGATTATTAATTGTGCTAAATTTGCAAAACAGCAAGAAATCTATTTCAGAAATATGCCAACATCATCATCATCCTCATGTACTGCTTCAAGTTCCAGTATTCATCATTTTAGTGGTAGGACCATTGAAATGCAACATTTTGTTCTTGCTTTATTTCACATTTTGGTATGAAAAAGAGTAGAGATTTTACCACTGCTTCATGTTACAAATTCTTTGTAGGCCAGTGATCATCATTTTAGTGGTAGTACTGTCAAAATGCAACCCAAACATCCTTAGCGTTTTGGGTTAAGTTTTACCTTATTTCAAATTTTGTTTAGAAAAAGAGTAGAGGTTTTTTCACTGCTTCAAATTCCAACTTTGCAAGCCAGTGACCATCATCTTAGTGGCAGGACTGCTGAAATGCAACATTCGTGGGTTAACTTTATTTCAAAATTTTGGGTTAATTTTATTTCAAAATTTTGCTTTATTTCAAATTTTGGTTAGAGATAGGAAGAGATTATATCACTGCGTCGAGTTCCAACTTCTTTGTAAGCCAGTTGTCATCATCTTAATAGTAGGACTACCAAAATACAAGTCAAACATCCTTAGTCTTTTGGGGTTAAGTTCTTGCTTTATTTATCGTTATCTTCATGGTAGGACAAGATATTTCCAACCTAGTCTGTTTTGTTAACATTCACACTAATGCTACTGAAAATGGCACAAATCTATTACCCATTGCTATAGGTTAAATATCATAATAGATCAGGCTGTCTTATTTTGAGTGTCCCCCAGTCGAGGAGAAGGACTACTTTGAATTCAGAAACGTTGAGAAGGCAGTTGGAAACCAATTCACTAAAAAATAATAAAGAAAAAGGAGTCTGTGGAGAGCCATGATCACCGACATACTGAAAGGACATGGCATTAAAAAATATGCTTTTAATACTGATTAAAAGCATATTTTTTTTACACTAACCAGACATCCAAGCTTACAGCAGCTGGTATTCCAGAGTGCTCACCCATCTAGGTATTGACCAAGCTTAATGTTGTTTAACTTTCTGTGATCGAACAAGAACCGGTGTTTCAACGTGATATGGCCGTAAACCTATTTTACTATCAAAATGCACTGTAAATTATTTCCTCTAGAAATGCATTACAATTACTAGATATGTCAAAATGTTCATCTAGTTTTAAAATGAAAACTAAGAGTAAAACTGAAATCTTTACTTGACAAAGTCATGTGAAGCAACTGTCCAGTCATCAACATCCTTTCTCCTGTCCCCTGAGTTGCATAGGATACCACTGTTTCACATTCCAGATGAAAAAAAAAACTGCCTTGAAAAGAGCAGAAGAAAAATGGTACTCAGCCATAACTTCTCTGGGATGGATCTTGCCTCTGATGATTGGCGCCACAAATTCAAAAATTCTCTTAGAGCTAAGAAAAAAGATTTTTAGGTGTTTATCCTAAAAGAGTAAGTTCTATGGAGCCGTGGAAACATGGTTTTTTTATGCTTCACTGGGGGTGGTTGGCAAAAGATTTTTTAACTTTTCTTCCTACAAATATAAAAGAATTTTTATTGGCAAAAGAACTTTAAATGTATTTGAGCTCACTTTTGCTTTTCAAAAAGAAATTAAGCAAAGTGCATATATATATATATATATATATATATATATATATGTATATATAATTCACCACAAATGGCAACTATTGCATATGAAGAGCAAAAAGAAAAAAGAGGAAAAACCAAAAAGAAAGTGTAAAAAAAAAAAATGAAGAAAAGGACAAATGATCACAACACCCGACATGTACACACATCTGCATGGACAGGAGCATGCATATGAATGCACATCTTCATAAACAGGCACATGGCCACACAGGTGCAAATGCACACATGAACACAAACAATACAAAAAAATATTACATCAATGCATAAAAAAGAAAAAAATTAAAAAGTATAAGCATTAAATTGTTGATACCCCCTGAAGAGTGGACGGATGGGTCTGTCTACAAAACTTTGGAATTGGGATGCTGAAGGTAAGATCAATCAGCTAAGTGACAAAGTTTTACTTTCATTAGTGTTATTTAATGCTTTAATAAAATTTTGTAGTATTAAGTCATTGTTCATATATATATATATATTCTAAGTATCCGATGAAAGGGTGTCCACTAAAAAAAAAAAAATTCCCCGCAAACAACTTAAATAGAGCACACACCATTGTGATTGGCTATTGATCAACTACCAATCAAATGCGCGATGACGGGGTATATTATAGAAGTTAGTGTCTGTAAGCATTTTTAGAGGGCGTATCAGAGTCCGATCAGCTCTGATGGGGTCGACTTGGTGAGGTCAGTATGATGTTTGAAAGACCCGAAACTGCCCAATGATCCAATTCAGAACATCACTGACGACGCCCTCTAGCGCTAAAGAGCGTATATTCAAAGCAAAGTATACCTACACACACAATGATGTTCATTCTGTACAAGGCCTGAGGGTTACTCAAGGTAGAAAGTTATAAAATAAGAGGCACACTTTATGTGGGTATGTGGAGAAGATAACAGATAACCTGAGACATGAATAGGTTAAGATTGTGGTGATTGGGGAAGTAACCACTTGGGAGTTGGTTTGACAAGGCAGTGGTTTGTAGGGAAAATCTGCTTGAGTGGAACTTACATGTCACCAAGTGAATACGAAGGGAATGAGGCTGTTTTACTACAATGTGTGTAGCATGGCAGTTCTCAGCCATGAAGATTAGGATTAGTGGAACGAAGCATGGAAATAATAATAATAAAGCAGTAAGAGGCTTGTGGCATCTCATCTATGAAAAAGGTGTTGTAGTTTGGAAAATAATTTGTCATCCCCAAGGACACAGAAATATATATATATATATATATATATATATATATATGTGAGTGTGTGTGTGTATATATATATATATATATATATATATATATATATATATATATATATATATATATATATATCTCTATCTCATGTGGATTTTTTTATATATTTTATTTTCCATAATTTTGCTACATGAGTTTCCAGTCTGCGACCTTTTTCAGGCAAAGAGTGGATATTTCCGCATATTGTTAAAAGGAATTAATTTTCCTAATATTTTTTAATGTCTACCCATTGTTTTTTGTGTAGTTGTAATCCAAATGTCTTTCTTGGACTGGTCGCAAAAAGCGTTTTTCTACTTAAGGGGTAATAAAGTAATTAGGATTGGTCTGAGAAAGTCTGAGGAAGGATGTTTTTGTTCTTATCTATTTATGACCCCTGTATTTTCTTAGATCTGTTTTCATTTATGTATTGCAAGTGCATTTTTGCTAGTATGTGCATGTATATTCCCTCTCTATACATACATACTGTCATATTATAGGTAATCAGTATATACATACATGCACACACACACACACATATATATATATATATATATATATATATATATATATATATATATATATATATATATATATCCAAATGTATCATAATTCCCCACGTGATGAAATGTTAAAAAGTTTTCGGGGTTTTTTTTTGGTTTTTTAAGCATTTCACCCCAAGCAAGGTGGGAAGCCACTAGCACGCAAGGGGTTACAGACAGTTGGAGCGAGAGCAAATAGAAGTGATAGAGGAAAGGATGAAGAGAAGGATAGGGGACAGATCAGGGCATCTGGAGACGTCAGTTGACATTACATTTGAATAGTTGGAGATTATAGCTATCAGGGAAACAGGAAGAGGGGAGGGATTTCCACAGGAGAGGTGCGAGACATGAAGCTATTGGAGTAGAAGAGATGGCTACATTTAACAGATTTGACAGTGAAAAGGTGTGAGTGAGATGCCAGCCGAGTAGAACGCTTAAATTCATGAAGTCTGGGAACAAGCAAAAGCAGCTCCTCCGAGCAGTTATCATGAAAGTATTTGTAAAAAAAGACAGAGGGAGGCAATGGCATGCCATCCTTCTTTCCAGACAGAAAACTAATTAGGATTACCTGATTACCCAGTAACCTGTCAAAGTCTAGGTGACTTCTTTGTCTCAAGTCCTTGTTACAATAACTGGGGACAACATAGTGAAACATTTGCAAGTGTCCCAAGCAGAAACAAGCATCTATGTTTAATAACAGTTTGTACTGAGCAATAATTAGAGGAAATTATTTCAAGATAGAAATGCATTAAAAGTTTTAAATATATCAAAACTTTCATTCATTAAAAAGATACCTATATTGTGACATAGGATTTATTTAAAGATATACTGGAATTCATTTTACTATCATTCTGATTTGATTTGTTTTTTATGGCTTATCAACCTTGTTAAGGTTATTTAAAGCCAAAACATATTTTGGGATTGTAAGAATTATTTGGAGATAATAATGATTTTCCAATACTATTTGACCCATATCTGGAAGGAGAAGAGATGGATTTATACCTTTCTCAAGGATTGCTGCCATATACGGTCTGGAGCCCCTTCTGTTTGCCTCAGGGTTCTTGATAAGATCCAGAAACGGGTATGCAATGTAATTGGCCCTGATCTGTCATCTCATCTGCAGTCGCTCTCTCACAGATGCGCTGTCGCCTCGCTCTGTCTTTTTTACAAATCCTTCCATGGTAATTGCTCCGATGAGCTGCTTTCACTTGTTCCCAAGCTTAATGAATTCAAGCGTCCTACGAGGCTGGCATCCCGCTCCCACCCTTTCACTGTTGAAACTGTTAAATGATGTAGACGTCTCTTCTACTCCAATAGCTTCATATCTCGCACCTCTCACCTGTGGAACTCCCTTCCTTATTCCTGTTTCCCTGACAACTATAATCTCTAACTATTCAAATGTAACGTCAATCGATATCTCCAGTTGCCTTGATCTATCCACTATCCTTCTCTACATCCTTTCCTCTAACACTCCTATCTGCTCTCGCTCCAAATCTTCTGTAAACCCTTGCGTGCTAGTGGCTTCCAATCTTGATTGGGGTGAAAAGCTTAAAAAAAAAAAAAAAAAATTGTGCATATGTGATTATAACAAACTCAACTGGAATTTGAACTCGGCTCCCTGTTTTTTTATTCCATTACACCACCCACACATTCAAGCTTACAGCACCTGGTATTCCAGAGTGCTCACCCATCTAGGTATTGATCAGGCTCAATGTTGCTTAACTTTGGTGATCTGACAATAACCGGTGTTTCAATGTGATACGGCTGTAAACCTATTTTACTGTAAATTATTTACTCTAGAAATGCATTACAATTACTAAATATGTCAAAATGTTCATACAGCAACTAATAAAAGCATCTATAGAAATTAGTTGAAATTATTATTTACACTATTTACATTCAGACTCTTGTTATCACAACGTTTTGGCCATTCTGAACTCCGGCCTTCGTCAAGTGTATAGGGTGCAATGGATAAATTGTCATCTAAATTACACAAAAATGAAAATAACGCTAACATCTCGTATATATAACAGATATATTTACCAAAATTACACAAAAATATCTTGAAAGACTAAAGAGTAAATTTTTTCAGTAAGGTCAACATTATTTTCAACTACGGCCTCCAGACAACTTTGGAATCTCCTGCAACTCTTCTGGATGATCTCCTTGTTTAAGATGGTGAATGCTGCCATAATCCTTGCCTTCAGTTCATCTTTGGTGTTACAAGGTGTTTCGTTGGTCTTTCGCTCAACTGTGCCCCACACATAATATTCAAGGGGCTGCAGTCTGGAGAGTTAGGTGGCCACATGTAAGGAATGATATGGTCATATATATATGTCTGACAGCCATGGCTGGGTTCTCCTGCTTGTGTGTCATGGTGCAGAGTCCTGTCGCCAGACATGAGGTCCTCCAGCAGCCACCCTCTTGACCCAGGGCAGTATTACTTCTTCAAAGCACTTGATGTAGGCCTCCATGAGACCCAGTGTTAAGATGAATGGAGGCATAATGTCACCATCACTAGTGATCACTCCAAACATTTTCGTAATCACCATTAGACTCATTCAACTCTTTCTGAATCTTCTGCACTGTCCTTAGATTGGCACCTAGACACTCTGAAATGTTTGTATTGAAGCTTCTGGGGTGAGTGCCAAGCAGTAGAGCATACCGTTTCCAAATTTCTGGTGGAGTGAATTATGTCATGGTGCTCTTTTTCTCATAGACTGTGCCCAACTGACCCTACTATACTGTGCAGTCAACAAAATCAAAAACAATGTGCATGTGCAAAATTAAAAATATAAAATGTTGACAATTTAACCTATATATTGATCTGGGTAACTGTTTGAGGAAGCTAATTTCTTTCCCCTATAAAGGACAATAACTCAAAATCAAATTGAGTTACTTCCCTTGTCTTTGAAGAGGAGGGTGCCACTTTTGAATTAAACATGGCCTCAGGCTGACCTGCACATGAAATTCATAGTTTAAATCCAAACAAATCTTTGCTGTTCTCAGACAGTAAATGATTAAAATTATTTTATTATGTGTTAAAATACACTTGTCTTTTATTTTCATTCATTTTTGTTCATCCCAACAGCTTGAGATATAACAGTAACCTACAAGGAATTCAGAACTAAACCGTTTATTTAGTCTATGTGGGTTAGATTATTCTTGTTCTACTGCACGTGTCTAGGAATATCTGATCGAAGCACATTATGTGAAATGCAATAATGTGTGTGTGCATATGTGTGTGTGTGTGTGTGTATAACATGCACATGTATGGATCTGTGTGTATGCTGCCACATCTGGTCTGGTAATTTTATGTAAATACAGATTCTTGAAAAATTCCACAAAAAACAATGTGCAATGTTATTGGTCCTGACCTGGCATCTTGACTTCAGTCTTTTTCCTCCTGCTATGACATAGATTCCCTTTGCCCTTTCCATAAATATTTTCATTGTGATTGTTCTGATGATCTCTTTAGTACTTTGGCCTTATGAATTCAAGCACAGTACTAGGTTGGCAGTTAAGTCTCATCAATTTAATGTTGAAATTGCAAGATGTAATCTTAGTTTGTATGCTAACAATTTCTGCTCTCTAATCTTTCACTTGTGGGACTCTCTTCCACCTTCTTGCTTTCCAGCCAACTTTGATCTTCAAAAATTTAAATGCAATGTCAATTGTTATCTTTTGTCTTCTTAATTCCTGTTCTTTTTTTCTTATTCTTTCACACCTTTGTCTTTTTTCTTTTTGATTGAGTTGTTTTCTACTGTTTAGCAACCTTTTGCAGGTTATTTACAGCCAGAAAATATTTTTAGATTGTGAGAATTTTTTTGAGATGATAATGATTTACTGATAAAAGTCCTGCTTATTAACCCATAGCTGGGGGAGAAGAGGTGGATTTATACCTTTCTCGAGTGCATTTACACACAAGTGAATATAACAGACCTGACTGGAACTCGGCATTCTGTTTATTTAACATGCTTCATGAAGAAAATTTTGTAGAAATAAAATCCATTTGTCTGATGACATATTTCTCAGCAAATACATGTCAAGGAGAACGTTTTCGAGATTATCTTATGGTGCTTATGTATTTCCCACAAGGTAAATTTTACATTTTTGCTTATATATTTTAACAGACCACAAACCTATAATCATTTGTTTACCTGCAATATCATATCTTCTTGGTGAAGCCCCAGTGAAATTACTACCATATTTATCAAAAAAAAAAAAATGCTAATTAAATGAAACTTATCTTCGAATTCTGTTGATAAATGTTTAAAATTGGTTTTACATAATCTAGAAAACAGCGGGTCGACAGGAGAACGTAGGCCGTGTTAGATAAACACATCAGAAGAAACCTAATGACCTTTAGATTTGGCATGTTTTTATCGAAATACTGCCAACGTAGTTGTTGTCATTTGTTTAGCTGAAGAGGAGGCTGAAAAATGTTGTGTTGATTATCTTAGTCACAAATAATACGTAAAAATTAGATTACTGTTTTTTGGTTGTTTTTTTTTTGTTTTTTTTTAAATCAAACACTTCCAATTTTTTCTTTTTGTATTTTCAACAAATTCTTTTTTCCTTTTCTTCATTTCAAACAGTAATTGATATTTTGTAAATACTTCAATATTAATTTCCCTCTTACACAACCTTGCCTGAACACTGAAAAATATTCAGATATATTATAAATGAATTTCCCAGTTACTGAAGCAATGGACTGGATATGGAGAGGTTCAAATTTTAAGAGCTACTAGAAAGCACTTCTTCATTTGATAAAATGTTATATTTCTTAAAGGCAAATATAAAAAGTATAGGAAGTACTTATCTGTGAAGTGTAAAAGTCACAAATGGTTAAAATGACATTAAAATGATTCCTTAGTGCTGATGGTCAGCTGATTTGCTTAATAAAATGAGGCATAGTTAAATTCACAGTACCTAAATACTTATGCTAAAACAAATAAAATCTACAAGAAATGTTTATTTTACAATCAATAAAAATTAGTTTAACAGCAAATATTATCTAGAAAGCAATTCTTCATTTGTTAAAATATTATATTTATTTATGAAATTAATATAAAAAATACATCCAAGTAGACTAGTCGAAGTACCTATCTACAAAGGGTAAAAGCTCACAAATAGTCATAGATATTAAAATGATTCTTTAATGCAGATGGTCAGGTGAGGTGCTTAATAAAATAAAGCATGATTAAATATAAGTAGACTAGTTGAAGTACCTGTCTACGAAAGGTAAAAATTCATGAATGGCTATAAAGACATTAAAATGATTCCTTAATGCTGATGGTCAAGTGGGGTGCTGAATGAAGTAAAGCATAATTAAATTCATAGGTAGACTAGTTGAAGTACCTATCTACAAAGGGTAAAAGATCACAAATAGTTATAAGGATATTAAAATGATTCCTTAGTATGGATCATGAGATGGTCTTCTTAATAAAATAAAGCATAATTAAATTCAAGGAAAAATTTATAATTCTCATGTTTCATTGCAATTTTTGTTTTTAATCATTTCAGCCTGAGCAAGGCAATAATGCCATTAAGACACAAGGAATTATTGGGAATGAACAGACTTTATTGAGAAGAAAGGAGAAAAAAATAGAGATTCAGGAAGGCAGATGATAGCAATTGGCATTGCATTTAAATTTTTAAAGATTGTAGGCAGTAGGGAAGCAAGAAGCCAGAAGAGAGTTGACAGGTGAGATAGGAAACCATTAGAACATATGATTTCATAGAGCCGTTTCAACAGTAAAATAGTGAAACTTAGTTGCCAATCTGGTAGTATACTTAAATGCATGCTGTCGAGGCACCAATGAGCAAAGAGTATCAGAACAAGTACCATGAAAATATCTGGACATAAGGGAGCCATGTCACAGTGATGATAATGTGAAGTTGAAATGCCAGGTCAGGATTGATTAGATTAAAATTCTTCTTTGGATTTTGTTAAGAATCTTGAGATATTTTGTTGTTCAAGAACAGTTAGTATCATAAAGAAAAACAAAATACATTGCATTTTTCCTTGATAAGTAACTAACGAAAAAATCCAATGTAAATGTAGAAAACTTTTTCATGAAAAATTGTCTTGTGAAATTGCTTTTTCAAAGTACACAATTAGTTTTATTTCCAGCATATTCATAATAAAAGTAATGTCATAATTTTACAGCTATTTCTTATCAAAATTTCTTACTTAAATGTAAATATTACACCCACCAAAAAAAAAAAAGAGAAAAAATAAGAGACTTTCTTTGCCCCAATGATCAACAAAAATATTTTTTAAAGATTAAACTCTTCAACTGGGTGCAATATATATGTATATCAAATTTGAAGACAGGGTTTGGCTATATATATATATATGTCATATATCAGTGCTGTTCGATAAAAGTGACTCACCTTATCCTTTGAATTTAGCTCAACTTTCGTTTCATTGGAGAAGAGAACATTCTTCCAGTTTTCTATGGTGAAATTTTTGTAATAGTGAGCCCATTTAAGTCTCTTGGCTTTGCTTATTAGCAGCTTAAACCTTCGTGTACAAGATTTGTAGCCTTGTTCTAACAGCCACCGATGGACTGTTGAAGAGGCAAGACTAACACCTTGCTCTTCGCTTAGACTAGCTGCAATTTCTTGGCTAGTTATAGTCCTATTCTTCGCAACTTCTCTCTTGATTACCCTGCCAATTCTATCATCAATCTTTTTCTTTCGTCCCCTTGTTTCCTTCCTTGGAGCAGGAGTTGCATCATTATGTGCTCTAAGCACTCAAGAGACAGTTAACTGTGAGGTTATAGCAATTTCTCTCGTAGACTTGCCTGCTCTTGAGAGGGCAATAATAGATGCCTTAAGTGGTTCTGATATGTGTTTGTACCCTTTCATCTGGTTAGTGACTTGAGTGGCTATTTCAAGCTGTTTTTATACTGTATGAGGCTTTCTGGAATATTCTGGAATACTCTAGATTTAATTTAAGCTGTTCTAGAATTCTCTAGAAAATTGTTCTGAGTGTATTGTAAAATAGTTTTCAATATTTTGTCAAAAGCTCTTTAAATTTACCAGTTTAATCATTAGAATGTGATATCTGAGTCGCTTTTTTTGCACAGAGTTTTTTCCTGAATCTCATTTATATCCAAATTTATAATTCTCAATACAATACCTTAGGGGGAATAAACTTTTTTCCTAGGTGGTCGGGAACGGGTCTTTATATTAGTAAGATTAAAAATTATTTTAACCCCAAAAACAATAGACAAAAAATATTTTTAGTAAAAAAAATCAGGTGAGTCACTTTTATCAAACAGCACTGTGTGTGTGTGTATATATATATATATATATATATAATGAGGAACCTAATAGAAATAATAAAACAAAAAAATATATTAATATACAACCCATTGTCTGAAAATTTTAATATTTTTTATTAAAACATATACATATATACATATATACAAAATAAAATAAAATTTTGTAGTATCAAGTCATTGTTGCAATATATATATATATATATATATATATATACCTTCTATACATACACAGTGTTCAAATTATATATATATATATATATATATATATATATATATATATATATATATATATATATGCACATTTTATCACTTTAAACATTAAATTTAGTGGATACCTATATTTGAGTAGGCCTGATTATTTATTAAACAGTATATTTATTTAGTTTCATCTAACTGCCTGAATATTCCAAAAATCTTATTAAAGAAAAAAGGCACACCCTCCAGCAGGATTTGAACCTGCATCCCCCTTTGCAGGAGAAAGCATTGTTACAGCTGATGTGCTTCAGAACAACTTGGCCATGAAACGTCTCGCTGAAGAAGCAAAGCCAAATAGCTTTTTCTTTAATAACAGTTCTTCAGCGTTCAGGCCTGTGGATGTGTAATGGAGAATCTGGCCAACTCGACACAGTGACCCAGTGTTGTTTGCATGTGGTGCAGCATGCACAAGGAGTTATGTCCTCTTCCGCAATTGCCTGTTGAGAGAGGACATTCTACTTAGAGTAGGTGACACTGACAAAATTTCTATACGAATGATACTGGGCAGATATTAGCCAACAGTCAGCATGGGTCTGGGACTGAGAGAGCTACATGAGCTACATGACACCAGCTTTTTCTCAGTTGAGAGGAAGTACTCTTGATGTGCAGACCATCAATGTTTTCTGGTAAAGTGTCAAGTTGGAGATTTGTGTCCGAGTTGAAGTTTACATTTAGTTAGAAAACCAGACAAAACGAACATAAGATAAAAATTTAAAAAAAATAAATATGGGAATTTAAGTACAAGATTACACAAACGCAAAAGGGATCTTTTGCAAATCTACATACTCAGTGCATTCTTTCATGTGCTATATCCTTTCAGGATGTAGACGATCATGGCTCTCCACCTCCCTCTATCCCTTGCAGCTCTCAACAAGTTCCTACTCTCTGCTTCCTCCCCCAGACCACATTCTGTCATCGACAGAAGCCAGGTATGTCACGCATTGTTTTCCCCTGTCTCTCTTTCCCTCTATTCGACCTATGAGTATGAGATTCTCCAGGACCTCCTTCCTCATTATGTATCCCAGAAACATCAGCTGCCTCTTCCTGATGTTAATTATAAGCCTCCTCCTTGTTTGCATTCTCTCTAAGACCTCATCGTTGCTCACATGCTCAGTCCATGACATCCTTAGTATCTGTCTATAGAACTACATCTCTTTGATTTTAACAATGCTAATCTAATTAAAAGAGAAAACAATTTACTAAGATGAAGATGTATAGAAAGTGCTTGAATCGCTAGATCCTATATAGTAAATTTAGGTCCAGATTCTTGCACCATTTCACCTTTCTTGGCTGATCCTCTATTATAATAATGTGGGACATTTAATAACAGAAGTGGGGAAACATAAACAAGAAAAGACAAAATTAAAACTATATTCACAAAACATGTATTTAAAAAAAGTATGGGTTGAAACTAAAATTCTCACCATTCATTCTCCTTCATACACCTCAGGTTGAACATAACTTTAATCCAATGAAACCCTAAAAGACAAAACTCATCACACAAAAGATTTTTCCATTTTAACATCAGTCAGTTATATGCCATGTCTGATACATGCTCAGGCGATCATGTATCTTTCGAGGCAGATTTTTTCCATCAGTAATTGCCATTTCTTTCTGCGGTAGACCAGTTGCCATCCAAGGCTATAGAACCCGACCTGTCCTGCTATTTACCCATAGCTGGGGGGAGAAGAAGAGGATTCATACCTTTCCCAAGGGTATTGGCATGTAAGTGAATGTAAAGGATTCGACTGGAATTCGAACTTGGCTCTCCGATTCCTCAATTTGAGCCACTATCCATTACTCCACCGTGCCTCCTAAACCAAGAAATTTTATTGTCGTCATTAGATATAGGGTCATTTAGTTTGTGTCTAACCAAATGAAATCCCATCTGAAATTTGTTCTTGGTATATAAAAATTTATATATCATTTTCTGAATGTTTATAATATGATGGGCTTACGGCCATATTACGTTGAATGTTCTTGTATGATAAATGAAGTTAATAAACACTGACCTTGGTCATTACCCAGATGAGTGACTGCTCAGGAATATCAGGTACTGTAAGTTTTGATGTGCAGGTGGTGTGATATATGATGGCTAGGAATGAGTAATCAGGCAGCCGAGTTCAAATTTCAGTTGGGTTCATTGCATTCACTTCCATGCAAATACTCTTTGGAAAGGTATGAATTTACCTCTTCTCTGCCCTGCTATGGCTGAAATAGCAAAACAGACTGTCTTGGTTGGCAACCACTCTACTGCACGAATTCTCCTGCCAATTCAATCATGAATCAAAAGAGAGATATGATGATCACCCAAATGTGCATCACACCTCGTTAAGAATTTGAAATTCATTTTTTATATATATATATATATATATATTTTTTTTTTTTTTGAATTGGACATAGTCCGACAATTTATTTAAAGACATTTATATATATTATGTTTAACGTTCTTTTTATAGATACAAGTATTTAAGCAAATGCTCTGTTTTATAATAAACAGTATTAAATAACATTTACCGGCCTGAATGTCCGAGAAATTTTCATTCGGAGAGCGAAAATTTTCTATGAAAATTTCTCGGACATTCAGGCCGGTAAATGTTATTTAATACTGTTTATTATAAAACAGAGCATTTGCTTAAATACTTGTATCTATAAAAAGAACGTTAAACATAATATATATAAATGTCTTTAAATATATATATATATATATATATATATAAAATGAATTTCAAATTCTTAACGAGGTGACACTTTTCCATCCTATCCAAAAACCACTGGTTGGAATTTAACGAAATTATCAGAGAATGATAACAACATTTATATATACTTACTCTGTAAACATTGTAAGGTTTTAGAAAAAGGAACAGAAATTACAGTCATTTACCTAATTTAAATTATTGGTGTGTCAAATTATTAGTGAGGTGTAATAAAAACCTTTGTAACAAAAAAGAAAATAACACTTTAATTGCTTCATTTACAGATTTTTATGGATACGTACGGTAACTAAGATGAAATTAAATCAAAATAAAAAGTAAACAGAGTTCAAAAAGGATAGTAGATTTGGTTAATAATAAAATTAAGTTTCTCTGTACAAAGGACAATAAGCCTCTTGTCCCAAAAGTGGACAAAATCCCAGCCTCATAATTACATCTCATATATAAAAAGAAATACATTTAACATTGAAAATTCAAGGAACTTTAAGTAGTGCTTGAAAGAAAATGTCCCTGCCAAAGAGGATATTTTCTTTAAGTTTTTTCTCGAGTATGTAGACAGGTACACAAAATAAACACTGTTTAAAATACGAAGCATCTACTCAAATATGGATATCCACTAAAATTATTGTTTGAAGCAATAAAAATATGTTGGATTAAAAATTAAAATCCATTAACTCTTTAGAAATAATATATATATATATATATATATATATATGTATGTGTGTGTGTGTGTGTATTTAGGCAGCAATTTTTCATTAATGCATGTTTCATTAAATAATATAGACAAATTTTGTCTCATTTATTTTAAGTAAGTTCCTTTCATATTGTCTGATAAGCTTAATAACATTATCACTGAAAGACAAAAGGAAATCACCATATTGATACATGTTTAAATCCAATCTAAGTTTTCGGCTTACATAAGCCATTATCAAAGATGACAATTTTAATATATCAAACAACACACAGATGAACACACACTTAGACAATATGAAAGGAACTTACTTAAATAAATAGACAAAACTTGTCTATATTATTTAATGAAACATGCATTAATATATATATATATTATATATATATATATATATATATGTATATATAAATAAAAAGGAAAGAACAGTAAGATATAAAATCCGGTGTTCTTATAGATATTTTTATTTTTACACAATAGTGCTCTATGTAAATTTAAATTTACAGAGCATTAATATTATAAATTAATAAAACCATATTTTAAATCTATTAATTTATAATATATATATATATATAAATATAAAAGTGAACCAAAAGTCAACACTTAGAGGCGACAGTCTGTTTCATGCTAGATGCAATTGTCAGGCTGAGTGACCCTTATTGGCTCTCTTGTATACCTTTGTAGTAGCTGCAACCAATCTTTTCAGATATTTCCCAATTATTTTGGATATTTCTAATGTAGATTTGCCTTTGGAAAGTTCAGATGTTATAATATCTTTCTCAGAAGGGGGTCAAGTCACATTTGTAAGCTATAATTGCACAATTATAATGACACTCATTTACAGGCTGGAACACTTCTATATTGTGCTAATATTACAAATGGCCACCGTTTGTTTCCTGTTATGTTTTTACACAGCCTGCACATATATCTATTCTCATTAGACTGTGAAAATTCTGTTAAATTCCGACTGGTAGTTTTTGAACAAAATGAAAAAAATGTCACCTTGTTAATAATTTGAAACGCAATGTATGTGTGTGTATATATATATATATATACTATATATATATATATATATATGAAGAAATATAGTTTTAAGGTATGCTACATTTACGGGATAAAGTGCTCAATATCAGAGATAAGGGGTATGTAAATATAAAAATGAACACTGTTTCATGCTACACATAATCATCAAGCCACATGTGGTCTGATAATTGTTTTTAGTATGAAACAGTCTGTGGCCTCTGAGTATATATATATATATATATATATATATATGACAATGAGAAAGTATAATATAGACAGATACATAGGTAGATAGAAGGTAAGTCTGATATGTAGACATGTAGTTAGGTGATCTGAAACTTTCACTGGCTAATATTCAGTCTATGCTATAAATATTCAACACCAAATTAAGTGCTTTGACAAAGGAGATTATGTTGAAAAATTAATAGTGAAGGTCCTAGTATTAGAGATAACTCATTTATTTGCGATCTTTATAAAAGAATTCTCGATGATAGGATTATGAATTTTGTGTTTTTGTTGTTGCAAGTGCTATAGTTGGTGCCTAGTTTTTATATATATATATATATATATCTATATATATATAAAGAAAGAAAATATGTGAATGTCATTAATAAACAAAAGGAACAAAATTATTTTCAACTGTTGGTACACTGGCACATTCCTTTTGAGTTCAGGAATGTCAAAGGTTAACAAATGCCCATTTTGAAAATCACACTGCATGAAACAGCCTGTCATTAGATAATTAATTGAAAAAAATATTTTTTTTGTGGGTATATATATATATATATATATATATATATATATATATATATATATATATATGTCTGTATTTCTTAGATGAGGTAGTGTATTTATTTATATTATTTACATTGTTCAGACTGTTGTCCTCATCTTTCTTGTCATGTTCATGACATTTTGGCCATTGTACACTCCGGCCTTCCTTGGAATTTCAAACTGAACCCTTTATTTTGTCCACCAGGGTAGATTGTTCTAGTTCCACATGGCACGACTCTTCCGGATGTCTCAGTTATCTCCCTTTAACTGAAGTCGTAGAACAGGCCAGTATACTAATAGATAACCTGATGAAGATGCTGACTTTCTATACACAAACAACATACTTCGGAATGGGATCAGACATATATTGACAGGAAAGTTTAGCTATGGTCTCCCCACTATCACCATCAATGACAAACATATACTTGGAAAACTTTGAAGACTTGGCATTAGAATCCACATCACTAAAGCCAACCCGAAGGCTGAGATAAGTAGATGACATCTTCATACTCTGGCAATACCAGGAAAATGTCCAGCTATTACTGGACCATATGAACTCAATAAGATCATAGTTCACATTGGAGTGAGAAAATGGCAACAAACTCACCTTCCTTGATGTACTAATATCTTGAACAGAGCATGTGTATATCAAAAGTCAACATTCCCTAGGCAATACCTCAACTTCAACTCCCCCCCCACCCATACAGTATAAAGAAAAGGATCATCTGCTGCTTAAAACATTGAGCTAAAGTCGTAAGTGGAGACCCAGAGACATACGAACAAGAAATGGTCAGTATAAACAGTAACCTACAATGTAACAACATGGAGGCAGCTCTGACAAACTGGGATAGAATGTGCAAGATGATAACAACACTCAGAAAACAGCATTGGTCTGCCTACCCTATAAGAAGGGATTATTGGAAAAAATACAAAAGATCTGTGGTTCATATAACATTAGGACAACATTCAAAAGTGGTTCAACACTTCAAAGACACCTCTTCTTAGTAAGACCACCCCATGGAGACAAATATGACTAAGGACTGTGTGTATGTCATCCCATACAGCTGTAGTAAGAAATATAAAGGAGAAACAAGCTTCCCTCTTAAGGTAAGACTGCAAGAACATTGTAAAGTTGTAACAAAATGAGAAATAAAAAAAAAAATCGGGCATAGCTGACCACATATAGAGGGAAAAGGGAGATCACTGCCCCCTGTGGGATGAGGTTGAAATAACAGACAACATCACTGGAAAATATGAAAACTTAAGGAATCAGCGCATATGCTACGCCACAAAAAAATCCTACGCCGACCAAGCATAGAAATTAATACAATGTTTGAACCAGTAATATGGAGTGCTAGAGAAAAGCAATAAGAACAATAAAATTGCAATATAAGCTCTGGTTAAAAATTTATAAGTTTCAAAAATACACTTATGTTGCCAAAGATACATGACCCAGTGGATAAAAACATTCGTTGGATCCAGTTACTTGATCCAAAGAGTTATGAGTTCAAAATTTGGAGAGTTTAGTTAAAGGGAGATAACAGAGACATCCAGAATGGCATGTGGAACTAGAACAATCTACCCTGGTGGATGAAATAAAGGGTTCAGTTCAAAATTCCAATCACCAACAATTCTGGAGCATACAATGGCCGAAATGTTGTTAACATGACAATAAAGATGAAGATAACAGTGAACAATATATATATATATCACTGAAACAATAAAATTGCAATATGAGCTGTAGTAAAAAAATGAATACTGATTTGGGACTATAGCTGCATAGTATGTACTTCACTAGATCTACATATGGAGTTGTCCTTCTCCTAGAGTGGTTGTAAAACACTGCTGAAGAGCCCAATCTGCCTCACGAAGCCATACCTGATGGATTCATATCTTTTGCAGGGGAATTTGTGTGAAAGTAATTGATTTTTTAAGAGGAAAAAGTTGCAAAGAGCAAAATGGTCGTTGTTGGACCTGGGACATGCTGACCTTAGCTAAAAACTGCTTCCCAAGAGAGATCACTGATGGAAACTCTGTGATATGGGGTGACAACCATACTCTAAACACTCTACTATAAACAACAAAAGTGAACAAGAATGTTATAACTCAGTGTGTAGTATGTTTAATGACGATTTCCCCTCAGCGAACTCAGGTTGGAATCCTGCTAGGGAACACATATTTTTCTAAGATTTCTCAAATATTCAGGGTGTTAGATGGAAATGAATAAATATACTGTTTAATAAATAAACAGAGCATCTATTCAAATATGAGTATCCACTAAAAATAATGTTTAAGCAATTATATATATATATATATATATATATATATAAAACCAATTCTGTGGTGAGAAACGAAAAAAACACCAGTCTACAAATTTCCAGAGAGACCATTGAAAGTAGAAGACAAAGCCCTGAACTATGTAAAGTCTTTCACCTGTCTTGGTAGCAAAGTCAACTACAGTGGGACTTTAGATGATGAAATCATGCATTGGATTGCTAAGGCAACCAGTGCTTTTGGCAAACTTTGCCATCGCTTGTGGAATGAGCGGGGTATCTGACTGGGTTTACAGAGCTGTTGTACTTGCCATCCTTTCGTACGGCTCAGAGTTGTCGACACTATACAGGTTCCATATACGCCAGCTGGATGTTTTCCATAAAAGCTGTCTGCATGCAATCTGTAGAGTTAACCTTCAAGATAGGGCATCTAACGTAGACCTGTTTAACAGGTGTAATATTGGAGGAATTGAGACTTGTCTCATACAGTCTCAGTTACAGTCGACTGGTCATGTCTTAAGAATGTCGGATGACAGGATACCCAAGATCCTAATGTACAGCCACATTATTTAATAAATAAAAATGTTTCATCTATTCCACAAAAAAATAAAAAAACAAATGTCCACTATAAGAAACTTCCAAGTAATAAGAACATCAAATTAAAATATATTCATTAATTCTTATATATATATATATATATATATATATATATATATATATATATATATATATATATATGATCACTAATTACATTATTCAGACTACTGTCTTCATCTTTGTTGCCATATTTATCACAACATTTCGGCCGTTGTATGCTCCGGCCTTCTTCAGGTAGTTACAATGTTGAACTGAACTCTTTATTTCACTTGCTGGGGTAGACTGTTCTAGTTCCAGGTACCATGTCTAATGGATGTCAGTTAACATAATAACAATGAAAATTGCAATATGAGCTCTGGTAAAAAACATGCAATGATAACAGCAAAATTGCAATATGAGCACTGGTAAAAGGGTGCTGAAGACATTAAGTTTATAAGACTCAGAAATTCATACACTGATGTCCTTAAGCACAGTGGATAAAGGCGTTGGTTAGATCCAGTGACAGGAGAATTGTGAGTTCAATACCTGGTTAAGGCAGTGGAAAACTTGGGGAGGTGAATTAACTGGAGATAACTGATAACTGACATCCATTAGACATGGCATGTGGAACTAGAACAGTCTACCCCAGCGAGCGAAATAAAGGGTTCAGTTCGACATTCCAACCACCTGACGAAGGCCGGAGTGTTCATCGGACAAAACATTGTGATGAATATGTAACAAAGATGAGGACAATAGTCCGAATAATGTAAATAGTGTACATAATACCTAATCTCAGAAATATAGGCAGATACTGATATATTATGATATTTACTATTAAATAAAAAACCAGTGAACAACCTCTAAGTGTTCTAATTTCAAGTAAGTGAATTCATTCAACTCTAAATACATGTACTTTGAACAGTGTCTCACCAATATCGACACAATTCTCTTCCCATTGAGTCTATAAAGAAAATACAGTGTGACCCGGATATAAGAGAGATGTTCTCTGGTCCCAAATTAGAGCCATACTTACCTAAACAAAATAGACCAAACCCGGATATAATAGACCCGGATATAATAGACTTCTTCTCCGGTCCCGACAACTCTCTTATATCCGGGTTACACTGTATTAAAGACAAGATAACTTTAATTACATTCCTTTAAAGACTCATTTCATAAAGAAATTAATAACTATTTCCTCAAAGGTTTTATGAATATTTTATCTTCCCAGCATCTGTCTATAAATAATTCTGGGAAAGGCAAAGCCAAACATTGATGTTCCTGTCTGCTCAGCCCTAAACGAAAACTGAAATAAATAAAAAGGTAGGGAAGAAAAGTGTTACTTATTCACATAGCAATGCATCACTCGAACTCCAAAAGATCCAAACAATAGAATTGACCAATGGATATCCCGGCAAAAAGGAGACAAGAAGAAATGCCTTTCTGATTTCTAACAAAAGCTCATGGCTCCCCAAGAGGGATTTGTGATTTATGTTTTACTCGATTTCTTTCCTTTCTATCTTGCACAGTGGAAGAATCACTTCAGGCATCGCATAAAGTATCCCTTAAAGCTCCCTTCCTCATTAGGAGAATGAACCCACTTTTCTTTTCATGGAAAGCTTGGGTAGGCTGTCTATATAACATGAAATTGTATCTCTGAGTGAAGTCGGCTGTCTGTCCATCCAACCATAACAAGACCCTGGAAATTTGTGCTAGAAACTACAAAATCAAATTCATCCCCTGAATTATTTCATTATTGGAGTCTTGTACATGCTTTTCTTCTTTTATAATATGTGAAAGCATAGAGGAATATAGGCAGATACTGATATATTATGATTATTTACTATTAAAAAAAAAAATTAAAACAACATGCCTGGCTGCATACACAATTCCGGAAACTGAAAACACGACTATACTTAAACATGAAAACAATAAACAAAAACTAAAAATTCTTGAAGCTATATACATAAAATAGTTGAAACCTAACCTGAACAAAATAAACTACGAAATCTTCACAAATATTCTTAAATGCCTATAATTGGTAACAGAAGCCATTGGTTTATACCAACAGCTTCCTATACTTAATACTTCTTGAATTCACTCTCGTGTGGTCATGTGTGACGTGATAAGCTGCGGTGTGATTTTCGCTTCCAGCGTCTTACATGCACGAGTTTGTTGTTGTTTGGAAATCTTCCATGTAAACAAAAACAGATTATCATCACTGTCTTGTCCGTGTATTGCTTTAATTGTCATCTTTGATAATGGCTTATGCAAGCCGAAAGCTTAGATAGGATTAAAAAAATATGTATCAATATTGTGATTTTCTTTCTTCTTTTAGTGATAATGTTATTAAGCTCATCAGATGATATGAAAAGAATTTACATAAAATAGACAAAACTTGTCTATAGTATGGGGGTGAACCAAATTATATTTCTCTTTCTGTTGTTTTTGTTTGAATTATTTTAGTTTTTGTATTCTAGTTTGAATATCTGCTGTTTCTTAGAGCTGAGTCATAGTTTTTTTTATTTTCAATGAATATTTTTAGGCTACTAGAATTTGTTGAAATTTTTTTATCTATAGATACGGGTATTTGTTTAAATATGTTGCGGGTGTAGAATTTTTGTTAATGTATATTGGGTTGTTTGGCTTTCTGTATGGATTGTAGGTTCTGTTGTTTAGGTTGAATGGTATATCTAAGAAATTTACTATTTTTTAAATTGATTTTATATCTATTGGAAATCCTAGTGTTTTGAAGTTTTTCATTATTTGTTGTTTTATTTTTCTGTAGTTCTGCTATTGCAGTTTCTGAGAAGCACTGTATAGAGCTATATCTTTTTGGTTAATAATATTTATGTATATGCTTATGTGTTTGTATACCTATGCACCATCATAGCTACCTATTGTTACATCAAAGTTGTTATTATTATTATTATTATTATTATATTGTTATTATTTTGGCCATTTTATTAAATTGATTTTCGAAAGTTTTTAATTATATTTATGTTCTCATTGGGGATATTGATGTATTGTTTTGCTAATTTTAATGTCTTGTTTAGTGTATGTTCATTAAAAGATGGGCAGAAACCTTTTATGCCTATATATATATATATATATATATATATATATATATATATATATATATATATATATGAATATTATGCATGAAACTCCGAGCTGTGCTACCAGTGAGGGATAATATATATATAAACAGTAGATGGTTGTGTGTATGTGTCTGTATCTGTGTGTCTATCTCTATGTGTGTGAGTATGATATTTATGCAGGTCCAAATTTCTTGACCGATTTTGATGAAATTGTACACACATGTTGAAAATTTATGAATATAGGTCAAGATCAACTTTTTAATCTCCAGGCTCCCTGGGTTTGGCAGAAAAATCCATAAAACTGAAGGTGTGTACGACTTTTTGTAAAATCCAAGTTGCATGTGAACAAAATTTTTACTGGATGGGCTGATGTTCTTTGCAGTTAATGCAAAACATAGCTCATGTTATGAGGTTTATGTAGAGTGCTTGATAGTTTTCCTGCGACATTGGCTTCACACAAAAAAGTGTAAAAAACTGTGAAAAAAATCAGGTTTTTTGTACTACTTAAAAACTTGAATAACTTCTTCATTTTCTAACTGATTTTCTTCAAACATGTCGCCAAAAAATTGGTATCATGCAAGAAATAAGATATATATAGTAGTTTCTAAACAGTTCTCAGGCTAACCCATTTCCCCAATCAGTATTTCAATGACCAAACATAACAATATTGATTTTGGGCATTTTGGGAACTGGGTACAGACTGAGAACTTTTCAGCTCCCCCTCTCATCTTTTCCTATATATATTTCTGGTGCTTCTACAAGATCAGTATGACTGACAATCACATGTATTGCAAATGTGTTATAGATGAGGACTCTGGATTTTCTCTCAATGTTTCACATTGGAATTTACTCTGACAGGGTAGAAATATTCATCCAACAACTGATTTTTTTTTTCCCCATGATATTCTCTCCACTGCAAATAAACAGCATTTTCATGTTTACTGCACCAGTTTTAGTCCGTCCGTCCGTCCCTCCTAAGTAGGCATTATTCATGTGAGACATAAATGGGACTGATAGATTGACAGACATTTTTATTGAATGGATATTGTAAATTTTATAAATGCACTGGTGGGGGGAAATTGTGCTAATTTCCTGGGTGAAGAGTTTCCTGATTTCAATAATTGGTATTCACACTCCATGCCTTGTACTTAAACATGTGATGTCAAGCAATATTGCTGTTAAGCTGCCACAAAACAGACTCCCAGATAAATATGAAATCAAACATGGATAATGGTAATATTAGCTGTTTCTCTGCAAGGAAATATTTGACATTCATTGACCGAGCAGCCAGTACTGATTTCGGTTGAAATTTGTAAAGTCTTTCTCTTGAAACAATTTTTCAGGAAAATAGGTTTCCCAAATCCAGAAGCTGTTATTGCTCTTTCCAGTATTGATGGGAGTTTCCTTCCTAACCTTTTATTTGAAGTAGAGTGGAATGTCAACATCTTTATTATGTCATTATTTTCTCTTTGTGCTACATGTGCATAATTTTTAGAGATACTAAATAATATATATAAACTGCTGGCAATGGTTACTGTTTCCATGCAGGGAACATTCAGCATTTCATTGATAAAACAGTTGAAATTTATTAAAATCTTTTTCTTGAAAACATTTTACATGAAAATAGATTTTTCAAGTTCAGTAGATGTTATTGTTCTTTCGTGTATTGATAGAGATTTCCTTACTAACTTTTTGTTTGAAGCTGTGTGGAATGTCAACATCTTGATTGTGTCATCATTTTCTCTTCGATTTACATGTGCTATTCATTTTAGTTGTTGCTACTGTTGAAAGTCCTCAAGTGATGTGGTTTCTCTCATCTAGTACAGTTCTTTGTTTGTAATTCTGTAGCACTATTCAACAATTCTCAGAGATACTAAATAGTGTATATAAACTGCTTCTAATTGTAAATGTTTCCATGCAGAAATCATTCGGCATTTGTCGACTGAACAGTTGAAATTTATCCTTTCCTGCCAATCCTTTTGATTAAGATAGTGTGGAAAGTCAACGCCTTTTATAATATCAATATTTCCCCTTCCTAGTTACATGTGCTATTCATTTTTAATGTTACGGCTTTTGAAAATCTTCAAGGAATCTGGTTTTTGCCCTTTGGTAAAGGAAATTATTTGTGATTTTGCAGCACAAGTCTGATGGAGGATGATCTTTAAGATTTAAATTATTTTTAGTTTTTAAAGCTTTTTAAGCTGTCATTGATAGATATTTATACCCAATGGTTGCAGCAGACTTTTTATATATTATATATATATGTGTGTGTGTGCATATATATATATATATATATATATATATATATATATATATATATATATATGAATGGTAATACTTGATAGTAAAACCTTGGTTAGCTCAACTTGTAATATAACAAATTGATGTCTGAGGAAAAAATTGGAAATAAAAAAAAGAAAGAACCAAGAACATAACATTGTACGAATCCTCTTGCTAAATGGATCTTCAGGGAAAAACTGGCTAAAAAGGTGAATAATGAAACAATATTTATTGATAAAACCAAATAAAACCATGATCACATGACAAAGAAACAAAAAAAAAACAACCTACAACATGTTACTCTAATAACCAGCTTTTCTTATGACGGCACCTACTAAGAATTTCCGATTTTTGGTTTAATAAATTTTTGGGTTCTTTATGGGTAGCGATAGCTAGCTTTTGCTCCATGCATAGTGGACAAAAATTAAGTAGGTTTACCTGGCTCCTTAGGATTATTTTAGTATATATATATATATATATATATATATATATATAAGTGATTCATTGAGTCTGAAACCTCTACAGAATGCAGAAAGCACTGGACGGCCATTTCGTCCTATATTTGGGACTCATCAGCAGTGCGCATCCACTACCTAGAATTGAAACCCTGACATACCAACTTTTCCAACGGGCCTCAGTGACGAAAAGGTAGCAAATCAGACTCAATATAGCGCAGCTCACTCACATATTCCGTGGTGGAACTCTACTGAGATTCACTTTAACCATAGGACTGTGTCCCCTGGAGCCACGACTACTATCACCAAGCCGTTCACTCCAGAGCATTAGAAGCCGGTTCAAGCAATGCTTTCTGCATTCTGTAGAGGTTTCAGACTCGATGAATCACTTAAATATAATTATCAAATTCTCCTAATAATTTCAAATATATATATACATATATGTGTGTGTGTGTGTGTATGTGTGTGTGTGTGTGTGTGTATATATATATATATATATATATATATTAATGAAAATTTCAAAACATCACTTACTCACCTTTGTTTATTAGCCATTGAATTGTGTCATGTCGTGTCCTCCACATATTGCCTGATTTTTCAGCTAATCTTATAAATATTTATCAGTTTTCCTAAACTTAAACATTTTAAAAAAACAAAATAACATTTTTGCTCTTGTATAGGAATACTTGTTACAAAATAAAATCTTTGCCTTGATAAAGTCCCACAAAGGACAAAATGTGTTGGCTAAAGGAAGTCTTTCATGTTTTCCTTTTTATAGATATACTCTATCTGATATATATATATATATAAATTCACTGCAAGCAAGACAATAAAGCCACTAAGATAGAAGGGG
>OZ038479.1:107315473-107350473 GCA_964036315.1 Acanthosepion esculentum
TAAACACATTCCCTTCCTATCCGTCTTTCGTTCTTTCTCTAAGCACATTCCCTTCCTATCCGTCTTTCTTTCTCTAAACACATTCCCTTCCTATCCGTCTTTCTTTCTCTAAGCACATTCCCTTCCTATCCGTCTTTCTTTCTCTAAACACATTCCCTTCCTATCCGTCTTTCTCTGAACACATTCCCTTCCTATCTGTCTTTCTTTCTCTAAGCACATTCCCTTCCTATCCGTCTTTCTTTCTTTCTCTAAGCACATTCCCTTCCTATCCGTCTTTCTTTCTCTGAACACATTCCCTTCCTATCCGTCTTTCTTTCTCTAAACACATTCCCTTCCTATCCGTCTTTCTTTCTTTCTCTAAACACATTCCCTTCCTATCCGTCTTTCTTTCTCTAAACACATTCCCTTCCTATCCGTCTTTCTTTCTTTCTCTAAGCACATTCCCTTCCTATCCGTCTTTCTTTCTTTCTCTAAACACATTCCCTTCCTATCCGTCTTTCTTTCTCTAAACACATTCCCTTCCTATCCGTCTTTCTTTCTCTAAACACATTCCCTTCCTATCCGTCTTTCTTTCTCTAAACACATTCCTTTCCTTTCTGTCTTTCTTTCTCTAAACACATTCCCTTACTATCTGTCTTTCTTTCTCTAAGCACATTCCCTTCCTATCCGTCTTTCTTTCTCTAAACACATTCCCTTCCTATCCGTCTTTCTTTCTCTAAACACATTCCTTTCCTTTCTGTCTTTCTTTCTCTAAACACATTCCCTTACTGTCTTTCTTTCTCTAAACACATTCCCTTCCTATGCGTCATTCTTTCTCTAAACACATTCCCTTCCTATCCATCTTTCTTTCTCTAAACACATTCCTTTCCTTTCTGTCTTTCTTTCTCTAAACACATTCCTTTCCTTTCTGTCTTTCTTTCTTTCCCTAAACACATTCCCTTCCTTTCCTTCTTTCTTTTGTTACACACATTCCTTGCTTTCTTTCTTTGCACATTTTGCTTTCCTTCTTTCTTTACACACTTTGCTAACTTTTCTTTCCTTCTTCAGTATTATCAAAAGTGATTTTCAAAATTAAAAAAAATTTTTTTATACAGCTTTTTGATGGAGTGTCACATCAAAAACATTCTAGCTTCTACCAAAGGATTTTCTGTGAAATTTTATAAAATGCTTTCGGGAAGCTTTCTTAAAAAATGAGTTTATTTTTTCTACCTCAGCATTGTAAATATTTATTTGCCTCTTATTATCTTCTTATTTGCAATCTCTCAATTATTTCTATTATGTTTTATCCTCCTCTTCTCTCCATCTAACTTTTGGTTTTGTAACAGTCAAATGCTTATGAAGTCACAACAAATGAAAACACAACAATGTCAATAACATTAAAATGGAAAATACCTGCCAGATGACATACATATGTATATGATGTGCCTGTGTCTCTGCATATATATATATATATATATATATATATATATATATATATATATATATCTCCTTCGTTATACAGCCAAAACCCTTAACCACACATATTTTACACTTAGCAAACCATCTCTCTTTATCGCTATAATATTGTATATTAACACGCCCTCTCTCTTTCAATGTCATATTAGTTGCTAAATATAAGAACAATTAGGTCAAATAGGCTGATGACTTAGCGACAGGTGCAAGTGAGATCTAAAAATAGCTTCTCACACATATGCAGAATCATGTGATCAAGTACAAAACACCAAGTAGAAAAATAACGAAGGGAATTAATTGGAATGCAAGTCTTAAGTAACATCTCTTACTTATTACTGTCAAGCAAAGGAAATTGTACAATAAAGACGAGTTCCAATTCAACTCAACACCCTATGCTGCATATATCAAATGCACGGGTGAATTGCTAAGTGTAATAATCACCGAAGAAAGACATATGTGACCCACTCAATTGGATGCAGGCTGTAACTTATACAGCTTATAAGTGTGTGTGTGTGTGTGTCTATGTATATGTCTGATGTGTGTGTGCATATGTATATATGTATATGTGTGTATATATATATATATATATTACACACACACACACACACACACACACACGTTCTTTGAGGATTATGGTGTAAGGAACTCTGCATAATGATTTGGATTGTTTTTTTTATCACTTCCCTCCAAGCAAAGCAATAAAGTCACTAGGATGCAAGGTGTTATTGTGAGTGAAAGAAACAAAGAACAGAATTAAAGTAGACAGAAGATGATGACCGGCATTACATTTAAATTTTTGAACATCATAGTTGACAGGAAAGCAGAAAGCTGGAAGAGAGTTCCACAAGCAAGAAGATAATAACATTACAATATTTTAAACAATACACAGACATGGCAATAATGATATTCTGTTTTTGTTTGCATGGAAGATACATGTTTTTTAATCCTATCCTATCGCGTGGTCATGTGTGATGTCATGGGCTGCAGTGTGATTTTCACTTCCAGTGGCTCATATACACGAGTTTGTCGTTGCTGGGAAATCTTCCATGCAAACAAAACAGACTATCATTGTTGCTATGTCTGTATATTGTTTAATTTATTGTAATGTACATGTCATCTCTGATGATGGCTTATGTAAGCCAAAAGCTTAGATTGGATTAAAAAATATGTATCAATATAGTGATTTTCTTTTGTCTTTCAATGATAATGTTATTAAGCTTATCAGACGATATGAAAGGAATTTGCTTAAAATAAATAGACAAAACTTGTCTATATTATTTAATGAAACATGCATTAATGAAAGAATCCTGCCTAAATACACACAATATATATAAATATATATATATATATATATATATATAGATAGATAGATAGATAGATAGATAGATAGATAGGTAGATATGACAAAAGAAATATATGAGTGTAATAGTCAGTAAGAAAATGACAAAATGTAAAAACTTCTTTGTCATGAGTTTGATTCCAAGAAGGGAATACTACCAACTTGTCTGAAGAAATTCTTTATCAAAACAAAAATATCATTCACTGTGTAAAATGAATGCTCCATTCATCATCATTGATGAACTTGTACATGCATATGCATTCACGTATTAGGATAGATAGGAGAAAGAGCAGAATGAAAAAAGATTGCAAATCATAAATCAGAATTATTGAACAATAGTACAATGCTCTGCAATATCACATTTCATTCTTGCTCTCTCTCAATCTTCTCTTTCCTATTATCTCATGCTTTCTTTTCTCCCTCTTCTTTCGACACTTTTCCATCTCTTCGCACATGCATCAGCACACTCTCATATGTACATGTTCACACACATACTCAGATACAAAAAACAAACTCTCACTTATATGCACACATATACACATGTACACCTGATATATATATATATATATATATATATATATATATATATATATATATATATATACTCAGTCAGTCATATACAGCTACTCATACATACAAACAAGTTCTTTTAAATTCACAAAATTTTTGTGTTACTTTAAAATTAATATAAATTAAAACCTTTTAAAATCACCAATTTTTTAAAAATATTTTAAAATTAGAATTTCTAACTGTCCCCTCCTCATCTGGACACAAATCCCAATACTGGATGTTCAGATGAAGGGCGGCAGATTTCCAATCTCAGGATCATCCTGATTCCAAAAAGGTATAATATATCTATGTAGAGCAAGTGCGGCCCAAGTTAGAGTGGTTTCAGACATACAGGTGTACAGTCAGAACTTGCCATTTATTTATTTAGAAGATAGAGTAGGGGGTGTCGATAGTATTTGGATTTGCCGGTCAGTTTCCCCTCTAATTTGCATTTTAATGCAATCTACAAATGATGATCATTTAATTCTGGATGTTTATTTTAAGGAGCAGAATGTGCCACACCTGCCAACCACCCCTTGAAATGCTTGAACCAGTCTTGAATACTACAGCCAAGTAGTTTTATTTCCTTCCATATTTAAAATTCTGCAGATAGTATCACAGGTTTTGAGACCCATTTTCAAATAATGCTCTAGAAAATTCCAGAAATTGAATACCTGAATTTACTATTAAAATATTTTAAACAAAAAATACTGCTGAATGATCTTGAGAACAATATAATATATATTAATAATACGGTGGCACCATAGATAGTCTTGAGATGTGTACATGAAATAAGCTTTGGAGTAAAGGTCTGTAAAAAATGAAAATACTTTTGATACAACCTTATATATATAAAAATAATATTAATAATATAGTGGAGTCATAGATTGTCTTTAGATGTGTATATGAAATAAGCTTTGGAGTAAAGGCCTGCAAAAAATGAAAATACTTTTGATACACCCTTATATAATAATATTAATAATATGGTGGAGTCATAGATTGTCTTTAGATGTGTATATGAAATAAGCTTTGGAGTAAAGGTCTGCAAAAAATGAAAATACTTTTGATACACCCTTATATAATAATATTAATAATATGGTGGAGTCATAGATTGTCTTTAGATGTGTATATGAAATAAGCTTTGGAGTAAAGGTCTGCAAAAAATGAAAATACTTTTGATACACCCTTATATAATAATATTAATAATATGGTGGAGTCATAGATTGTCTTTAGATGTGTATATGAAATAAGCTTTGGAGTAAAGGTCTGTCAAAAATGAAAATACTTTTGATATATAATAATATTAATAATCTATATATATAATTCTGGAAATGTGTGTGCATATATATGTGTGCATGTGTGTGAGATCAGATGTTGTTTGTGTGTTTCCACAGTTTTCATCCGATTTTGATGAAATTTTTTTGTTTGAAAGATAATTCCTCAGTGCAAGTTTTGAGTCCAGATTGGCTGTACAAAATAACAACCTTGAAGATGAAAAACCAATTTTTTTTACACTTTGTTAAAAAATCAAAGCAAATTTTAATGTCTGTAAAAAAACAGTGTACACTCAATTTAGAGAGTTGAAATCTAACACAAAAGATTATTAGAATTATAAAAAACAAATTATATTATAAATAAAAATTATTGTATATTATTATTATGACAATCCATGGAAGAGGTTCCTTCCTTGCAAGATTGAGAATGCAAAAACGGCCCTTTTCAGGGCCAGCCTCCATTCAAATTGTTAATCCCCCTTTTGAGGATGTGCCTCAGTTGCACCCAATTTTTGTTACTAATATTGATTTTCAGGTGGGCTAACTTTAAACTTAAACTACTCCAATTGAACGGTAAAATTCCTAGTAATGAAACACCTGCTAGTTATATATATATGTATATATATATATTTTAATAAATTGGGAGTATGTCATAGCCAAAACCAGCCATATTTTCGCTGTTTTAATGTTTAATTTGTATTTTATGAAGTCAGTTAAATTCAGCAATTAAATTTAAAAGGTTTTATCTTTTAACTGTTATTAGTTTATCTATTGGCAAATAAAAGAACCTAAATGAACATCCACAAGGTGTGCTAATTCCAAAATTTTAGCCAGCGGGTGTATACATCATTCATAAATGGCAAAAATGTCAACACTTGTAGGTTTGCCCAAGAAAGATTTCTACACAAGGAAATAGTAAAATCACAAATGAAATTTCTATCAACCCAAAACTGAGCTTAGAGAATATCCAGACAGATCTAAAGATTGGTCACTTGATTTCGTTTAGTGGCTTATCAACACCTCTACGGCTTATTTAATGCCCAAATCTAAATATGAAAATTCAAACATTATAATTAATTCAAGATAATGACATTATTTCATGATTAAATTATAATTACTTAGCGGCATTTTTTTTCATTACAAATAATCTTACAAAATCAAACCAGAAGTGAAAACTTGTTTCTATTTACAAAAAATGTGATCAATCATGGCAAACTGATTTTTTTTAATTTAAAAAAAAACGATTTTTTTTTTGGCAATGTATGTCATGTCTTTAATTTTTCTATAAAATGCATTGCTTGTCATTATGCTATAAAAATATACTGTTGGTGATAAGAGTCCAGGTCTGGATTAAAATGTCAGTAGTTCCTCTAGGCAAGTAAAATTAAAAGAGAGAAATCACAGCAGTTTAAATAGTATTTAATAGCCCAATCCACCTTGGACAGAAGGGGACACAAGTCTATGCTCCTGCTTCTGTCATTGTTGGTAGGAACAGTCCATTAAGTTGGTAAGGGGGAGATAACTGGTTATACCAGTTATAATAAACAATAGTTAACAGTTGGTAATTTTACAATGAAAATGTATTGTTGGTCATTTTACTATAAAAATGTATTGTTGGTCATTTTACTATAAAAATGTATTGTTGGTCATTTTACTATAAAAATGTATTGTTGGTCATTTTACTATAAAAATGTATTGTTGGTCATTTTACTATAAAAATGTATTGTTGGTCATTTTTATAGTAAAATAACCAAAGTAGATACATTTACCCATTGTCCAGTCCACACACTTCTTCAGTCTTTTGAGTGGCAGCAGAGGTTTATCCTTTGTTTCCTCTTTAGGACTGGGTTTCATGTTATTCACTAATTAAATCTTGACAATGAAGAAAAAAAATTAATTTGTGAATAAAATGTCAGTGTTCAAGTGGAGATGTTAGAAGTATAGACATTAGGTGGACCTGGAAACTCAATTTCAAGCAGGAAAATGTAAATAATGAATAAAATTATGGAATCTAGGTGAAGATGTTGTATATAAAGAAATGTAGATAAAAAAAATAGAAGATAAAATAGAATAAGAAGAATTTAAAATGACGAGAGGGTGGTAGGGTTCCAGGTGTGTGGATTGGGATAAAACTGCTTTCACTTAACCACAATAGAGAACCATTTCTGCCTGGCATCAGCATTTCTGACACTGCAGCTTCTTGGCTTCACATTTTCCACTGACTTGAAGTGGAGCAGCTACATCGAATCTGTAGCTGCATCTACTTCAAGGAAAGTTGGGTCACTGCATTGTGCTAGAAAATTTTTTCTCATCTCTATCAATTTCACACATTTACAAATCTACCATTTGTCCGTGCATTGAATACTGTTGCCATATCTGGTCTGGTGCTTTTGCTATTCATCTTGAGGTTCTTGAAAAAATCCAAAGAAGGATCTGCAAAGTAATTGATCCTGACTTGGCATCTTGACTTCAGTCACTTTCTCACCAACATGATGTGGCTTCCCTCTGTCTTATCTACAAATATTTTCATGGCAACTGCTTTGTTGAGCTTTTTGCTCTAGTGCCCTTACTACATAAATTAAGAGTACTACTATACTGGCAACCTTGTCCCACCTGTTGAAACAGCTAAATGTGACTGCCATTTCTACTCTAACAGTTACTTTTCTCACACTTCCCACTTGTGGAATCCCCTTGTGTTTATTAATTCCCCGATAACTACAATCTTCAAAAATTTAAATGTTACATCAATCGCTATCTTCAGCCTTCTTGAATCCTATTTATTTGTCCTTTCCTCAATTCTCTGTCTTCTCTTTCATGAGTATTAGTGGCATTCCCGCCTTGTTTGAGGTGAAATAAAAAAAAACAATTATATGGAGGATTAGCTCCAAATATATGTGTTAGAGTAGAGGGAGTTTGGTTTGGTTTATTTTGTTTTGCTTTACAGTATATCAACCTCAATGGGTTATTTAATGCCGACAAGGTTTTTAGTATATGTTCGTATGAATAGAATATATATCCTTTGATGTATTTTTGTTAAGAGTCAAATGTGTTGCTGATAATATTTGTTTTTTAAAATATATTCCTTGTATTTTTGCAATATAGTTAGTCAGGGAACTGACAGTATGATATTATATATCAAGTTTTAACTTAAGTTCAAATATCCTCTATCAAATTAAAATAAGGCTGGAAATTATCATTATTTGAACTATTTTTTGTGAAAAAGAAAATGTCCAAGAAACAAGGTGAGATATGTGTACAAATACATCTAAATTTTGGTCAGACTGTTTTAGTTAGTCAAAGATGATTACAAGCCAAAATATACATTTATCCATTTGAAAGTGAATACACTTAAATAAATAAAATTAAGTACAGAATAAACAAAAGAAAATAAGAGAAGAAAATTAAATAAGGAAACAATATAAGAAAATTTCTTTGTCTTCTCCTCCACCAAATTTCGTTCATATTACCTGACCAATAGCCAAAAGGTTGATAAGCCATAAAAAATGAATGAATCAATCAATATGTCCTGTTTGAGTCAAAAGGTTGCACAAAAAAGACATAGCCAAAGAAAACATAAAAAAATTCTAGTATCCTCGAAAAAGTTTTTAGATCACTTGAATATGTACTGTAATACAGTTATTTGGTCAAATGAAACAAGAATTGAACTTTTATAAGATAACTAGCAATGTTATGTTTGGAGAATAAAAGAAGACAGTACTTGATAATTGATTTGTTCTTTATGGCTTACCAACCCTTTCCAGGTTATTTCAAGCCAGAAAATATTTTTAGATTGTAAGAATTTTTTTTTGAGATAACAATGATTTAGTGATACAAGTCTTACTAATTAACTTGGGGAGGTGGAGAAGAAATAGATTCATACCTTTTTCAAGGGTATTTGTGTGTAAGTGAATATAATGGACCCAACTGAAATTGGAACTCAATTCTCTCATTAATGATTCCAAGCCATTATCCATTACACCATCTGCATATCCACACTTAGAACACCTGATATGCCCAGTGATCACCCATCTAGGTACTGACCAGGCTTGATGTTGCTTAACTTTGCTGACCATATGGGAACTAGTGTTTCAACATGATGTGGCTGTAAGCCAGTGCATGATGAAAAAAACCTCCATCCCAACAGTGAAAGGGTGTAGGCATGTCATTTTATGAGGTTGCCTCAAAGTAACAGGTATCAAGAATCTCACCTGGATTTTCTTTTTTTCTTAATCATTTCACTTAAACAAGACAATAAAGCAACTAAGATACAATGGGTTACTGAGTAAGAGAGAAAAACAAATCAAAGGAAACCGATAAAACATTACTGAGGAGAAAGGAAAATAAAAAGCAGAGGATTCAAGATGACAGAACATGACAATTGATGTGGCATTTAAATTTAAATTGAGCAGAAAATGGATTCAATAAAATATCAATTCATTCCTTTAAAAAAATCTACTTTCTGCTAGATAGCTTAGACACTGAAGAGAGATCATCTTTCAACAAGACACTAAACAGAAATATATGGAAGTGAATGCTAGACAATTTCCTCACAGATGAAAAGGAGACGTAAGGCAACAGAGATGGTGTTCTACAGAAAGATGCTGAGAATTCCATCAACAGAGAAGGTGTGCAATCAGTAGATTTTCAGAAAAACAGGAACAAAAACTATACTTGGACTTAAAATCAGAAAGAGACACTTGAAACATTTTCGGATACATAAGAAAAGAAGGCTTAGGGAATTTGATACTCACAGGACATAATGAAGGCAAGAGAGGGAGACACACATTAAGCAACCTAATTAATGAACTTGTGTAAGTGAATAACAGAAGAGGGACAGGAAGGATAAGTAAAGGAACAAACACTGTTTAGAGATCCAAAGTATAGGAAGTTGTGGAGAGCTATGATCGCCCACATCCTGAATGAATACACTATGTAAAAGAAATTGGTAATAATGGAAATAAAATTATTCGCTTGATTCATCTCTTAAATTATTTTCATTTGGAATGATTAATCAGAAAAATAAGACAATGTTTTCTTTTGTATTGTCAACCTTTAAAAGCCAGAAAATATTTTTAGATTGTAAGATATTTTGGTAGATAATAATGATTTACTGATACAAGTCCTACTAATTAACCCATAGCTAGGGGGAAGAAAGAGGTGGATCCATACTTTTCCCAAGGGTATTTTTGAATAAGTGAATGTAATGAACCTGAGTAGAATTGAAACATGGCTCTCTGATTTCAAATTCCAAGCCATTATCCATTGCACCACCTGTGCATCAAACCCTGTTCTCAGTATGAGGATAAACGACATCCAGCAACAAGGCCTCTGATCAGGTGGTTTTGAGGAGCATGGAGCCAGTTCTTAATTGCTGTTGCTCCCAGATCAACCCTGACCCCAGGTGGTAGCACCTGTCAGGGTCTCAGTTATGGGTAAATAGTTGCACCTCCCCCAAACTGGAATCAAAAGACTATGAAAGTATAAAAATACATTTTTATAGTAAAAATACCAGCAATAGATTTTAATAGTAAAGAAAAAATAACCAAAGCTCCCAAGAAAACTTAATTTCAGCATTAAGTGGAACTCCCTTCCTTATTCCTGTTTCCCTGACAAATATAATCTCCAACTAAGTGTAATGTCAATCGACATCTCCAGTTGCCTTGATCTATCCACTTCCCTTCTCCACATCCTTTCACCTTTCATTCCTATCTGCTCTCGCTCCAAATCTTCTGTAACCCCCTTGCCTTGATCGATCCACTATCTTTCTCCACATCCTCTCGTTTACCACTCCTATCTGCTCTTCCTCCAAACCTTCTGTAACTCCTTGCATGATAGTGGCTTCCAGCCTTGCTTGGGGTGATAAGCTTAAAAAAAAAAAAAAGAAAAAAAAATGACCCATAAGGAGTTGATATGTTGTTAAACCAACCACATCAATGCTTACAGTACCTGGTATTCCCAAGTGGTCACCCATCTAGGTACTGACCTTGCTCAATGTTGCTTAACTTTAGTGATTGTAAGGGAACTGGCATTTCAAAATGATGTGGCCATAAGCCAATGTTAGAGTCAAATATTTTTTATACAATATACACACTCACATACATATACACATTTATGTTCATTCAGATATATACTCATATACATTTACTATAATAGCTAGCTGTTTACTTCTGAGTTCTCCAATCTGTGAGGGTGGTAAGTTCATTTCTTTTGCAATTGCCAGATCAGGTAAAATTGTGGTTTTCAAAAACCACAGTACCACTCCATGGTTTGTGTTGCAGCCATGCTGGTCAATCTGATAAGGTGAAATTGGCAGGTGATCTAAAAAAATTACCTCCAGTTTGTTGTTAACTGGGGCAAGGAACTGCTTGTTAAGTTTAACAAATCAAAAACAAAACTTATCTCTATTAATCACCTGAAAGATCCCCTCCTGCCTCCCATCAGCTTGAGAGTGACTCCCAGTGCCTTCTCAGTTTAACATTGCTAGGTCTGCAGCTAAGAAAGTCGGTTCACTGGGTCATGCTAGACAATTTTTCTCTCCAAAACTTATCCTACATATTTATAAGTCTACCCTTTTCCCTTGCCTTGAATATTGCTGTTGCATCTGGTCTGGCATTCCTGCTGTATATTTAGAAGTTCTTGATAAAATTCAAAGAAGAATCAGCAATATTATTCGCCCTGACCTGGCATCTTGTTGGTTTCAGTCACTTTCCCACCTATGTAATGTTGCTTCCCTGTGCCTTTTCTATAAATACTTTCATGGTAATAGTTCTGATGAACTCTTTGTTATGGTAACTAGACTTTATGAATTTAATTGCAGTACTAGATTGGGAACAAGGTCTTCATCAATCCAATCGAGCCAGCTATTATATGAAGGCAAAAAACAGAAATGCAGGTCTCTAAAGCTGTTCAGAATTCTTGATGCTGTTCCCTTCACACACACACAAACACACTTGATTCACTGGACTATAGCAAAATAGAGCAATACAGAAATCTCTACAACGGCCAAAATATATTAAAAAATAACCAAACAAAAGAAATGACCTTTACCCTTAAAGTCTTTTCCAAAGCTTTATATTGAAACCCCCACTGGATTAAAGTCTGTTTATTATTCCAAGCTCTTTACATCAATAAGCATGAGGCTGAAAAGTTAAGCAATGGGCATCTGTGGTTGATAACATTGGCAGACCACTTTTCAGGATGTTTCTCCTTGAAATGAGCCAGCCAGGTTGAGTAGACCTAAGGGAAAATCCTAATGGATCGTAATTTTTCTTTCTTTTTTTTTTTTTTACATCAACCAACAATCATAAACTCATTGAGTATGTGGATAATCTTACCGAGCTATCATTTTGCTTGACAATCTGCTTTTTATTGAGCGAAATTTGTCATCCATCAGAAATATAACACGACTTGATGATACATGCTGTACAACTGCATTGTATCTCCTCAAATCAAACAAAAATGTCGACTGATTGAAAAACATACATTTTTAAGAAGAATTGCAGGACATGCTTTCATATATATATATATATATTATAATATTTAAAAAAAAAAAAAAGATTTCTTTGCTACATAAGAGTTCTCATGTTTCAAAAGCGAGAGCCAAAACCCTCAATATAATTATTGAAGTTAAGTTGAATTAAGGTATCAGGTCTCGTTTCATCCTCAAGCGAAAATTTACGAATAAGCTATCTTGTGGTTTGCGTGTGTTTATAAATATGGTCTCTTTTTTTTTTTTTTGACGACTTCACAAAGGGTTTTTCTATTTATTGATTGGGCTAAGCGTTTAAGACTTTTATTAAACTATGGAATTTATTTGTTTATCTGTTTTTTTTATGTTAATTATTTAATGGGAAAATTTGTTGATGTCGACAAAAAAAACGTTAACTACACATCATTAAGTTTCTAAATAATGAAAAAGTTATTAAACCATAGGCAGGAGTTAATGTTTTTTTTTACCGACATCAACAAATTTTCCCATTAAATAATTAACATAAAAAAAAAAGATAAACAAATAAATTTTGGTTGTCATAGATATTATTATAGGCACAATATTTTGGCCAAGTTAAATACAAAATTATCTATATTATGACCAAATGCTTAAACCATTTGACATTGAATATAAAGGCCTCCGAAAATACACTAATGGTGTGTTTTTGGACAGTTGTGTAGTGAATATAGGAGTTGTTTAAACATGTGTTACATCTAATGGTTCTGAGTTTAATTCCTGGGTCAGTGAAGCACAGGATCAGCAGAAACAAACAATAACCAATATCACAAGGGTAGATAAACAGATTGAACAGAGATCCAATATCAAAAAAATAATGAAGCTGATCATGGCCAGAGAGTATGCGGCCAAAATTAAGTGCCTACAATATAACAACCAAAATAAGAAAAATAGTTTCAAATAAAGTATACTGACAAATACTCAGCTTAAAATGAAATACAGTGTAACCTGGATAAAAGAGAATTGTCAGGACTGGAGAAGAAGTCCCTTATATCCAGGTTTCTCTTATATCCGGGTTTGGTCTATTATATATACATTAACACAGGCTCTAATTTGGGACCACATAAAAGCTCTCTTATATCCGGGTTTCTCTTATATCCGAGTCTCTTATACCTGGGTTACACTGTACAAATTTACTTTAGTTAAATTAATATTTAAATATCTACCAGCCTAGAGATTGAGAAGTCCTATTATAGAAAAAAATGTGCCTCCTGTCAGAAATTGAACCTGAATTTGCATTTTCAATCTTTTAAGCAAAGTCTGATTATTAAGCTACAGGAAGCCATCATAGCAAACCTATGATACCTAATAGTAACACACACTTAGCTTAAATATGGTTTCCTTGATTGAAAAAGGAATACAGATACAATTAGAATATTGCTGCCACATATAATCTGGTGCACTTTCTATTTATCTAGAGCTCCTTGATAAAATCCAAAGTTGAATCAGCAATATTATTGGCTCTTTCCCTTTCTCTTTCCCACCATGGTAAGGTTGTCTCCCTGTAACTTTTCTATAAATACTCTCATGGTAATTGTTCAGATGAGTTCTTTGGTATGGTGCCTAGACTCTTTGAATTTAAGCACAGTACTAGACTGGCAAGGAGGTCTCATCAATTTACAATTGAGTTGGGCTAGATGTAACCATAAATTCTATGCTAACAGTTTCTTTTCTTGCAACTTACTTCCAGTTCCATAATTTGCAGCCGACTGTAATCTGCAGAAATATAAATGAAATACCAATCGTCATCTACTGTCCTGATTACTCTTCTTTTGTTCTCACTCCTTAGCAACGTTTCTGTTTTTAACTCTTCCACACCGCATTTGTATCAGTGGCTTTGCTGCTTTGCTTGGGGCAAAATCGATTAAAAAAATTTCCTGTTAGGAAGCACATTTTCTTTATTAAGACTTCTCAACCCATCAGCCTAGCTATTGAGATATTTAAAAAAATGTTTAAAAATCAGTTAAAAAATCAAGGATATCATCTCAGACACATGTATCCATTAAATATAATGTTTATAGTGATAAGGGAGAAAGCATTGTGGAGGAATGGATAGCGGTTCAGATTAAGGAAATGGAGAGCTGAGTTCGAATTCCAGTTGAATCCATTACATTCATTTATGTGCTAACACCCTTGGGAAAGGTAGGAATCCTTTTCTTCTCCCCCAAGATATGGGTAAATAGCAGGACAGACTGGGTTCTATAGCCTTGGATGGCAACTGGTCTACCGCAGAAAGAAATGGCAACCTACTTCAGGAAAAAAAATCTGCTTCGTCAGTCATGTATTGAAAGATACATGATCGCCTAAGTGTGTATCATGCATGGCACATAACTGAGTGATAAGAAATAAAGTAAGATTTTTACAAAATCCATTAATTGGCTGAAAGTTACTTTGTTTACATATATAACATGAAATGCATTCACATATTTACGCTACAGTTCAAAAGTTTGAAGCTACCCAAAGAATTAGCATGGGAAGAACTTGACATAGAGAAGTAAAAAAAAAAAAAAAATAATAATGAAAAATAGCTCTAATAGTTATTGAAACAAGAATGGAGTCAATTATCAAACTTGTAGTAGACCATGCGGTGTGTGAATGTGAGAAGAGAAGATGAGTTATCTCTAGGTTATGGCTTCCGCTGGCCGGTCCAGCTACATAAGAATGTTGGACTTTAATGGAGTCCAAAGAAACAAACAAGACCGATATACATGTATGCGAACAAATATATATTAATAACAAATAGATTAATATACGAATTACAAATATATAGAAGACATGAATAAAATGTTACAGTGTCTGTATGGAAAGTTGTGTGTGTGTGTTGAGTTGAATGTCCGTACGGGTGAATTTTGTTTTAGCGTGTTCCCAGAATATGGGAAACGCTGGTTGTGTATAGGAGTTCACATATTGGAAATTTTAAGAGAAAGTTTTATATACCTCACCTCACGTGCGAGGTTGTGGCCCGTGACCGAAGTCGAGATAGTTGCTCGCATGTGCGCATAAGCAGAGAAAAGAGGAAGAGGCAAAAGGTCAGCCAGTATTTATACTCCCGGGAGAGAGAGAGACCCCTGTTGACGGGTTAAGGAAATGAGGAGGAGCTAACTGCGACAAACTTATACTTTGAGAAACTTTTGCAACGAATGCCAAAAAATTTGTGCTGCAGTGATTTAAGCTAAAGGAGGATATTTTGACATGAGCAAAATTTAATCCTAAAATGCTACTTTTCTTTTTATCATAGTAAAATTTCTAATAAAAAAATCATTATTTACATTATTCGGACTGTTATCCTCATCTTCATTTCCATATTCACAACGTTTCAGTTGCTGTATGCTCTAGCCTTCTTCAGGTAATTTTGAACCGAACCCTTCATTTCCTCCACCAGGGTAGAATGTTCTAGTTTATGTCTCAGTTACTTCCCTTTAATTCAATTCTCCAAGTTTTGGTTCACCACTGCTGTAGCCAGGTACTGAACTCACAACTCTTTGTGTCTAGTCACTGGAATTAACCAACACCTTTATCCACATGGCCCAGTGGATGAGTTAAAGGGAAAATAACTGAGACATCTGGAAGTGGCATGGCATGTGGAACAATCCACCCCAGTGGATGAAATAAAGGGTTTGGTTTGAAATTCCAATCACCTGAAGAAGGCTGGAGCATGCAACGGCTGAAACATTGTGAATATCGCAATGAAGATGAGGATAACAGTCTGAATAGAATAAATAATGTAAGCAAGCATAATACAGATTAAAAAAAAAAAAATCATGCCTCACTTTTTGTTAACCATGTATAATAATTTTTCTCTTATTTAAAGTAAAAAAACAACTACTTTTTGGGCCAATTTAAAAAATTATCAGGGGTGGCCTCAAATTTTTTAACTGTAGCATGCACATATATATATATATATATATATATATATATATATATATATATATATATATATATATATATATATGGTCTATGAGGGGAGGAATTTTTAATTTATATATGATTTGTTAAATACCAATTAAAGTCCCTTCTTAATTTTTTTTTTGAGGTGTCTGATTAGTTTTTTACGATTTCCATTTCATATCTTTCAATGAAATTTCTCTTGAAATCTATTGCTTGATCATCTGATGTGAATTTAAGAAAAAATATATAAAACGAATAATTAACAAGGAATGTTCATTAGTAATTAACCAAACATTAATTATATATATGAGGTGTGTATTCCTATGAAAGGTGTACATTGTTTACGCAACTCAATGAATTTATACTGATTATAATGAGCATTTGAAACATGTTGGCTAATATAAGTTTTCCTTATCTCTTTATGCACATTGTTCTTTTACAGATATTCCCTATGTGAAACTTTTAAACATACACATATACATACACTTCAGTTCAAAAGTTTGAAGCCATCTCCAGAATTAGAATTGGAAGAAAGGTGAAAAGAAAAAATGAAAAAGATTTTTCAGAGTCATTGAAAAAAGAATGGAATCAATTATCAAAATTATACTTTGAGAAACTTTTGCAATAACTGCCAAAAATTTGTGCTGCAGTAATCATGGCTAAAGGAGGATATTTTGACAAGAGCAAAATTTAATTATAAAATGCCTTTTTTTCGTTTTGTCATAATAAAATTTGTAATAAAAAATCATGCCTCACTTTTTTAACCATGTATAATAATTTTCTCTTATTTAAAGTAAAAAAAACAACTACTTTTGGGGACAATTTAAAAAAATTACCAAGGGTGGCCTCAAACTTGTGAACTGTAGTGTAGACATAAAGTTTCCAAGTCCGTTCAGGACTTTAGCAATCGTTGCTCTCCACAACTTCCTAAGCAATATTTGCCATTTTATTGTCCCTCCCAATCTCTGTTCTGCCATTCGTTTATACAAACTTGTTTGGTAGGTTACTCGTTTCATTCTCTCCCTCTTGCCTCTAATAAGCCTTGTGAGTGTTGAATTTTCCAGACCTTCTTTCCTTATTATGTTTCCCAGAGATTTAAACTCTCTCTTCTGGATTTAAGTATAAGCGTCCTTTTTGTTTCCCTTGAAACTCCACTCAGGTAAATTCTTATCATGAATCACTGTTTTGCGGAACTGACTCCCAAGAGGATGCTTCACCAATTACTACAATCCTAACCTTAGTTTGGTTTTCAAGGCTAGGAGCATTGATATTACATAGCAATTCAGAATTCTAATCAAAATTAAAACTTCCTTGTTGCTCACAGGTTCTATCCATGGTATTCTGAGCATTAGAACAAAATCTCCATTGCCTCAAGCCTTCTCGTCATTTGTGAGGACATTGTCCAATATTCGCTGGATATTATTAGATTATTATTATTATTATTATTAGAATTGATTGTACATAGTTCATCACTGGTTCCTTTGTTTCAAACAAAATTTTCTTATTTCTTAATACTTTCTTATGATGTTTGGTAATTTACTAAGTTTTCTAGATGTTCACGTCTTATTTATGTGGTTTAGGTTAATGGCTCTCCACAACTTCCTATCTTTTGTTGCTGTAACTTACTTCTGACACTTCTTCATATGGATGGCATTCATGGCATCAAACTCATTCAGAAATATCTCAACTGTCAGTTGTATACAATTGCTTCCTCTGATCAATAACTAAAAATGGTTTTGGATGAATGAAGCCGGCAGCCCATTTTTGGGGGAATTATATTCCTTTTTCTTTCTAGGTTTTTCTTTTTTTTTCTCCTTCTGAAACAGATATGGCCATTGGCCATCTCCTCTTTCATTGATCCTCTTAAGCTGCCATCTTTCTCCTTGCAAGAATTGAGCCGTATCAGATATTCACGATAAAACAAATGCAAAAAGCAAGAGACACCAAAAGAAAAAAAAAAAGAAAGAAAGCCGGAGATAGTCCGACTGTCAAAATAATTGGAACTGAGAGATATCTTATATTTTTTACCCTTTTTAGCTTTAGTTTATTTTTTTTCCTCAGATTTTCTTGACATAAATGGATTTATTGGTCAAGAGATATGATAAATATCATATGCAGAAATGTTCGAGCTAGGTTCGATACAAAAAGCGAAACAAGGGTATAAAATCTAAAATCTAATCTACGACTTTTTAATTTATATTCGATTGATCTTTTCTTTGTCAGTTTCTTTGTTTTTTTTTAGCTCTGGGCTTTGCCTTAGAGTAACTTGAGCAGCATTTATTTCAACAAACAATTTAATTACAATTTAGACATTTCCAAGGATGGGACAGATGATGGATAATAAATAGATAAGTAAAACAAGGAGGAAACATTATCAGAAATAGAGATGAAGCAGGAAAAAAAAAAAGAATTGATAAGTTTTATCGAAAGCTGACATTTGATTAGATTTGCTTACTGAGATATTTTTTTTTATTTTACTTTTAAACTGTCTGATCACTGAAATCAAGCAATTAAGAAAATTTAAATAACTAAGAAGCATTCTAACAGGGGATGGAAGACGTGATATTGAAACCCAACTCTGCATTGGAATAGCCACAGATGCCTTCCAAAAGCTAAACAGATTACAGACTACAGATTGAAAACTAACTTTTTGATTGCATTGTGCATGAAACTCAGAGTAAATGTATATTTACTATACTCTAGCTCTGTTAAATCAGGCACTATTTTATTAACACCAGAACTCAATGTACGATATTATATATATATATATATATTTTTTATAAGCATTTCACCCCAAGCAAGATGGGAGTGTCACTAGCATGCAGGGGTTACAGAGAGTGAAAGTAAGGGAAAAGACTGGGTATAGGGGGGATTGAGAAAAGGATAAAAAGAAGAATAGGGATCAAGGCATCTGAAGATGTTGATTGGCATTACATTTAAATTATTGAAGATTATAGTTATCAGGAAAGCAAGTAAGAGGAAGGGAGTTCCACTGTCCGGAAGTGTGAGGGAAGAAACTGTTGGAGTAGAAGAGGTGGTTACATTTAACTCTTTTGACAGTAAAAGGGGGGGACCAATATGCCAACCTAGTAGCACACTTGAATTCATGCAGTCGGGGCATCAGTGAAAAATAGCTTGTCAGAGCAGTTGCCATGAAAATATTTGTAGAAAAGACAGAGGGAAGCCACATCACATCTGTGAGAAAGTGATTGGAGTCGAGATGCCAGGTCAGGACTGATCACATTACATATCCATCTTTGGATTTTGTCGAGAACCTCGAGATGAACAGTGGGGACAACAGACCATATATGGCAACAGTATTCAATGCAAGGATGAATGGCAGATTTGTAGATTTGACGGATGGACTCAGATGAGAAAAACCTTCTGGCGTAACACAGAGAACCAACTATCCTTGCGGTAGATGAAGCTATTGATTCAATGTAGTTGTTCAACCTCAGGTCAGTGGAAAACGTGAGACCAAGATGGTACAGTCACTCTTGTGAAGTCAAGCATCAACAATGCTGATAGGAGGCAGGAAGGGTTCATTATTGTAGGTAAATGAGAGCAGTTTCGTTTTGGAGGCATTAAAATTTACAAGCCATTTCCTGCCTCAGTCAACCACAGATTGAAGGTCCTTTTTGAGAACAAATGCCAGGTTAACTTTGTCAGCAAGACCGGATTTGCTATTAAGACAGGAGTAAAGGGTAATGTTGTCTGCATAGATGCTTACTTGAGAACTGATGACATCGGGAAATCATTAATGAAGATTAGAAACAGTATAGTACCCAGGATAGAGCCTTGGGGAACAGCAGTGTTCATATGAAAGGAACTAGAAGAGAACCCATTCAGGATGACCTTCATTTCATAGTTTGACAGGAATGATTGGATTAAATCAAATAATCATCCTGTAATACTGTATCCCTGAAACTTACATAGAAGACCAACATGGCAATCCTTGTCAAATGTCATCAAGATATCTACAGCCACAGCTTGAGCTTTGCTATTATTATCAAGACCTTTGTATACAAATTCAGTTATGACCGTAAGCATGTCAGCAGTAGAATGGGCACATAGAAGATGATTTACAATATCCTTATGTATTTATAAATATGAGAACGCATTTCATGTTGTACATAGTAATTTTTAACGATTTATTGGATCTTTTAAAAATCTGTATATAAGAGAACTAATGAATAAGCAAAGAAAAGATTAATTAGTTTCCTTTGTGAACTCAAGTACTTAATCTTTAACTCTCTGTTGGTGACAATTTTTGTCAAGTAAAATCTTAGTCTTGCCAATACGAGTTGGATTTGAATTTCTTGGTTGTTGTTATATAGGAATAAAGTGTCACTGCCGACATTTGAGTTTGAACGTAGATTGCCATTGAGCAAACACAGGTGATCCCATTATTGAATTAAGCAGACCATGTGACCATAGAAGAAACACATATATGGGAAGTAGCATGTGTCTAATTGATCGTTATTTCTAGTCTATCCTCTATTACTATTCGGATCACAATTTCTACTCTATCTTCTATTACTATACAGACGGCTATTCTCTACACTGCTCACTATACTATTTCTCTTTTTTATCACTATACAGATTAATAATCGAGCAAATATTATTGAGCAAGTACTATTAGTGCGAGTGATGTCCGAAGGCGTCCGACACCAGTATTGTTCAACAGCATTACTATAGTTGTATCTGCGATTACAAAGTCTCTACTACAACGAGCATTACGAAAGTGACGAGTATTTGTTGACATCACAAATGTAGCAATGTGTGTTTGTTGACATCACAAAAGTTGTGTAGTCATATTCTTCTATGGCAACACCTAAAACAATCTTGACTGAAATTGAGAGCGAGGCTACTGTAATTTCAAATATATAGAACTAATATATAAAACACTACATTGTGAAGGGATTCCATATACAGTAAAAGGGGAAGTAATATTTATAAATGATGTAGAGTGCTAAATGTTAAAGCAATTCTTTCATGGTTTTGAAATTCAAGTCATGATGGTTACAGGTTTTCTAGCATTTTTGTCAAATTCAGAAAACATATCGATTGCACCGTAGTCCCCTGAAAGCCAGTAAACACATCTATGTATTCATTTTTAATTCCAGTTCTTTTATTATTCTCTCTCCTTAATAATGGCTCTTTATTTTTGACTTTTTCGGCTTATTTATTAATATGAAGATTGGTAATACATTACACATTACAAGTCTACCATTCATTCAGGCATTGAATATTGCTGCCACATATGATCTGGTTGGTTGGTTGTTTGGGGTTTTATGGCATATCAACCACTATGGGTTATTTAATGCCGGATCCAGTATTTACTAAATATATCAAAAAGGTATAGCTGGCAACGTCATTGTTTCAAAAACGTATAGCTGGCAACATCATTGTTTCAAAAACGTATAGCTGGCAACATCATTGTTTCAAAAACGTATAGCTGGCAACGTCATTGTTTCAAAAACGTATAGCTGGCAATATCATTGTTTCAAAAACTGGCAACATCATTGTTTCAAAAACTGGCAACGTCATTGTTTCAAAAACGTATAGCTGGCAACGTCATTGTTTCAAAAACGTATAGCTGGCAACGTCATTGTTTCAAAAACGTATAGCTGGCAACGTCATTGTTTCAAAAACGAATAGCTGGCAACATCATTGTTTCAAAAACGTATAGCTGGCAACATCATTGTTTCAAAAAAGTATAGTTGGCAACATCATTGTTTCAATGTGCTGGAAAAGACCTGGACGTTCAGTATTTTCCCATAGCTGGGACCCCCAACAGGTGCTACCACCCCGGGTCAGGGTGGACCTGGGAACACCAGCAATTAAGAGGTGGTTCTATGCTTCCTCAAAACCTCCTGATCAGAGGCCTTGCTGTTGGATGCAGTTTAACGTCGTACCCAGGACGATTTGATCTGGAGCTTCTGCTATGAATTTAGAGATTCTAGTTAAGATCCAAAGAAGGATCTGCAATGTTATCAGTCCTGACCTAGCATCTCAGGTTCAGTCATTTTCCCACTGCCATAATGTAGCTTCCCTGTGTCTTTTCTATAAATACTTTCATGGTAATTGTTCTCATGACCTTTCCTCTTCAGTAACTAGACTATGAATTTAAGTGCAGTACTACTGGGTGCCACAAAAAAAAAAAAAAAAACAGGAAATTTACTATATGATGAAAAGAAATTAACTAACATATAAAAAAAATTAACTATATATTTTACAATATGAATGAACTAGAAAAACGAACGAACATATAAATTTTTTTAGCTATTTGTTCTTCCAGGATGATGCAGTTATCAATTTCAACACGAGGTGATTGTTCATCCAAGTTGGGAACTGAAAAAATGCAAAGAAATTTTGCCAGAGTTCTTTGGTTTAAACACCACATCTAGCATTTGTGGCTTTGTTCTGTTTTAAGCTACTAAATTTCTATCTTTTCCTTTTGTTTCAAATAACTGTAACAAAAATTCCAACAATTAAACTGTACCAAATTTCCTGTTTTTTTTTGGGGGGGGGGGTGCACGACTTGGACAATTTTGCTGTTACACCCAGTACAGGTTGTAACAGCATAGGATAATTGTCCATCCACAAAATGCTTAATATCTAGAAATAACAGTAAACTGAGTTTCTTTTTTCCAGGTTTTCAGATAAGATGTTTAGCCATCTTGACACTATTTGTCATAAGAATCACTGAAAAACCCTTTGAGTTATTCAGCTAAAAAAGAACAGGTTAAAATCATTTTGTGTCAGCCACACTGTCTTCTCAAATGAGCAATGGTGAGAGAAAAAAGATCATTCAGGCCTTCAGTAATGGTACCAACATTCATACTCTGGCTCCATCTCAAAAGTCTTTTCAAGAACAATCAAGAGAACAGTAATTATATTTAAAAAAGAGGGAACAGTAGAGATGAAAACTAGATCAGGAGGTCACAACAGCAAGAGGGATCATCATTTCAACTTAGAGCTGAATACATTATTATTGTTCAACGTAGAGTCTAATAGTGTTGTAGAAAACTTGGAAAATTCCAGTAAGAAATTTTTAATCATTTCTAAGACAAATTGGTTCAAAGCTTAATCTAACAATTGGACAACTTTGCTGTTACACCCTGTAGATTGGCAGGGAGGCCTCCTCATTTTACAGTTTAAATGGCTAGATGTAAGTGTAAATTCAATGCTAACAGTTTCTTCTCTTGCAGTTCTTGCTTGTGGAACTCTCTTTCCAACTTCTTGCTTTCCAGTCAACGTTAATCTTCATGCAGTGCCAATCCTGATCTTCTGTTTCCTTAATTCCTCCTCTTTTATTGTTCTCCCCCTCCTTAATAATGTTTTTCTTTTTCTCAGATTCTCTCACACTCAGTAACCCCTTGCATCTTAGTGGCTTTATTGCTATTCTTGGAGAGAAAATCATTTGCTCATCACTTCCAGGGGGGGGGGCACTTAATGTAAATTTTCAAATGCATCATTTTTACAATTTACTTCAGGAAATCCCAGAATGTCTAGGCAACAAAGACCTTGAAGAAAGAACCCTGATGATCCGAAACAGTCCATGGGATACAGCCAATTATCACACTGACAGTGGAGATGGGTGGAGTGAGGTGGAATCTACACCAGTCAGGAAAAGGCAAGGTAGGCTTAACGAAATTATAGACATTTCCAATTATGCTTTATATTTCTAACTGAAAATCTTACAAGTTTTTTTTTATATTGATGTTTTACCCAATACCATTCATGGTAAATGCTTACTGAGCAAGATTTTTGTGAGAAGGAGAGAGAAAGAGCAAGGGAGGGAGAAGGAGAGAGAAAGAGCAAGGGAGGGAGAAGGAGAGAGAAAGAGCAAGGGAGGGAGAAGGAGAGAGAAAGAGCAAGGGAGGGAGAAGGAGAGAGAAAGAGCAAGGGAGGGAGAAGGAGAGAGAAAGAGCAAGGGAGGGAGAAGGAGAGAGAAAGAGCAAGAGAGGGAGAAGGAGAGAGAAAGAGCAAGGGAGGGAGAAGGAGAGAGAAAGAGCAAGGGAGGGAGAAGGAGAGAGAAAGAGCAAGGGAGGGAGAAGGAGAGAGTAAAAGCAAGGGAGGGAGAAGGAGAGAGAAAGAGCAAGGGAGGGAGAAGGAGAGAGAAAGAGCAAGGGAGGGAGAAGGGGAGAGTAAGAATTGTACATTATGAGGATGTGTAAGATAAATAGTGGTTGACACTGGAATTCTAGTTGCCAGGGAAGACTCATCTCGGGAGTTTGTTCTTTCAAATCACAGTTCTGGGGAAGAAGCTGTCTCAGTGGAACTTACTTGTCATCAAAGGAAGGGAATGATTTGCCACCATGAACATGGAATGCCAGCAATATTCCATTCTTGTCCGACTCTTGTAAAGACAGGGCATGGTAACAAACTTTAATTATTTCCTACAGAGATTCAAGGAACTGACCATTCTTTCAGCAGTGCTTTTTTTTTTTAAGTTTGGAGAAGGGGATAACCCAGGCAACTTTGGAATCACAACTATATACATGGAAAACCAATTCATTGGATGCTGTCCGAGTGGACTGTGTTAACTGACATGAAGGTATTTCTAACTGGGCCCCACCTGTAAAATTATGTGTTGCTTTTATCAAAATCTCTTGCCATATCTTGCACATTTAGCTGTGATGCATGTACATGATATATCCTTATCAGACCGGATGCCATGATAAGTACATTGAGTTTTGTGTACTACCCCAGTATCTCGGATTGAGGAATCAGAGAGCCAAGTTCCAGTTCAGGAAGGGTACATTGGGTTTTGTATATTTCTACCCCAATGGTACTCTGCTGCTCTCTAACTCAATAATAATGATCTGGAAATAGAAATTACAAGAATGCTGTATTTAAACTCAATTATTATTTCAGGAGTGGTAGGAGCACAAGAAATGATTAAGATACTAGTAGTATAACCCATCTTTGACTGGGTCTTTCATTACTGGGAATTTTTGCCATTCAGTTGGAGTAGTTTTTGTTTAAAGTCAGCCCCCAAAAAGATTAAAGATTTTTCACCTTCAAGGTTGTAATTTTTTCCAGCCAATTTTGAACTCAAAACTGGCACTGAAGAATTATCTATCAAACAAAAAAAATTTCATCGAAATCAGATGAGAACTGTGGAAATGCACAAACAACATCCGATCACACACACACACACACATTTTGAGAATTATAGATATAGATAATATTATTGTAATAATTTAAACTAGTTATTTTTATTAAAGGTTTTATGAAAGATATATATCCAAGAGCAGATAGTAAATAGTAAAATGTTGCTGAGAGTTATAATGGACAGGAAGGAGTGGAGAGCCATTGTCGGCAAGAATTTTGACTCTAAATTGGCACTGAATAATTATCGATCAAACAAAAAAATTTAATCGAAATCGGATGAAAACTGGAAACGCATAAACAACAGGCAATCACACACACATACATACACATACACATTCTGAGAATTATAGATATACTGGTAAATAAGTTGATAATCCAGGAAATCTAGATTTATTTGAAATACAAAAGATTATTTTAATGATTACTGCTCACATATTTAGAAAAACTATTTGGGGTAACTTCTTAAGAAATACCTTCATAAACTTTAATCCTTAGGAGGATAAAATTCTTTTAACTTTTTGTACCAAACAGAAAATCAAAGTAAATAATAATATAGAATTTTTTTTATAAGCAACTTATGATTCTGCTGGCAAGAGGAGACATGGTGGAATAATGGATAGTGGCTCGGATTGAGGAATCGGAGAGCCGAGTTCGAATTCCAGTTGAATCCATTACATTTACTTACATGATAATACCCTTGGGAAAGATATGAATCCTCTTCTTCTCCCCCAGATATGGTCAAATAGCAGGACAGACCAGGTTCTATAGCCTTGGATGGCAACTGGTCTACTGTAGAAAGAAATGGCAACCTACTTCAGGAAAAAATTTGCCTCATCAATCATGTATTGAGAGATACATGATTACCTAAGTGTATATCACGCATGGCAAATAAGTGATTGATGATCCTGACCAGAACTTGGTTTGCTTAATGCATGCACAAGAATTCGTACTTAAATGTTTTATGCTTGCTTCTAATAAACATTAAACAAAGGTATTTCAATGGAATGAAACTAGAAGAATTGATAGAATTCTTGAGTAGAATATGAAATGGTTGCTTAAATGTTTAATGCTTGGTTCTAATAAACAGAAAAGCAAGGCATTTCAATGGAATCAAACTTGGAGAATTGGTAGAATTCTTGAATACAATATGAAATATGGTTGCTTAAGAAATATAAAAAAAATAATGATAAAAATGATTCATGGAAATTGCCATAACAAAACTTATAGTAATCCCACATAATCATAAATTAACCTTAAAAACAAAAAAAATATTTTTTTACTTGACATCTAATATAAGTAAAATGCTTCTTTTATTCTTTATTCCATTGTTTATAGCAATTTTTTTTTTGTTACTCTTATCAATTCTTGGTCTAAAAAGGTCTGACTCAGATATAAGTGAAAAATGTCAATACTCCGAGAAAGCCTCCCACTCCATCCACCCTGCAAAGATATTTTTCACCATTAATTTTTCTATTTGGATCCCATCCTTCCTTAAATGCAGGATCTACATCTTCTATTATATATAGAAACATAACAAGCAAGAAGAAATTATGCAGAATTGAGAAAACACTTAAAAAATAACATTGACTCTAGCATTGAGAAGTGTCATCAACATATCCAACATTGTATAGATGCTCAAATCTCTACTTTTTGTAGTTGCTATTGCTAACATTATAATTTTGAGACGAGTCATTAACATATCCAACATTGTATAGATGCTCAAATCTCATCTTTCTATAGTTGCTATTGTTAACATTATAATTTTGAGAAGAGTCATTAACATATCCAACATTGTATAGATGCTCAAATCTCTACTTTTTGTAGTTGCTATTGTTAACATTATAATTTTGAGAAGAGTCATTAACATATCCAACATTGTATAGATGCTCAAATCTCTACTTTTTGTAGTTGCTATTGCTAACATTATAATTTTGAGAAGAGTCATTAACATATCCAACATTGTATAGATGCTCAAATCTCTACTTTTTGTAGTTGCTATTGCTAACATTATAATTTTGAGAAGAGTCATTAACATATCCAACATTGTATAGATGCTCAAATCTCTACTTTTTGTAGATGCTATTGTTAACATTATAATTTTGAGAAGAGTCATTAACATATCCAACATTGGATAGATGCTCAAATCTCTACTTTTTGTAGATGCTATTGTAAACATTATAATTTTGAGAAGAGTCATTAACATATCCAACATTGTATAGATGCTCAAATCTCTACTTTTTGTAGATGCTATTGTTAACATTATAATTTTGAGAAGAGTCATTAACATATCCAACATTGTATAGATGCTCAAATCTCTACTTTTTGTAGATGCTATTGTAAACATTATAATTTTGAGAAGAGTCATTAACATATCCAACATTGTATAGATGCTCAAATCTCATCTTTCTATAGTTGCTATTGTTAACATTATAATTTTGAGAAGAGTCATTAACATATCCAACATTGGATAGATGCTCAAATCTCTACTTTTTGTAGTTGCTATTCTTAACACTATATGTTTGAGAAGACTCATTACCATATTCATCACTGTATATCAGATCTCTTAATTGAATAGCAAACACTATAATTTTCAGGAGAGTCATCAACATATCCAACATTGTTTGAATGCTCAAGTCTCTTTGTTTTTAATTCATCTTCACAAATTTAGGTTGTTCTCAGCTTGGAAGTATAAAATCTATAAAAATGCTTCCTTAGATTTTAGAATAAGATATGGAACTAAATAACAATGAAATCAAATCATTGTGTGTGTGTTTGTTTCAATTAAAGTGCTAGATAAAAGAATTTAATTATCACTATTAATCTTATTCTCAATTTATTCTTCAAACGCTATTAAATAAGCTGATTTTCTTAGCAGCTTTGAGAGTGTCGGAGATCAATGATTAGTTTCACAAAGTTTTTTTTTTTATGAAAGTCCAACAAAGACTTTATTACTTTTATAATTCCCTTATGCAAGTCAATAGGATAGTCATTAAGTTCTGCTTATTGATTCAGCCATTATCTTTGGAATTAAAAATTGACTTCAACGTGACTGAAATTGATTTTCAAATTTTTTCCACCCACAATATAGTCTAATGTTAAAGATTTTTCTTTTCATATGTACATCCTTTTGTTTTATCCAATTCATTTATTTGCAACTGTGTAAGGGCAAAATGACAAAGGGTTGGCTTAATGCTTGCCCTGCATAGAGAGCAGTTTTGTTTTACCCAAACAATAAAATTAAAATGTGGCTTAGGTCTGTGTAAAAATTTCAGAAAATTAAAGATTCCTTGTAAAAATATTCTTCCTTGGCTGTACTATTTTTTTCTATTCTTGACACTGGTTAAATAGTGTTGCAGCAAAGGAAATACTGTAGCAATTAATGTATAACAAAAAATACAATAAATAATATAGAAAAGTGTAATGAAATAATATTACTGCAGAGGAAATACCATAGCAAATAATGTTTGATGTAAATCATGTAGTTAATCATATAACAAACAATTTAAATAAAATTGTAACAATGATGTAGTAAACAGTATAACAAATGTATAATATAAATAATTTAGTAAATAATGCATAATAAAAAATAATGTTGCAAATAATGTAGCAAAATGTAATTAAGCAATGTTATTGCAAAGTATATAATGTAATAAATACTATATAATAAAAAATAATGCAGTTAATAAAAATAGTTTTAGTAAATAATGTAGCCAAACTGCTTAAATACTGTTTAAGTGTTTAGGAGGTTTGGCCTAGGATCAAAATAGAAGCAGAAAATGTAAATGAAACCTGTATAATGCTTGAATGGAGAATTATCATTATGTCATTGTTCTCTTGACCATTGTTTCCAGGAAAGTTATTTCCCTTGAAAATCTATCCTCAGAAATGCATGAGTCAAACAAATGCATTTACATAAAGACATATAAAGGTTTCATCTTTTCATCTCTGTTTCTTTTACCTCTTCAGTCTTCAGTCACGTAGCAAACAATCCCTGTGCTTGTCAGATCATTTCTTCCCGAGATAAGAGTCAACTTCATGGAGGCTGTTTAAAAAGAAAAGATTTGCTGCTCATTACATATGATTTTGTTTTGGACTGATGACATTTTTCCTTTCATCTGTCTAGATCTGATGAGGCTATTTAAGAACCCAACTTGAATTGGTTGTATAGAGATGATAGTTTAGACATTTCTGAATGAGTTGGATGGCATGCATAACATCCATATGAGAGTCTAGATCTGATGAGGCTATTTAAGAACCCAACTTGAATTGGTTGTATAGAGATGATAGTTTAGACATTTCTGAATGAGTTGGATGCCAGGCATGACATCCATATGAGAGTCTAGATCTGATGAGGCTATTTAAGAACACAACTTGAATTGGTTGTATAGAGATGATAGTTTAGACATTTCTGAATGAGTTGGATGCCATGCATGACATCCATATGAGAGTCTAGATCTGATGAGGCTATTTAAGAACCCAACTTGAATTGGTTGTATAGAGATGATAGTTTAGACATTTCTGAATGAGTTGGATGCCAGGCATGACATTCATATGAGAGTCTAGATCTGATGAGGCTATTTAAGAACACAACTTGAATTGGTTGTAGAGAGATGATAGTTTAGACATTTCTAAATGAGTTGGATGCCATGCATGACATCCATATGAGAGTCTAGATCTGATGAGGCTATTTAAGAACCCAACTTGAATTGGTTGTATAGAGATGATAGTTTAGACATTTCTGAATGAGTTGGATGCCAGGCATGACATCCATATGAGAGTCTAGATCTGATGAGGCTATTTAAGAACCCAACTTGAATTGGTTGTATAGAGATGATAGTTTAGACATTTCTGAATGAGTTGGATGCCATGCATGACATCCATATGAGAGTCTAGATCTGATGAGGCTATTTAAGAACACAACTTGAATTGATTGTATAGAGATGATAGTTTAGACATTTCTGAATGAGTTGGATGCCATGCATGATATTCATATGAGAGTCTAGATCTGATGAGGCTAAGATGGCTCATTTTCAGATTAATATTTCAGTTTTGTAGAAGTTTACAGTGTTGCACAAACACATGACTAATGTATTTACAACTTGTAGAAATTTAAATAATGCTAAATATAATTTGAAAGAAAAAAAGATTCAAGGAAAATATTTTTGAGTTTTGAGCAGAATGAAGAAACACTGTTAAAATTGTAAAAAAGTTAATTGTGTCATCAATGCTAGCAGATTGGTCTTTAATAGAATAATCAAAGAACAGACTTGATCTAGGAAATAAAAGTATTTACTAATGATTTTTTGTTTGTTTTAGATTTGACAAACGTGACATGTTTAGATCTGCTGCTTCAGCCAGTGTTCCATTGTTGCACAATTTTTGATTGATAGTGTCATTGATAAAAGGCCCTATTTGAGAGCAATTTGTCAGTGAAGCCCTTTCAACTAAATTTGTCAAGTTGTATTCATTATTGGCAGCTACAATCTTAATGACATAAGATATGCAGATGACACAGTGCTGATAGCAGACATTGAAAGGAAATCACAAAACCTCCTACAAGACAGAATACATGATTATCAGCAAAAGAACGATCCCAAAATGCAAATTAAAAGTCGGAGATACTAAAATCAAGCATGTACGGAAATTTAAATATGTAGGAAGTGTTCTAACAGAGGACGGAAAGTGCAACACTGAGATTTGAAGACATGTTGGGATGGCCAAAGATGCATTCCAAAAGCTAAGCAGAGTATTAAGAGACAGAAATATTTTGTTAGAAACAAAGAAAAGAGTACTGAAATGTTATATGATATCTGTTTTCTTTTGTGGCAATGAATGCTGGACATTCTCCTCAAAAATGAAGAAGAGATACGAAGCAACAGAAATGTGGTTCTACAGAAAGATGCTGAGGATACCATGAGCTGAACATGTGAGCAACAATGAGGTTTTGGAGAGAATGGAAACAAAAAGGAAACTTATACTTAACCTCAGGAACAGTCAGTTAAAATTTCTGGGGCACATGAGGAAGGAAGGCTCAGAAAATCTGATACTCACAGGACAGGTAGAGGGAAATAGGGACAGATGGCAGATTAGGGTTTGGGAGAGATAACAAAATGACAAAAATTATTTAAAGCTGCAAGGGACAGGAAGATATGGATGACCATGATTACCTACATCCTGAATGGACATGTCGCATAAAAGAAGATGTTGATTCAAAATATCAATCACTTTTTTGACAAAAAACTTTTAATATAAATTCATAGCATCTTTATTCAGTCATCAAATTACTTTTTTCAAATCACCGTTTAGATAAACTGTGTAAATTGTTTCATCAAGAGATTAATATTACAGACAGGGGTGTTCAGGAATTAATCTTGAACTGGAAAACTAACTATTGGGGTAGAAGATGCCATGATTTTAGGAATTTTTAAGAAAAAAGATTATGCTTGAAATGAAAAAAAAATTCCATTTATCATGTCTACCAGATAGATGACTGATACATATACGACATAGAGATTAAAATAATGTAAATATTGCCAAAGAAAAAATAATTCAATGAAAACGTCTTTGAGTCGTTGGCAGAATGAACAGATACTGTTAAAAAGCTAAAAAAAAAATATAGGTGAATGATAATCTTTAATGGAGTTATCAAAGAAAAAATCTGATATAGGAAGCAAACAAATTTTTTCGAATAATTTAACTTCTTTCTTGTCTCAGATTTGGCAAACAGGATATGTCTGCTGCTGCTGCTGCTGCTCCAGCTGGTGTTCCATTGTTGCCCTGTTTTTGACTGATGGTGTCATTGGTAGAAAAGGCCCTCCTTGAGAGTAAATTGTCAGAGTGAAGTCATTTTTTTTTTTATGATTAATGCTGCTCAAACTGAGTGATATTTTCACCTTTTATACATTAGCGATGGAAGGGAAAATTGTAATATATGTGCATGGCATTGATGGGTGGCTTTTGTTGTTATAGCTGGATATATGTCAGATTAGATTTCTCTTCAAATCATTCTTGCTCCAACTTCTATTTTCTGTGTGTGATTCTGTCATGTGTAGATTGCTCTATGCACTTGTCTATCCTTGGTATGTGTGCATGTGTGTGCACAGGTGAAAATGTATGTATGTTGTATTTAGAAATTTCTATGATGCGTGTGTGTTTCTGCAATGTGTATATATATATATATATATATATATATATATATATATACAAGTTTAGGATTGGTATATACGGAATGAAATCCAATAACCAACAATCAATATTCTTTAAAGAGTGCTCAATACAGAGTAGAGCAGATATAATTATTTATTTGAATATTACAACATAAATATGTTATAAAATCACGACAAAAGTAGCCATTTTGTTTCAACACTTCTTGTGTCTTGTCAAGTGATGATATAGAATATAGAATAAATGGTTTTAAAAGTTTCAAATTAATCAACGATCCTTAGCTAAGAGTAAACGCTGTTACGTAAGCCAGAGTGGCCAATCAAAAAGCAAGTATAGGATGATTCGAAAAATTTGACAACTAAGCAAGGCTATCTAGATATTAAAAGATTTATAAAATTTGAAATTAAAATTAAAAGTAAAAAATTAAAATTACCTATTAAGAAATCTAAATCAGATCTCTATTAAGTTTTAAATTGTAAAATTACTAAGGAGAAAAAAAAAAAAAAAAATAAATCTAAAAATAAAAATAAAAGATATATATGCTATTTAATTTATATTTTCATTGAAATTAAGTTGAAAGTTGTATTTAGAGTCCCAGACATAGATGTATACATTTTTCGTTACATTTCAGCATGTTAGTCGCCTCTCACGTGAAATCACTCGAACAACGGCATGCCAAACGCTCGGACGCATCTAGATATATACACACACATACAAAAAAGCAAACCACACATAGGCAAATGCACTACACCTACACACACACATCGATACACACAGGCACACACATCTACATTCAATATGATCCAGACGGTCAAATGTCGAAGCTATTCGTGGCTTAATATGTTATTAAACGAATTTAAACTTGAAAAATTTAAACAAATAACCATATATAAATATATATATATATATATATATATATATATATATATATACATATATATATATATATATATACATATATATATATATATATATATACATATACACACACATACACATATATATACATATATACATTTTTGAAAACATATAGTTTTCGACACATTTACAGACAAAAGTAAATAACCACCTCCACATATAATTGAACACTCGCACATCCGCATATAAATTAATACATGCACCCGCATAGACACATATAAGGATAATAGGTACGCATACACAGACCTACGTACATAAACATACACATAGATAAGCACATATAAATATATTGACCCATACGTCGACGCAGAAAAGTAAATAAGGCAAGTGAAGAAATACATATAAAGATGCAACCATATACAAGCACACACATACATACATACACATCTAGATGTACATACATAAGCACGCATGCATATATGTATATACACTAAATATATATATAGACATTTACAAATACAAGTGTATACATGAAAAATTAAACAAACGTAAATTAAAACGACATGAGTATAAAAATGCATATACACATCCGCTAGTACATATATATACACACATACATACGTAACTACACATAGATATATACACATATATATCTACAGACAAACATATACATACATACATACATACATATTCACAAATATACATACGCATATATACACATATACATATATATATATATATATATATATATATATATATATATTATATATATACATACACACATAAACACACATACACATATACATACACACACATACACATATACGCACACACACATAACTATAAATATATGACTTCATTATCCAAATACTTTTGGAGTCTAAAAGAGAAAAATAAAACACCTAAGGTTAAATGGAAATTAATTAGAAAGGCCCGGACATGTAACTCACTATATGCCCCGTGTTACTTATGCCTTAACGAGAAACTTGAAATAATTAGATTTAAAAATAAGACTGATCTTTTAAATCAAAGATATGAACTAACAGTTAACTGTAAGCATCGTCTTAAATTTAACTTAGTATAGAAATCATATACTTTCTATGATAATGATAAATGAAACTTAATAGACTATTACCTTTTTAGCATGATAGTCGCCTTATCGATATGAATGTGTACTGGGTACTTACAAAGTATCATACGTGTCTGTATTTAGATGTATATATGTGTATGTTATGTAGAGTTATTTCTACTGTAGGATATGTATATGTGTATATAGGGATATATATATGATTTTTTTTTTTTTTTTTTTTTTTTTTTTTTATGAAGGTATATCGTTGCGTATATTGGCTTCTATCATGGGTTAACCTGTTTATGTGTATGAGTAAGGGAGTAAATTCTGGTAAGTGTCTACCACTAAATGTGTGAGTATATGTATGGGTATATGGGGATATTTATGTGTACTTGTGTGAGTGTAGATATATGTATGCCTATTGCATATGTATGTATATGTATGTGTGAGTGTGCATATATGTATGTATATGTAGTATGTATGTTTCTATGTGTATGTATAGGTTTATATATGCATATATATGTATATATATGTATGTTTAAATATGTATATGTTTATGTATATGTGTTTGTATATGGGTGTATATTTATATGTATGTGTGGGTGATTATATGGTTGAGCTCGACTGTCTCTGTATTGTTTATCTGGATGTGTCGATATGGGTATTTATATAGGATTAGATATTTATATATATATGTTGGTGTGTCATTGTATGTGTATTTGTATGTAGGCTTTAGTGTCTTGGAATGTATCATAGATACAAACTAAAATCTACTTTTGT
>OZ038479.1:107355473-107420473 GCA_964036315.1 Acanthosepion esculentum
AAAAGTTACTTTTGGGTATATTAGCCCTACCTTCCATTTCCATGTGCAGAAAAAAACTAACCCTTCAAAAAGATAGGCACAAGGAAATGTTTTAAAAAATGATCATCAAGCAAAATAAATGAAAAAGTTGATAAAATATTAATACATAAAAATAAAAAATCCTATTCTTTCTTAAAAAAAAAAAAATTGCAAAACCTAAGTTGCATAATGTACGTGCATATGGGGGTGGGTGGAAAGTTAATATTTTCATTTCCAGAATATCACACACATCTAAGAATAGAGAAATAGGTAACATGCAAGTATTTCTAAAATAGCAACCCTATGTCATTTCACTAGAAACCAGGATTAAAATCTTTTAAAACACTTTTCTGATTCAAGTAATTTTTTTAACCTGGTCTTAAAACAGAAATTAATTAATTCTTTTGGCAAAATGAGTACAATAACGAAATTTTCATAATTAAATAAAATACAAACAATGCTACACAGATTTTACTGAAGCACAGATTATAATTGGCAAAAGTGAAAGGTGTTTCTGAGAAGTGAGAAAACTCAAACTTGATGTCAAACTTAAGAATAATGCAAATTTAATGGGGGTAGGCAAGTTAGTGTTGATGTAGTATTTTCCCCATTGTTATTATTTGTTGACTGTATTGTGATTGATATTAATGACAGAAATTAAAATGCATAAACACATAACAATATAACATAAACAATAACAAATTGAGACACGTGTTGACATAAATAACAAGAATTTGGGTTTTCTTTTTGCAATGTGAATTACAGAAGATTGGTATGGTGTGTGCAAAATGTTCTCAGTGTGTCTTTGTTTAAAAGTCAGTGCATACTTATTTTGGTTCTGAAAATTTTGTTTGTGAGGATGACATTTGACATCATCTGTTTTCGATCTTCCAGAGTACTGGCAAATGTGTGTTTCTACTGACTACTTGTCTGTTAGTTTACTGGTCCCCCACGTGGTGGTAAGGTCATTTTTATTATGATGAGGGTTGGAATGATGAAATATCTTTCTTTTCATCATCACTGATGACAAGGTTATTTTTTAGAATAATGAAAGATCAACATCATTCTAGACCATAACATAAACAATACTACAAAACGAAAACCAGTTGTGAATTCTACCAATTATGAGCAATTTGAATAAAACAAAATGAAAGTGAGCAATATAAATAATCACAAATAAAACATTAGAAAGATAAAAATATTTATAGTATAAATCATTGACTGGTTCAGTCAGTTATATGTCATACATGATACATGCTTAGGCAATCATGTATCTTTCGATAAATGACTGACAAGGCAAAATTTCCCCGCAGTGGGTTGCCATTTCTTTCTGCAGTAGACCAGTTGCCATCCAAGGCTATAGAACCCATTCTGTCCTGCTATTTACACATAGTCAGTCAGTTATGTGTCATACATGATACATGCTTAGGCAATCATGTATCTTTCAATACATGACTGACGAGGCAGATTTTTTCCCACAGTAGGTTGCCATTTCTTTCTCTGGTAGACCAGTTGCCATCCAAGGCTATAGAATCCGGTCTGTCGTACTATTTACCCATAGCTGGGGGAGAAGAAGCGGATTCATTCCCAAGGATATTAGCACGTAAGTGAATGTAATAGATTTGACTGGAATTTAAACTCGGCTCTCTGATTCCTCAATCAGAGCCACTATCCATTACTCCACCATGCCTCCTCAGTCAGTTGTGTGCCATGCGTGATACATGCTTAAGCGATCATGTATCTTTCAATACATGACTGACAAGGCAGATTTTTTCTCACAGTAGGTTGCCATTTCTTTCTGCCATAAACCAGCTACCATCCAAAGCTGTAGAACCTGGTCTCTCCTGCTATTTACCCATAGCTAGGGGGAGAAGAAGAGGATTCATACCTTTCCCAAGGATATTAGCACGTAAGTGAATGTAATGGATTTGACTGGTATTTGAACTCGGCTCTCTGATTCCTCAATCTGAGCCACTATCCATTACTCCACCATGCCTCCCTTAATGGGATTAATTAAATGGTTAATTTACTTTATAAATGCATTTCACAATTGTTTATAGTATGAATCATGGTCTTTGATATCGGCTACCTAGTCTGTAGCCATGACTGTTTAGATGGTCATGTTTGGCTATGAGAGGTGAGTAGCCTGGGACTGTGAACTCCCTTAGGGCACATGGGGTGGGGTTGATACTGTTTCAGCAAGTTGCAGGAGGTCTGGTTTAAACTGGAGAAGATACAATCCCACTTCTAGAAAGTTGGAACATAGACCCCCTCATGTTGGTGTAGGAGATGGTATACAAGGGGTCAACATTGTTTATTTAGGTTGGGTTTGATAGTTTTGTTCATTTGTATTTTGATTGGTTTCATGTGTCTTGGTTGGTGGAAGACTGGTAAGCAGAGAGACAGACAGACGCGCACGCGCAGAGGAGTTGCATGTATAAATAACTTGGAGACAGTCATCCAGAGATATGGCTGTAGCAGTACCCCTCATCATGTCATTCAGACGTCCCACTGGAGACTATTGCATGGTTCAGGAACCATTCACAAGATGGCAGTAGAGTAGCCCCCCTTCCCAATATTATATACCTGCTGATAAGTTAGCCTCCTTTGGAGTTACACAAAGGTTCAGATCCCTGACTATCAGGCAGATAACACCAAAACCCAGAAAACATCTACCTCCATCACTCTTAATGAAAGGACAATCAGCCCATGAAAGAAAATACATTCATGATGCTCCAAGTTGGTATTTTGTGTCTGGTCAGAAGTCAAAGCAACAGAACTCTTTCTTGAGTCAGAAACATTGTACTGGTCTGAGGCCCAAAAGTTACAGAGACACGCTCGCTCATGTACTGAAGGACTAAGGGACCCAGTGGGAGAAGTGCTCCTTAACTCATTTGAATTAGTGTATTAGATAGTTACAGGAGTGGTGGCCTGCAACGGGCAAGTTACCTATTCAAGAGAGAACAAAATAAAATAATAATTATTCAGGCTTACAAAGGAGAAGCAATATGGATCAGAGGGCGGGATGTGGAAACAGGTGTAAAGTTCAAAAGTTTGAACTTAGTATAAGTCCCAGTATCCACTTTTTTGGAAAGTGGATAGACTCCAAAACATCAGTGACTCACGATAGAATAGATACCATTGCAACAATTGATAAATTTATACAGCATGTTAGCATGTGCATATATTGTGCCAAATATTAAACAAAGTTTAAAACACAGAAAACCAAAAAAAATTACTTGGGATTTAGTTAAAATGTACATAGTAAGGTAAAAGAAAAAAAAGAAGAAATGGTGAACATTCAGAAAAATTATTAGTAATCAACATATAATGCGGACTGGGAGAGTTTTTCTAGTGGGTTCAATTAACGAAAATTGAGGTACTTCTAACTTCTGGTCAGTATGGTTTTCGGTTAGTATTGGTAGTAAATCAGTATCTGAAGGTGAAACTTTATTTAATTGTCATTAATTTGTTTTTTGATTTTGTTTTTATTAACATTGATTTCTCTTTTGTTTTACTCTTGTATCTTTTCAGATCCCTTCCACACACAATCCCGGCGGTCATACTCTTCTTTAACAAACAAAATCCAGACGACCCACCTGAAACCCATACTCAAAAAACCTTCTGGTCCTAAAGAACAACAGACGCCTTCAAGTTCTTTGGATGAACTGATTGCAGGACCAATTCCTCACTGCCAAGACTGGACAACTGTTAAGCCTTCACCTGCAAATACAGATTTCTTAACTTACAGACAAAGGGAGCACTTGGCAACATTACCTAAGACTAATGACACTGGACAAAGAACCCACCCAGAAAATTCTGTTCCAGCTCCTGTTACAAAATTTTTGGTTAAGATAATCGACTCACAAAATCCATTACAAGCAGCTTATTTGCAAAAGGCTGTACAGCATACAGTGTAAGTCATTCGAGGCATAAGCCAATTTAACAATGAAAATTTTATGGTAATATTAGCCATTTCCTTATAGGGAAACATTCCACATGCATTGACCAAGCAGCTACTTTCAGTTGAAATTTATAAACTCTTTCTCTTAAAACAATTTTTCTGGAAAATAGGTTTCAAGTCAAGTAGCTATTATTTCTCTCTCCAGTTTTTTTTTTTAATAATTATTTCTCCCTGAGTAAAGCAAAAAAGCCACTAGGATGCAAGGGGATTACTGAGTGTTACAGGATATGAGAAAAACTACTATTAAGGAGAAAGGACAATAAAAGAACAGGAATTAAGAAGACAAAAGGAAACTGAGAAAATGTTACCAAGGAGAACAGACAATAAAAGGAATTGGATGCAAGGTGACAGAAGTTGGCAATTGCTATTGCCTTTAAATTTATTAGATAGTAGCTGGGAGGAAAGCATGGAGCTGGAAGAGAGAAACCATTAGAATAGAAATTACAGGTAATATTTTTTAATCAAGCAAGGCAATAAAGCCACTAAGATGCAAGGAGTTACTGTGTGTTAGAGAGTTTGTGAAAAAAAGAAAAAATAGTATTAAAGAGAGAGAATAATAAAAGAACAAGAATTAAGAAGACAGAAGATAATGATCGACATTACATTTAAATTTTGGAAGATCAAAACATGATAGGGAAGAAAGAAGCCAGAAGAGAGTTCTACAAATAGTGTGATAGAAGAAACTGTTAGCATAGAACTTACAGTTCATTTAGCCATTTCAACAGTAAAATGATGAAATCTTGCTGCCAATCTAGTACTGCACTTAAATTCATGAAGTCTAGCTACCATAGCTGAAAATTCATCAGAACAATTACGATGAAAGAACTTATAGAAAAGACACAGGGAAGCTATGTTACAGTTGTAGAAATGGACCGAAGCCGAGATGCTAGATCAAGAACAATAACATTGCTAATTCTTCTTTGAATTTTATGAAGAATCTCTAAATATATAGTAGGAGCACCAGACCAGATGTCGGAGCAATATTCAAAGCAAGGTGTATTGATAGAAGTTTCCTTTCTAATCTTTTATTTGGAGTAGTGTGGAATATCAACATCTTGATTATGTCATTATTTTCTTTTAGAATTACATGTGCTATCCATTTTAGTTGTTGCTGCTGTTGGTAGTCCTCAAGTCATGTGGTTTCTGTTATTTGCTACAGTACTTTGTTGGTGATTCTGTATCACCAGTCCACAATGCTCAATGAAGTCTGGTCTTCACTGAGATCCTTAGGCTTCAATCGCTCAAATTCATTTTTAATCATTGATCTTTGAAGGCGGTTGCATACAGCAGACAGTTTAGATATTTTTGAATGTGCTATGCATGGCATCTATATGAAAGTCTCGATCTAACAAGGCTATTTTAGAACATGACTTCAGTTTTCAGGTTAATGTTTTGTATTGCTGGGTGAAATTACCTTGAGCACAGCCTATTCTAATATTTAATTTCCTTACCTCTTTACTAAATTTGTAATAACTGATCCATACAGCAAGGTAGTTGAAGCAATTTATTTTTTGGTGCCATAAAATTATTTCCATTGACTCATATTTAACTTATTATATGTTGGTAGATAAACTGACGATTTAAACTTCAATATTTCAGATTATTTTCATTAATTATTGAAATTAAACTATCTCAGATTATTTTCTTTATTGCATTATTTTAGTTTATGATATTTTAAGGCAATTAGAAAATTATTATTCTTTTATCTCTGAGTCAAAAACAATAAATTAAGACATCAATAAGTTATGGTGTACCTTTCTAGTTAATCTTTTCATAGATATTTTTTTCTGCGCATTTACAAACACAGATGCGAGGAGATGAGCACTGACTACTTAAGCATTCCATACCAAATCTCAAAATGAATCTACCGATGGAAGACGACAATTCTGCTTTCCCTCCCAAGGCTAATATATTGATAATGACGAGGGTTGTATGCTGATGACATAGGTGTTCATAGTAAGGATAAGAATGATTTTGAACATCCTTTAACAAGTGTTCCAAGAAATAGGACACAAGATAAACCTTTCCAAAACGGAAAGTATGATCTGGAATTGGAATGAAAGCAGTAATGGTACCTACCCTGAATTGATCAAAATTCAGGATGTGTAAATAGTAAATACTTCAAGTATCTTGGTGTATGGATCAGTTCTAACAAATTTTGTATAGGAGAAAAAGAAATTGCATATAGAATAGTGTTAAGAGAATCTATTTTTATGAAAGAAACTTCTCAGAGTTCTGGGTCATTTAGATAAAAGACTTCAAAGAACTCTTTGATGTGGTCAGATGGCCTTACAAGTGGAGGTCTTTCATCCAGGTATTCATATTCATTGGTTGGCGCCAAAATTAAGTGAGTTGGCAGACAAAGTCAGTTGTTGTAAAAATCTGCTTCAGAGCAGTCCGTTTACTTCCATTACCTGATATGTAAACTATATCTTAAAAACACAGCAACTCCCAACTGAAGTTATTTTGAAGTATTTCTAACTTCTTGCTGCTAAGCCTTTGTTTTTTCTCCTTTTTAGCCACTGACTAAGTCACTAAAATTATAATAAAACCATTTTTTGTTTACTATAAAACTTAGTTGGTCTTGTCATTCCCTTTACTTTTTTGTTGCACACGGGACAGTATGCTGTGTCAGAGATAGTTTTTGTCTAACACTGCCTGGAGGAGAAAAGAGTTATAATTTCAAATTATGAAATAAATGATCAGAGCTTATCTCAGAATGTAGACACAAAAACAAATTTTTACTACGAAAAATCAAAAACTAACAGCGAGTACCTTGTAAAACACAACCATGAAAAAATGCTAAGATATGCACTAAACAAAATGCAGATAACACAACATGCTTTAAATTAAACAATACTTTAAACTAAACAACCAACCCCAGAAGAAAAATAACAAAATAAGAACATAAGTAAATTAAAACAAAACCTAAAAAAATCTAAATCAATAAGTAAACAAATTATGTAAATAATAAACAAATTAACAAAGTTTGAAAGCACACCTAGACACAGGTAAATGTCATTATAATTAAAAACAAATAGTTAATCAGTAATAAATAATGAGTAAAAAAAGTTAAACAACACTATGAAATAGCTACAAATAACGACAGATCCACAATTATTTCTACTCAAAAACCTGTAGAATATTTTGAAATATAAAGATTACACAATAACTTTTACGTTAACACAACAGACCTTCTACCCATAATGCACCATTGACCAGCATATAGAAATAGTCAAGCCAAAACACAACACACATGGCCTGAAAATTGCATTATATATATATATATATGAAAATGATAAAATCAAGAAAAACCTTAAAAATCCATATCAGTTATAATTTGTTTAATGAATATTTTTATATATTCATCTCTTCAGACTGAAAGATTTTTAGAAATGGAATCAATCCAGACAGACAGACGCATGGGGATAAAAAGCATGTATATATATATATATATATATATATGTTTGTGTGTGTGTGTGTGTGTGTGTGTGTGTGGTGGTAGTACTGGTAGTAATTGTCTATTAAATTATGAAAAACTGAAAATAATATTGACATCTGATTTTAACAATTATATTTAACAATATTACAGAAAAATATCTTGAAATACTAAAGCGTAAATTTATTCAGTAGCCATTGGCTTCAGGGAAAAGTGGCAGGTTAAGGGATAGTGGCTCAGATTGAGGAATCGGAGAGCCGAGGTCAAATTCCAGTTGGATCCATTACATCCACTTACGTGCAAATACCCTTTGGAAAGGCATGAATCCTTTTTTTCTTCCCCCAGCTATGGGTAAATAGCAGAACAGACAGGGTTCTATAGCCTTGAATGACAACTGGTCTACTTCAGAAAGAAATAGCAATTTACTGCAGGAAAAAATCTGCCTCGTCAGTCATGTATTGAAAGATACATGATTGCCTAAGTGTGTATCACATATGGCACATAATTGACTGACATTGGCTTCAACCACAGACTCCTGCAACTCTTCTGGAGGATCTCCTTGCTTAAGTTGGTGAATGCTGCCAAAAATTTTTGTTGGTTTCTCGCTCAACTGTACCCCACACATAATAATCAAGGGGGTTGCAGTTTGGTGAGTTAGGTGGACAAATATAAGGGGTGATATAGTCACAGAAATTGTTTGACAGTCATGACTGGGTTCTCCTGCTTGTGTTGCAAAGTCCTGTTGCCAGATATAGGGTCTTCTAGCAGACACCCTCTAGACCCAGAGGAATACTAACTCCTCAAGGCACTTGATTTAGGCCTCCATATTGAGTCTCAGGCCCTGAAGAATAGAGGCATAATGCTGTCATCAATCATGATCACTCCAAACAGCATGATGTTTGACTGGATATATCATCCAACTTTTTACAAATCCTCTGCACTGCCCTCAGATTGACATTCAAACACTCTGAAATGTGCATATTGGAGCTTCTGGTGCAAATGCCAAGCAGTACAGCATGCTGTTTCTAAACTTCTGGTGAAGTGAATTGTGTCATGATGATTTTTTTCTCACAGGTGGTGCCCAACTGACCCTACTATACTGCACAGTTGACAAAATCGAAAACAAACAACGTGCATGTGTGAAATTAAAATGATAAAATGGCGACAATTTACCCATTGCACCCTCTGTGTGTATGTGTGTGTGTGTATGTAGTAATAGTAGGTAAGTGTATATATATATATATATATATATATATATATATATATATATATATATATTTTAAGACATTTTTATGTTTATACATTCTTTTTATAGATACAAATATTGAAGTAAATGCTCTGTTTTATAATAAACAGTATTAAACAACATTTACCGGCCTGAATGTCCGAGAAATTTTCATAGAAAATTTTCGTCCTTTGACAAGAATCGAACCTGTATCCTATACGGAACCGTCATTTAGCCTGACGTGCCTTAACCATTTCAGCCACAGAAGAATCGTTTGATTGGCAAGGTCGATTTTACTGCTTTTAAACCTCAATCTTCCATGAATCTCTCACATACATTCATATCTGCTCAAAGAGTATCCAAATGTAAACAAATGACGTCACACATTATGAAATGGACAAAGTCCGACAATTATTTTAAGACATTTTTATGTTTATACATTCTTTTTATAGATACAAATATTTAAGTAAATGTTCTGTTTTATAATATATATATATATATATATATATATATATATATATATATATATATATATATATATATATATATATATATATATATAAGAAGTATTCAATTTTTTTATTTATTAATCTGATAGATTTTTATTACTTCAAACATTATTTATAGTGGATACTCATATTTGAGTAGATGCTTTTTTTTTTTTTTATTAAACAGTATATTTATTTATTTTTGTCTCCTGGCCTGAATATTTGAGAATTCTTATTAAAGAAAAATATTTGCTCTCTGGGAAGGATTCAAACTTGTGTCCCTTTTTGGGCAGAGGGGGAATTGTTGTTAGATCTGATGTGCTCTAGATCAACTGAGGTACAAAAAACAGCCGATCAGGCAAGGTCGAATAATGCCTTTAAGCAAGATTATTCTCCTTATAGTCTCTTGAAATATTCACATCTGTTCAGTTTCATATCCAAATGTAAACAAAGCAATTTTCTGAAGAAGTAAAGGATGTTTTTATTTATTAATTTGAGAGATTTTATCATTTTTAATGTTATTTTTACATTAGTGCATCCATACCATTAAAATTCATGGCAAGTAGGTATGCATTATAAGTAATATGTATTATAAATAATTTTTGTTTAATCCATGTACAATTTGTAATTTAAAATAGTTCATTGTTAATGTTAATAATTGAACAGTGTACAATTTATAAACACCTCAGGAAAGGTATCCATATTTTATCCGCATAAATGTTTCATATTTACAACCAAATCTTTTTTTTTTACAACAAAAGTTCCCAAAGCACAATAACGTAAAGTTGTCCACCCTTCTGCATGGGTGTTAAATGTCAAAATTCTAAATGTTGAGATTCGATACAATTACTGTGAACTGTGTCACCCTAGAGAGTGGTTCTCTTTGTAGTAGATTGCACCCTCCCTCGCCAACTCATGTAAAGAAAGAAGGGGATTGCTTCTTTTGGGTGGGTGGATGTGAATGGGGTATTTTGCACACTGCCGCTCAATTGTCTCCCACAAAAAAAAAAAAATTAAATATATATGTGGCATATTATATTTGAGGATTTACGAAATGGCCTGATGTTTATGAAACAGACGGTTGGCACTGGGGATTGACCTCAAGATCCACTTGTATATTTACATACGCACTGTCCCTGATATTGAGCACTTTAACCTGTAAATATAGCATACTGTAAAACTATATTTTTATCACATTATACATATATATATATATATGTGTGTGTGTGTGTGTGTGTGTGTGTGGTTGGATGGATATTTATATATATAAATATATATATGTATATATGCAAGTTTTATTAAATTCATCCAGGGTCTGTTTAATTTTTATTGTATAAATATTGTAAATCAGGAACTTTTTTTTGATTTGGATGAAAATTGAAAAAATTTAAATATAAATTAAAAAGAGAAATATCACTGCTTAAATATACCTATACAGGGTGGACCAGAAGTGTGATTACAGTTGTTTCATGTTTTAGATCGAATTTATCCAAATCATGACTCCAAACCAATATCCCTTTATTCACATTTTGGAAATGTTATTAAGCCACCTTAACCAAACCTTTCCACACTGTGGGTTTGGAAGAAGGCACAGCAGCAAATGGCCACCATGCTCACCTAACCTAACAGCAATGGATTTCGTTTTTTGGGTTGTATTAAAGAACAAGGCTTATGAGAGAAGTCCCCACACAGTGAACGAATTAAAAGAGTATATCTCAGAAGTATTTATTGAAATTGATGCAGATTGGGGTTTGTGTCATGCTGGTTGCCATAGTGTCCAGGTGATGTTCAAGGAATGTTGCAATGCTGAAGGAGGACATTTTGAGCACCGATGAGAATGAACTGTGCTAAAAAATGTAAGAAAAATATTAAACAGATGTACATAAACATAATATAAATAATATATATAATATAAATTTAATAAAATGTTTTGAAAAAAATGTCAAATGCATACCTACTAAATGTAAGCCTACTTGTCCACCTTATATATATATATATATACATATATATATATATATATATATATATATATATGTGTGTATATATATATATATATATATATGTATGTGTGTATGTATATATATATATATATATATATATATGTATGTATATATATATATATATATATATATATGTATGTGTGTATATATATATATATATATATATATGTATGTATGTATGTATATATATATATATATATATATATATATATATATATATATATGTATATATATATATATATATATATATATGTATATATATATATATGTATATATATATATATATGTATATATATATATATGTATATATATATATATGTATATATATATATATATATATATGTGTATGTATGTACATATATAATTAATAAATAAATGACAATAGGAAAACAGTAAATATGCGTTTCGTCCAATTACTGTTTTCCTATTGTCATTTATTTATAAATATTGTCTACTCTAAAAGTTAACTTTGAGAAATTTTCATATATAATTAAGTAATTCATTGAGTCTAGAAGAAACCTCAACAGAATGCAGAAAGCATTGGACGGCCGTTTCGTCCCATATTTGGGACTCATCAGCAGTGTGCATCCACTACTGAGAACTGAAAGCCAGACAGTTACGTTATAAGGCAAACGTCATACCAGCTGTACAAATGAGCCTCAGTAATGAAGAGGTAGCGAATTAGACTCGATATAGCGCCGCTTGGTCACATATTTAATGGTGGAACTCATCCGAGTTTCGCCTTATGAAGGCATCAGGTGCAGAAAGCACTGGGTGGCCGTTTCGTCCTATATTTGGGACTCATCAGCAGGACGAATCATCTGTGCAGTGCTTTCTGCTTTCTGTTGAGGTTTCTTCTAGACTCAAAGAATTACTTAATTATAATTATCTCAAATCCTCCTAATAATTTCTATCACATATATATGTATATATATATATATTTCGTGTAATGACGATTACACATAACATCACCATAGACTATTTCAAACTTACAACTTTCTAAGGAATACCAGGATATATACAAAGGTAATCTACATATGGCACAACACTGTTTCTTGAAAATGACTGAGAAGAAAAAACAACAACGGTAACATAATATAACATAACTTTGATCACTATGCACAACAGTTTATTCGAAAATTGAAAAATACAATAAAAAAAATTAAACAGACAGATCTTGTTCATTCTTTTTAATCAAAAAATGTCTGAAAACCTAATAAAAACAATGTTTTATCATCAGAACCTTTATGTTATTCTAAAGAGAAAAAAAACAAAGGATTTTTTAATTATTAAATTATATTTTTGGATCCTTTTCAGAATTTTCAAAATTTTGGTTAAAAATTTCCTTTTTCTTTCATCAGCAGAGGACCAATGGTTAGCATAGAAAATTTTAGTGTCATTTTTGCAATGGGAAACACATTAATTTGGAAATTCTTGCAAAAATCAAATAATCGTCAGATATTAATGAAACTTTCAGGACTTATTCATAAATGAATTAAATTATTTTAGAAATGTTTTCTTTCTTAGAAAACTTTGGTAAAAGCATGCTTTTGCATCTGTTACCCACCCCCTTATTTAATTTCATGAAATTTTGAGTAATTATCTTTTGTACCACTTAATGTTATATTAGTTATAAACAGAACCCTTGGAGAGTTTAAATGATCAATTTATTTTTTGTAAAACAGGACACCCAATTACCAAATATCTGCTCTGAATCAAAAAATGAAAAATGCAATAAAACTCAGAGATTATTTAATTAGAAATGCTTTTACTTGCTTTTATGAATAAGATATATTATGGACACTGGTGTCTTAAGAAAAAAAAATTCAATGAATAATGAATTTTTACCAGAATTTTTTTTTTTAAGCATTTCACCTCAAGCAAGGTTGGAGTGCCACTAGCATGCAAGAGGTTAAAGAGAGTGAGAGCAAAAGTAAAGAGGGGTGTTTGAGGAAAGAATAAAGAGAAGGACGGGGATGAAGGCATCAGAAGATGTCGATTGACATTACATTTGAATATTTGAAGATTATAGCTATCAGGGAAGCAAATAGGAGGAAGGGAGTTCCACTGGTGGGAAATGCAAAAGAAGTAGCCGTTGGAGTAGAAGAGGTGGTTACATTTAACTGTTTCGACCGTGAAAGGGTGGGACCGAGATGCCAACCTAATAGCATGCTTAAATTCATGCAGTTGGGGCTACCAGTGAAAATAGCTCCCGAGGGCTGTTACCATGAAAATATTTGTAGAAAAGACAGAGAAGTCACATCATGTCTGTGAGAAAATGACTGTAGATGAGATGCCAGATCAGGACCTATCACATTGCATATCCATCTCTGGATTTTGTCTAGGACCTAGAGATGAATAGCAGGAACACAATATATGGCAACAGTATGCAATGCAAGGATGAATGGTACATTTTTAGATTTGAAGTATGGATTCAGATGAGAAAAACCTTCTGGCATGACACAGAGAACCAACTTTCCTTGCGGTAGATGAAGCTATTGATTCAATGTAGTTTTTCCAATTCAGGTCAGTAGAAAACGTGAGACCAAGAAGGTGCAGAGAGATGCTCTCGTGGAGTGGGTCATCAGCTATGCCGATAGGAGGCAGGAAGGGTTCATTATTGTAGGTAAATGAGAGCAGATTTGTTTTGGAGGCATTAAAATTTACAAGCCATTTCCTGCCTGAGTCAACCACAGATTTGGAGGTCCTTTATGAGACTGGCGGCCAGGTTAGCTTTGTCAGCGATGCTGGATTTACTGCTGAGACAGGAGTAAATAGTAGTGTCTTCTGTGTAGATGCCTACTTGGAAACTGATGACATCAGGAAGATCACTGATGAACATCAGAAACAATGTAGGATCTGGGATAGAGCCTTTGGGAACACCAAAATTCAAATGAAAGGAACTGGTAGACAACTCATTTAGAATGACCTTCATTTCATGGTTTGACAGGAATGATTGTATTAAATCAAATAATCGTTGTGCAATAATGTATTCCTGAAGATTATAAAGAAGGCCAGCATGCCAAACCCTATAAAAGCTGGCGCTTTGCCATTATTATCAATAGCTTGGTATACAAATTCAGTTATGGCTGTGAGCATATCAGAGGTAGACTGGGCAAAGTGGAAACCATATTGCTTGTTAGAGAGATCATGAGATGTAAGGTGCTTTGGCGTTGATTAAAGTCTCAAAGACCTTGCCAAAGAGTGGAAGGAGACTGACAGGATGGTAGTTAGATGGGTCAGAAGTGTCTCAAGAGTTCTTAGAAACAGGGACAACAGATGAGGACTTCCAACAGGCTGGAAAGCAAGAGTCAGTGAGTAAATGGTAATGTTGTCTGCAGAGATGCCTACTTGAGAACTGATGATATCAGGAAGATCATTAATGAATACTAGAAACAGTGTAGTACCCAGGATAGAGCCTTGAGGAGCACTGGCATTCATATGAAAGGAATTAGAAGAGAACCCATTCAGGACAATCTTCATTTCATGGTTTGACAGGAATGATTGGATTAAATCAAATAATCATCCTGTAATACTGTATCCCTGAAACTTACATAGAAGACCAGCATGGCAATCCTTGTCAAATGTCATCGAGATATCTACAGCCACAGCTCGAGCTTTGCTATTATTATCAAGAGCTTGGTATAAAAATTCACTTATGACCATAAGCACGTCAGCAGTAGAATGGACAAAGCAGAAACCATATTGTTTATCAGAGAGTAGATCATGAGAGGTAAGATGCTTAACCACTTTGGCATTCATTAAAGCCTCGAAGACTTTGTCAAAGAGTGGTAGGAGACTTATAGGACAGTAGTTAGAAAGGTCAGAAGCATCTCCAGAGTTCTTAAAAACAGGAACAACAGATGAGGACTACTAACAGGCTGGAAAGCAAGAGTCAGCAAGGCAATAGTTATATAGTTTGGGGAGAACTGGAGCAAGCTCAGGAGCACATTTCTTTAGGACTATGGATGGTATCCCGTCACCACCACTTGCCTTATGAGAGTCTAATTTAGAGATGATGTCAAAAACCATCAATGGGGTTATGCTCATCTCACTCATTAGAGTCTCAGTTCTAGGGGGTAAATCAGGTGTGAGTACTCCAGATGAGCTGAGTATTGAATTGGATGAGAATTTCTGAGCAGAGCATTCAGCATTATCAGCTGAAGTTAGAACTTCAGCTGATAATGTTTCTAGAAGGCTCTATATATGTGTGTGACTGTTGTTGTTATAAGGGGTGTTCCAGATGTTTCTGGATTTGTTGTTTCTGTATGGATTGTATGTGGAGATTTTTGGGGAATTTTGATTGTGTTCCTTGATATGGGTGGTAGTTGTTAGGTTTGGTTTGGTTTGTCTTATGGCATATCAACCTCAATGGGTTATTTAATGCCGACAACTTTTTTCCCTGGTAATATTTTGTTTTGTCAAAATCTAAATCTGGTAATATTTTTTTCCTTAAAAATATATAGCTGGTAATATTATTTTAAAAATGTATTGCTGGTAATATTTTTTTTTTCAAACACGTATTGCTGGTAATATTTTTTTCAAAAATATATTGATGGTAATAGATTTTTTTTCTTCAAAAATTTATTTCTGGTAATAATTTTTTACAAAGTATTTCTAGTATTAAAACCTATTTTTTTACACTTTCATAATGCTTTTTACCTCAGTCTCAGGGTTAACTATTTGCCCATAGCTGGGACCTTAAGGTGCTACCACCTCAGGTCAAGGTGGACCTGGGAACACCAGCAATTAAAAAGTGGTTCCATGCTCCTCAAAATCTCCTGATCAGAGGCCTTGCTGTCGGACGTAGTTTATTGTCATACCCAGGACAGGTTGTTAGGTTTGGTTTGTTGTTTCTAGGTGGTATCTGTAAGTGTTGGTTTTGTGAATGTGCATGTATTCTGACCTATGTTTGTTTGTGTTATGATGTGATGGTATGTTGTAAAGGTTTTTTGTGTGCTGTTAAATATATTTTTGTTATTGTATTCGTTGTGTGGGAGTGTTTGTGTGCGTTAGTATGTATTAGGGTTCCAATTTTGTGGATGTGTTTGCATGTGGTAGTATATATTAGGGTTCTTAACTCTGTTGTGTGGGTTTGCTGATGTCACATGTAGTTGTTTTGCGTTGAGTATTGTGTTTTATTGTGAGTTTAGATCATGTTTTTTAGTTCTGTCTCATTATCCAATTTTTTTTCTTTTCTTGGTAATGTTTCCAGACAGCTTATCTTTCCTTCCAAGATATTCCAGGATTTTTCCTTCCTTTTTGACTCCTATAATTCTGATAGGAATTGGTGAGTTTCTATGGAACAGAGTTCCTTGATTTCTGTCAGTAATTTATTATCAATTTTGGTGTATTTTTTCGTGAAGTGTATTGTTTTGTTTTCTTGTATTTCAATTTGGGCTTGCAATTTTGCTAGGCTCAGTGTATTTTTGTTTTTGTTTTTCTGTGTCTTTTGGATTGATTTTTTGTGGAAGTTCCTTGTAATAAATGTGTCCTCCATTTCTATGAAGGTTTTGCATATTGTTGTGGTTTCTTTATTTTTGATGGCTTTGAAAAATGCTAGTTTTCTTTGATTAAGTAAGCTGTCCCACATCCAGAGATTCTGTCTCTTTGGTTTGTATGCTTCTTCTTGGATGTTCAAGGTATCCACACTGCGTTTTGAAATATTTATTCCTTTTATTTATTTCATTTTATTATTTATTCTGTTTTATTTATTTCTTTTGTTTACCTGAAGAAGGTCACAAGAGTGGAAGCAGAAATATGAAGAATAAAATATATATACTGAAACAAATCCACATTATAACCAAAATGTTTGCGGTTTCTCTCTTTTTTTTAATATATATATATATATATATATATATATATATATATATATATATATTATTGTCATCCACAGACAGACTGTTTCACTGTATCACAACTCTTCAGTGTGGCTAGATATCTGATTGCCTTTAGCTAGGATTGAAGCCCGACTGAATTGGTGTCAGTTGGAAATTCTACCACTAAGCCATCGGCGCATGGCAGGGATGAAGGTGAATTTTAGTGTATTTATTTTTAGATAAACACACAGTGACCGAAAGGACTCAATTCGCTTTTACCGAAGAGTCACGCTATATTAGCCTTAATAATCACTGTTTACAAACCCACACTTCCTTCCTCAGAGAGCTCAACCAAAATTAATTTTTCAGGAGCATATATATATATATATATATATATCTCCAGGTTCATTGCCAGTAATGTAAAATTGCCTGATGAGATACATTGATCTGTATTGAAACACAACTGCAATTGTGTAGCAATTTTTACATGTTTTCGATGTAATATCCTAATATATATATATATATATATATATATATAAGGATGTGTAGGATTAAAAATGTATATACATGCACAAATACTTGCATGTAAGTAAGTATATTTATTCCTCAGGTGTTATAAATACAGTGTCCAATGTTATGAAACAGAGCTATAAGTATATAGTATACGCTATACATATATAGCTATATAGTATATAAAACATACACTAAGGATTTACGCTACCATAGGTACATAGATAGAAGATCCAACCACCTGAAAAGGATAATTGACAATTTGCACAAATCAGTACAATACAGATAATCAACCAACTTCAGTAACCAGGAAATATTCAACAATAATAAAGTTAGCTATAACAAAACGCTAGAACAAAGCAATTATAATATGAAACTGGAGTATGTTGTAAGAAATAACAACAAAGATAAAAATAAGATAAAACAATGCAAACATAACATAATATGGTTCAACCCACCATACCACAGTAATGTCATAACCAATGTAGGTAGAATTTTCCTGAATTTAATTCATAAACACTTTGGTCATTCTCCAACACTGAAAAAGATTTTCAACAAAAACAACATTAAGGTAAGCTATAGCTGTACAAAAAAAAACATAGATAATTACATATCCCAATATAACTATAATGTATTAAGCAAACTCCCAAAGAAAACAATAAAAAATAATCCTACTAAAAGTCATTGCAAATACCGTAAAAACACAACCTTCCTATTAAATGGCCAGTGCTAGACAGAAGGCATTATATACAGAGCTAGTATCAAATCCGATGATGATATGAAATATTACTTTTGATCCATTGAGAATAGCTGGAAATTATGTTTTGCCACCACAAAATGACACTGACCAAACATCAAATACAAAAATTGTACAATGCTTTCAAAATATGTTTGGTGATTAAAAAGCAGTCATAAGAACCTATCCATTAACTGGAAGATAATCGCGAAAGCTAAGCCATACAACAGAAAGAGAGACAGATTTAACTTATATTCGTTAGAAAAGCTTATTATATTAAAGCACTTAAATAATCCTAACTTGCTGAACATGAGGTCCGAATTTGCATCAACAAATCCAAGAACCTGCTCAAAACCATTGACGCCAATTAAAAACGATTGCAAAATGGATTTTATGAATATTAATATAATATGCAACAACTTTTAATATTTTCAGAACTAAGTATCTAGGATATCTACCAACCACTCCACACAATCAGGTGTGGCACAAGGCCAAATTTAATGAGAGGTATTTGAGCCTGTAGGCTCAGCCAAAACTTCCCCATAGTCCCTGTATAAAACGGGATCAGATAGCTGTTTTCTGGAATGAGACTCCTCTCTGCCCAGAGACAGAGAGTTTGACCAGTACGGTTGGAGATGAATCTCCAACTACAGAACTCTTTATCAATAACTTTCCTTATATACTTATACATGCATACAATGCAATATTACTGTACTTGATTAATTTATAACATGTTTGTATATATAATTCCAATCTATTGTTTATTTATTTTTGCACCTTTATATTATATTTCTAATCTGCATTATAGTTTACATTAACAGACATAACTTGGGTTTTATGCTAAAAAACGAGAGTTACCCCCCTTGATATATTGTTTACTTTTGAATCCAAATTCAAATCATTTTTTACTTATTTTTTATTATTTGTAATTCTTCAACTTTTGAACGTATGAATTTGAATGATATAAATTATTAATAGTTAATTCTATATTTTAAACAGACAAGGTTGTACACACAATTTTGAATCATCATCGCAAGAACACGATACGTAATGGTCAGAATCCATACCTGAAGATTGCATTAACTGCATGAAACTCTGAGTAGTGTTATCGACATTGTATATTACATAAGTAAATAACAGTCAAAAATAAATCTGGAGATGCTGTTCTATAACTGCTTCCTGCCAAAACTGCAATCATCAAAATAATGATTACATATATATATTATATACACGTTTTACCAGTTTGTAACTGGAAGGGATAATTCCGAAGAGGATATAAATCCAAGGAGAGCTCAATGTAGATTATAGAGCTTTATGATAAGAAGACGGAGACTTTAATTATAATTTTTATTTTGTGAACACGGACATTCAACTCATCAAAACAAAATCTCTTTTTTGCAGAGGAGATTTCGTTCTGATGAGTTGAACATCTCGGTGTTCCCAAAATAAAAATTATAAACGAAATGGATAATGTCTTCTTATTATCTCTCTCTCTCTCTCTCTCTCTCTCTCTCTATATATATATATATATATATATATATATATATATTTCATTGAATATGACAGATAAGGAAAATTTTATTTATTTTTCAAACATTCTTACATTTTTCCGTTTGGTGGGATAAGAGAGCATAATTTTTATAAGTTATTGTTTTTGTCTAACTATATTTTTAAAGCTGTTAGTTATAACCTAGATATAAAAAAAATAGTGAAACATCTCAATAACTTATTTAACCTCCTTGACATTACTGCATGTGTATGCTTACATCATAAAATTTTAAAATTGTACAGTACAAAAGTTTAATGTTTTTCACTTCACAAGTAAAAAAAATCAATTTTCAGATGAACACAGCAAGACCATGAAGAAGTCATTGTGTTAATGTCAAAAGTACTCAGGAATAAAATGGATATATACATCAACATGGTAATTTTCATTCTTCTTTTAATAAGGATACTAAGAAATTTGTCCATAAATATGAGAGGATCCTATTAAGTAGATAAAACTTGCTGCCAAAATATGTGCTACATATATATATATATATATATATATATATATATATATATATATATATATATATATATATATATATATAATGAAGAGGTTATAATGGTTCAAATGAGAGAAAAGTGTGTATATTAAAAAAAAGAGAGGTCCCACAAACTTTTTTGGTTGTAATGTGGATTTTTAAAAAAAATATTATCCTTTATTTTTCATAATTTTACAACACATGTTTCTGGTCTTGTGACCGTCTTCAGGTAAAGGGTGGAGATTTCCACATATTATTAAAAATAATTAATTTTTTCTTTATGTTTTTCAATGTTTTTGTGTTAGTAATCCGAATGTCTTTCTTGAAAAGAAAGACATTCGGATTACTAACACAAAAACAGAGAATGTCTCGTATCGAGAATATTTAACATTGAAAAATATAAAGAAAAAATGAATTATTTTTAATAATATGTGGAAATCTCCACCCTTTACCTGAAGACAGTCGCGAGACCAGAAACACGTGTTGTAAAATTATGAAAAATAAAGGATAATATTTTTTTAAAAAAATCCACATTACAACCAAAAAAGTTTGCGGTACCTCTCTTCTTTTTAATATATATATATATATATATATATATATATATATATACACAGGCAGATTATATATATATATATATATATATATATATATATACATGTATACACATGTATATTTGTGGGGACAAGAAGGTAAACTTTGATTTAATGTATCACCAAAATAGCAGACATAATCTGCCACTTGTGAGTTATCAGTTCATATTGGGAATTGTCTGCCATCACTATTTCAAGAATTGACTAAAGCCTTGTGAGTCAGCACCCTTGTCATCCCAGACAGCAGCCACACCTCCTCCTCCTCCTCCACAAGCTTTCTTCCATGGTCTTCTTATTTTTAGCCCCATTTTCACTGACAGCATCTGTCATTATCATTCTCGCCATTTCTTCCTCTCTACTCCATCCTCACATTTTCCTCATCCTTTTCTATTTAATAAAGCTGAGTTTTGCGTTAGTTATCATCAAAACTGTATCGAATATTGATTAAGAAAAGCTTTCAAAAGAAACTGAATTACATCTACTTATAAAGAGAGGTGGAAAGACTTCCCCCCCCATCCCATATGCAAACAAAATGTCACCTTTACCAATCTTAAGGCCCACCTTATGAGTGTATCAAAACAATTGTGCTATATATATAAATAAATGTCTCATTAAATGATTTAGAGAGGTTCTGTCTATATATTTTTAACAGAATCTTCTTGTAATTACAGACAGGTTTCTTAGTACCCATATTAAAGGAAGAAAGAAAATTACCATGTTGATGTATATCCATTTTATTCCTACTTTCAACATTAGCACAATGTCATCTTCAGAATCTTGTTTTTGCTAAGACAAAATTGCTATGTTTATCTGAAAATTAAATTTTTTTGAATTGAGCACTGTTTTATTAACTCTATATGTGTGATATATATATATTATTTTTTAATAGGATCCTTATTAAAGGAAGAAAGAAAATTACCATGTTGATACACATTCATTTTATTCCGAGTACTTTCGACATTAGTACTTTGTCATCATCATATGTCTTGTTTTTTAGACATTTCAATAACTTAGTTACTTCCCATGACGTTTGCACTCATGTCTACATGATAAACTTTAATGCCTAATATTACCTTTACAAGGAAATGTTTGGCATTCACATACTAAGCTAACAATGCTACTTTTGGGCCCCAATATATAAAAACCTTCTATTGAAACAATCTTTCATGAAAATCGGTTTCTCAACTCCCGTAACTATTATCACTCTGTCCAGTATTGATGGGTGCATCCTTTTTAACTTTTTGTTTGAAGTCAGGTGGAACATCAACATCTTGATAATGTCGTTATTCTCTCTGAGTTAATGTAGTATCCATTTTAGTTGTTGCTACTGGTGAAAGTCCTCAAATGATATGGCTTCAGGTATTTGGTAAATAGTTTGTGATTCTATGGTGCAAGTCCATAAAGTATGAAGAAATATGACCCTGTCTAAGATCTACAGACTTCATATTCTCAAAGCCATTTTTAATTATTAATCTGAGGAAGCAGTTGTATACAACTGACAGTTGAGATATTTCTGAAGAATTTTGGTGCCATGCACGGCACCCATATAAAGGCCTCTACCTGATGAGGATATTTTAGAACAGGGTTCATAGGTTAATGGATATTTTTGTAGCAACTTGCAGTCTGTGAATAGATGAGCATGCAATATTTTAAATTCAGAGTTTAGTTTAGCTTATTATTTAACAAGTTATTTTACTAAGGGCACATGGCAAAGTGGTTAGAATGTTAGCATTTCATCCATGAGACCCAGATTCGAATTTTGCCAGAAGTAATTGTCTTGATAATATCAGTCTAGGGAGATGATGCCAGCATGTAGCACCTTTGGGGAGTGTCTGAAAACCATACCATGAGTTAACCCAAGCCTTGTGAATGAAATTGGAAGGATGGAACTGTTTGGAATTCATTGAAGTTGTGCCAGCATATTGATCTTGTTCAAATTGTTGTTTATGCCAGATTCCATGCTCTCTCCCAGAAGCTGTAACTAAGGTCTGCTTAGCATTGTTGCAATATAAACGACAGGTCAGCTCTTCAGATGTTGAACAAACACATGCCTGAGCAAGCATCTACAACAGGGATTACCTAACCAACCTACCAGACAAGCATGATCAGATATGAACAGTCATTCACACTGTTTAGCAGTTTAGGAATATTAACACAAATAAAACAGCATAAGAAATATCAACATTAATTTTTATATATCAAGAGCAATTTTAGGGAAATCTATAACAAAATGGAAAAAGTTTTCACATGACACATTTTTTTCCTTTAGGACTTCATCAGACAAAAGGTGATGTTTATGTTGATGCAGCTGCACAAAGAAGAGGAAGTTGTTGAAAAATTTTAAATTTAATTTTTTTTAATTTACAAAAATCATTTAATTAAATTTTACTTCTTAAAATTTTTTAAAAACATTTTTTTAAATTTAATTAAATTTAAATTTTCTTTATTTCAAAAAATATTATTTAAATTTAAATCTTTAAAAAATTTAAATTAAAAAAAAAATGTCTAAAAAGGTGTCCCCCGTGCATAATCTGGCATGATCAGTTTGTACAACACTCAAACCCTTTCTCAAAATATCTTGTGATTTCATGCTAGCACAATTGTCAACAACTTCTGAATAGTTGTATCTACTCAATTTCACTCACAAGACTTGGATCAAAATGGGGTATGACTTTCAGGCCCTTTCTAAAGGTGATGCTTGCTAAAATCACTTTCCCCAGGATAATATTATAAAGATTAGCATCAGAATGACAAATCAATAAGTTCTCATGGTTAGAAAGCAAACATTCTCACCACCTAGCCATGTGCCCAGATAAACATATATAAAATACATAAATTCAACTATATAGCTTTGCTTAATTTTCTCATTCTCCATTAATATTCTTTATCTATTACTCAGACCTTATCCTAAAGAAGATAGTGAGACACTCTTTCCATCCAAATATCTTTTCAATATGGTTTACTTCAGAGACAAACTGGTTTCTATCTCATAATCTTGCTCGATAATCTTTAGTTTAGAAGAAATGAAAAACAACCACATATACAATATTGGATGAAGTCCTCCAGGAAAGTGACTCATTGAACCTTCTCAGACTAAGGTTTTCAGCTCATATGAAGTGGAAAGATTCTATTGAAACAATGGCTACATCTACTGCAAGTTGGTTCTCTGTGTTGTCCTAGAAAATTTTTCTCAACAGAATCTATTTTATACATTTATAAGTCTACCATTCAACCCTGCATTAAATATTTCTGCCATATTTGGTCTTGTGTTTCTGTTATGTATTTAGAGATTCTTGATAAAATTCAAAGAATCTGCAATATTATTGGGCCTGATCTGGCATCAACACCATAGCAGCTTCCCTGTGCCTTTTCTATAAATATTTTAATGGTAATTGTTCTCTTTGATATCTTAACTTTATGAATCTAAGCACAGTACAAGATTGCCAGCTATGTTCTATCATTTTACAGTTGAAATTGCTAGATGTAACCATAAATTCTATTCTTATAGGTTTTTCTCTCACACTTCTCATTTGTGGAACTCACTTGGGGCCTCTTGCTTTCCAGTTAACTTTGAATGTCAAAAATTTAAATGCAATATCAATTGTTATCTTCTATCTTTTGTTGTTCTCTCTCCTTAATGTTTTACTTTTTCTTATAACCTATAAACTCATGTAAAAGCAGACTTCATATATAGTGAAACCCCTGAATTATTTGGCATGAATTTTAACCCCTACAGAAAAAAAAATACCTCTGTGTAGTGCAGCTGGTCACCGAAAATGCATAACTTTTAACCGCTTCAAAAAAAAAAAAAAAAATGACCCATGCATAGTGCAACCATCTATTTTTTGCTTAAAAACCTGATAATAAAAACTGGCACTATACTCATGTATATACAGTATTCTTTTACACTCAGTAACTGCTTGCATCTTAGTGGCTTTATTGCCTTGCTTTGGGTGAAATGATTAAAAACTGTGTATATTTCTCAATATTTTCTTCTGTTGACCAATGTTATATTGGTGTGTAGTATATAAAATTTTTGGTTTATTTCAAGCAGAAACCAATAATTATTTTTTTAACAATTTTTTGAGAATGACAATGAATTTTCCAGATACAAATCCTACTATTTCATTGGGGGTGGGAAATAGATCCATATTAAATTTCCCAAGGTTAATTACGTTTAAATAAATATAATGAATCCAATGGAAATTGAAACTAGGCTCACCGATTTTACCATTTTGAGCTGCTGTTACACCACCTGCATGCCCGCATATCAGTAACAGCAATATTACTAAAACATATCATCCATATTTCCTATATAAACATATATAAAATATCTAAAAGCTGAAAATCATGTTGTAAATCAGTATTATTCATTGAACAAATTTCAGCAAATGAAATCAGATGGCATAAAACTGGTTGTTCCATCTAAGATAAATCAGGACAAAATAACTCTCGGCTCTAATGTCACGTTCTTAATTAACCAATGCCGTATGTGTAGAAAATAAATTCTAGTTTTTCTAATCATGCTTGTGGGTACTTCATTTTAAAATATTTGAGTATCTAATTTTCTAAAAATAAAAATAAATAAAGCTCAAGCTTGAAACATTTCAAAGAATATTTTGGTTTTCTATTTTTTCTTTTCTGTTGCAGTGACTAAAAGTTGATGAAACTTGATATAATGCTAATTTAAATATTATATTGGAGACAATAATCAGTATCACTCTATAATAGGTAGCTCCAACTTTTTGCTAAAAAAGAGCAAAGCATGATGAAAAAAGGCCCCAAAGTTGACAAAAACAAAGTTTTTATCGTCAAAAAGTTTATGTTATTATTAGGAGGAAAGATCAAAGTATTTTTTACTTATTTTTTTTTAATTTTTTTATCCTTTCTAGCATGTTCAAAATTTTGGTTAAAAACCTTGTTTTTATTCAATGGCAGCTGGGAATTTTAGCATCTTTTACTATGGGAATTTTAGTGTCTTTTTAGTAGTATATAAACCCACTGTTTTGGAAATTCTTGCAAAAATTCAAATAAATGTCAGATTTTAATGAAATTGTCATGACTAATCACAAATTATTTTTTAAATTTGTTATTTTTTTTAGTAAAATCTTGGTAAAATTTTTTTTTTTTTTACATCTGTTGCATCCAACTTAGTTTTATAAAATTTCAAGAAATTAAAATTTCGGTCTCTTCATATTTATATCAGTTAAAAGCAGTGCTCCTTGGAGAATTTAAATCATCAATTTGTTTTTGTCAAACAGAAACACCATTTACCAAAAATCTGCACTAAATCGTAAAATAAAAAATGTAATAAAACTATGACATTATTTGATTAGAAAAGCTTTCAACTGCTTTTATAAATAAGATATATTAAGGACACTAACAGCAGAGTGACAATACATCAGACACTGTGTATACGGTATCTACCAACAGCCCCATGCAGTCAGATGTGACACAAGACTAAATTTAATATGGGGTTCCTGAGCCTGCAGACACTGTGTAGACATGTGATTATAGATGACACTACTCGACATTTTTTTAATCATTTCACACAAAGCAAGGCAGTAAAGCCGTTTAGATGCAATTTTCCTGAATTTGAGAGAAGATGAGAAAAAGAAAACATTATTAAGGAGAGAGAACAATAAAAGAACAGGAATTAAGAAGACAGAAGATAACGATTGACATTGCAATAGGAAACCAGAACAGAGTTCCAAAAGTGTGGAGTGCAAGATAAGAAATGATTAGCATAGAACTTACAGTTCCATCAAGCCATTTCAACTTGAAGATGATGAGACCTTGCCATCTGATGTATTGGAATAACCTGTCACCCCCATGAGTAACTACACTATAGATAGTAACTACCTATGAGTATCAGTAAATCAATGGACTACAGAGTCTAGCTGCGACCTGTTCCAGCTAAACAGTCGAACTCTCTGCCTTTGGGCACAGAGGAACACGGACAAGGCTCCACCGAAGGGCAGAGTCTCATTCAGAGAGGTACACTGACCCTGAACCTGTTTAAAAGGTTCAAAAGGAAATATTGGGGGCTGAGCTTACGGGCTTGGAAAACCTACGTTAAACCCGGCCTTGTGCCACATGCAACCCTCGTGGTGGTGGTGGTGGTGGGGGGTTAGCTAGCTATCACTAGCTGCGACCTGTTCCAGTTAAAGAGTCGAACTCTCTGCCTTTGGGCAGAGAGGAACCCAGATGAGGCTCCACCGAAAGGCAGAGTCTTGTTCGGGCAGGTAGACTGACCCTGAACCCATTTATACGGTTTCAAAAGGGAATATTTTTGGCCGATCCTATGGGCTTGGAAAACCCATGTTAAACTCGACCTTTTGTCACATGTAACCCTCGTGGGGGGGGGTAGCTAAATATTCTAGCTGGGATCTGTTGAGTGTGACTCAGACTTACGCAAGAACTACCAACCTTTCAAGAGCAGCACTCACTACTGGGTTGACTTGCGACGATCGTGCACATAACTGTTACCTTATTTCTTATTGTACTGGTTTTTACTATAAACCTTTACTTATTTTATCCACTGTGTTTTCCAAGTATATATTCCTATTGGCATGGAATATAACACCATCAAAATGTTTAAATTCATAAAGTCTAGATTATCAAAGAAGAAAGCTCATCAGAACAATCCCCATGAAAATATTTATAGAAAAAGGCACAGGGAAGCTACATTACAGGAAAGTGACTGAAGTCAAGATGCCAGATCAGGACCAATAATAACATTGTAGATTCTTTGTATTTTATCAAGAATCTCTAAATACATAACAGAAATACAAGACCAGATATGGCAGAAATATTCAATGCAGGGTTGAATGGTAGACTTATAAATGAATAAGATAGATTTTGCTGAGAAAAATTGTCTAGCATGACACAGGGAACCAAGTATCTGAGCCACAGACCTAGCAAATGATTCAGTATAATATTTCCACTTTATGTCAGCAGGAAACTTGAGGCCAAGAAGTCACAATGAGTCACTCTCTTGGAGGTTTGACTCCCTCATACTGATGGAAGGCAAAAAAGATAATTAAAAGAGAGCAGTTTCATTTTGGTGGTGTTACCATGGACCGAACATGTGAGCAACGATGAGGTTTTGGAAGGAAGGTTTGGAAAATCTGATACTCACAGGGTGGATAGACGGAAAGAGGGACAAGGGAAAGCAATTTATGACATGCTTAATGAGCTTAAGCAAGTGGATGGCAGAACAGGGTCTGCGTGAAGTAACGAAAAGACAAAACTTATTGAGAGCTACAAGGGACAGGAAGAAGTGGAGAGCCATGATCGCCTACATCCTGAAGGGACACAGCACATAAAAGAAGAAGAATATTAACAAGCTAACCCCTGTCGCAGTTGTAGGTCATTTTTGAGCTCAGATGGTGATTTTCTAATTTAAATATTAAATTAGGGTTTATAAATAGTCTCCTAGACAGAAAAGCAGTCTTAGTACATCAGTCTGTCAGTGGATGCTTACTTGATTATAAACAGTAATACTAGACTTGACAACAGATTCCTTGCTGAAAGTAAGTTTTGACCAATCCTCATCATTCAGAAGACACGTTTTTCTGCATACTCAAGTTTAGTCTTCTTATTTACTTTGCTTGCCTGTTGGTGGATTCATTTTTAAAACTTATCAACCCATTGCAGGTTATTTAAAGTCAGAAAATATTTTTAGGTTGTAAGAATTGGGTGGGGTGTCGGAGAGAGATGATAATGGTTTAGTGATACAAATCTTATTAATTAATCTATAGCTGGGGGGAGAAAAGGTGGATTCATACCTTTCCCAATATAAGTGACTATAACAAACCCAACTGAAATTGAAACTCAGCTAGCTTTGATTAAGAGTTCTGAGCCATTATCCATTATATCACACACACACACACACACACACACATACATACAAGCTTACAGCATTGGTATTCTGAAGTGGTCACCCATCTAGGTAGTGATCAGGCTTAACTTTAGTGATCGTATAGTAACCAGTGTTTCAATGTGATGTGAACATATGCCTTAATTTACTTCTGATAGGTTTAGTAGCTGTAAAACGTTTAGTATGAAGTATCGAGACATATTAGCAATAGCTTCAGCATCCCAATGGCCACAGGGGCATGCAGATTTTGTGCACTGATCTTATGTTGTTCTTTTCTATTCATCTTCCTGTTTCTCTCACAAATCAATTACAGAGTCTGGGTTTCATTCCCTCACCCTGTCTCCAATTATCTTTCACAAGTTCATGATAGAATTTAAGCCTGAACTTTCTGCAGGCCATCTCATGATGTTATTGTTTCCTTTTTAAAAAAACAAAAATCATCTTTTATTCATTTAGCTGTCTAATAGTTTGGTATTGGCCTGCATAAAAATGGCTTGCTGGTTGGGAGAGCCTTGTAAAGAAGAATGGCATGTTACTTTACTATATCTAGATGTGTATTAGCATTTACCCTCCCATTAATTACCATAATACGATCAGATGAGAACATGGCCCATACTATGATCCATACATTTTGGTTTAAGAATTTTCATCTCTATGATATTTTACTATTTGATTTCTTCTTTAATAGACGTAAATAGAATCACCTATTGTCTGGTTCACACTCCTCCCAGGTTTTTTGAACAGGAGTAGAAGTTTATGTCTTATTTCCTGTTTAGGATTGGGTTTCCGGTTCCTTCTAAAGTCTACTTCAACACTATACCTGGAGTCTGAATTGTTTTTCACTAATTATTTATTTGTTTCTCTTCCCCCAATAGTAGCCTATAATCTAGTTCATACACCACCCTGATTTTTTGAACAGGAGTAGAGGTTCATCTCATGTTTCCTGTTTAGGATTGGGTTTCTGGTTCCTTCTAAAGTCTACTTCAACACTATACCTGGACTCTGAATTGTTTTTCACTAATTATTTATTTGTTTCTCTTCCCCCAATAGTAGCCTATAATCTAGTTCATACACCACCCTGATTTTTTGAACAGGAGTAGAGGTTCATCTCATGTTTCCTGTTTAGGATTGGGTTTCCGGTTCCTTCTAAAGTCTACTTCAACTCTAATGTCTTCGCCTAAAACTCTGGAATTTTATTTGCTAATAATTTTTTTTTTTACCTCAATAGGTTCACACATCTCCCTATAATGTAGCAACAACAAGAAGTTTATTTGACTAATTCAGCTTTAGCATTGAAAATTTTTATTTTATTACAGTGGATGGTTTCAAGAGAGTGGAGAGATGAGATGTGCTTATTTTATTACCATGCACCCCAATCTTTTTAACAGGAGTAGAGGTTTATCCCTTGTTTCATGTTTAGGATTGAGTTTCCAGTTCCTTCTAAAGTCTACTTCAAATCTATACTTCTAAAATCACCACCTAAACTCTGAAATTTAATTTACTATTTGTTTTAATTATTTTTCCTCAATAGAGGAGGATAGATTCACCCTGTTCACATTCCTCCCCACCAGTATTTTGAACAGGAGTAGAGGTTTATCCTTCGTTTCCTGTCTAGGAATGGGTTTCTGGTTCCTTATAAATCAAATCTATACTTGTAATGTCTATAACTAAACTCTGAAATTTTATTGATAATTTATTCACCCCATCAATAGGCGGAGGAGTAGATACGTTCATCTATTGCATTGTTCACACGTTTCCCCACCCCTATCTTTTGGACAGGTGTAGAGATTTATTACTTGATTCCTGTTTATGATTGAGTTTCCAGTTCCTTCTAAAGAATTTTTCACTGTCTTTCACTCCAAGTAGTGAAATATAAACCCTTGCATCTTAGTGGTGAAATATATTCACCAAGTAGTGAAATATAGCCCCTTGCATCTTAGTGGTATTATTGCCTAGCTTGGGGTGAATTGATTAAAAAAAATATATATCTATCCTCAGATTTTTCTAAGCTACATTTACAGCTAATAATGATGTGCTAATTTAAATAATAGAGAGATTATAAATAGTCTCCCCTTAGAAAGAATGGTGGTTTCAATACATCAGTGTGTGTGAACATTTCATTATAGGCAACAAAACTAAACTTTATAACAGTTTGCCATTTTTTATATGCTTGTTTATTTAGCGGCATATCAACTCCTTATGGGTCATTTAATGCCAAAATTTATAATTTTCTTGGGAGAATTAGTAATTTCTTTTACAAAAATTCATGGTTGCTAATTATTTTTTTTCTTCAAAAAATTACTTTTACTACAAAATTTTTTATACTTTCATCATGTTTTGACACCAGTTTGGGGGTTAACTATTTACCCATAACCAGGATCCTAACAGGTGTTACCATCTTTGGTCAAGATGGACTTGGGAACAACAGCAATTAAGAGGTGGTTCCACGCTCCTCGAAACCTCCTAATCATAGGCCTTACTGCCAAATGTAGTTTCTTGTCATACCCAGGGTGGCTTCTTTTTTTTTTTTTTTATAAGATCGAGTTATATATGTTAATCAGTAGACTGCTGCAGTAGGTGCATATTGAACTCGTGTTGTGGTTACAAAAATGTGGTAACAATATTTTGTACATGTAAATGATGGGTGTAAGGAAATGGAACAACAAGGAGATATTTTGTATTTTTGTTTTTAGACAAGTGAGTAAAAAGAGAGGAAATACATTAATATACAGATGATGAAAGAAGATATTGAAAGTTAGGAATTGTGTATGTAATACACATGTTTGTGTGTGTGTGTGTGTGTGTGTATGTATTTATGCATGTGAGGAAGTTTAGTTACTATGGAGAAAGACATCCCTATGCTCAGGAGGCCCTAGTGGGTGTTCTCACTCCATCATGCTGGGAGTAAAAAAAAAGGAGAAGTGAAAGAAAGACAGGAAGTGTCCTATTTTTATATCTGCTTGACAGCACTCCCTAATGACTTCTTGGAAAAACTGGCAAAGCCATGTCATAAGACATATCAGATATATAAATTTGACACAATATATTTAGCTGCTCAATCCTCACTTTCCAGTACTGATAGAGTTCAAAATCATTCATCAGTCCAATCTGCAATCTCTTTCACACAAATTCCAATGTTTCTCAACCTTATTCTGGTGGTGGCCCCCTTCAATCCAATGCAACTTCTTTATGGCCCCTCACATCAACTGGAGTTCTTATCCCCCGCCTCCCTCCCCCCAAGTCCCTCAGTATAATACATCTAGGAAAGAAGGAACATAAAAGGTTGTAGTTTGGATAGTACTTTGGCATAAAAACACTAACTCTTGTTGTAAATCAAAGAATGATATTATTGGATATTAGTGGCCCCCAAAAAATGGGAACTTTTTAACAATCCAACAAAACCAAGAGTGATGGAAGAAAAATATTTAATTCATAGTAATTGAAACCTTAAAACATGCCATTTAAGAAACAATGATGGAATTTTCATTTTTTAAAAGTTACGTCCTGTAGATGGCGTCCTCCTGTACGAATGCATTCTTGAAATCTGCTGTTGAGATTCCTCATTGACTGCTGCAACATCTCAGCTGGGATACTGTGAATTTCATTCTCGTTACTAAAATGGCGAAATGTTTACTCGCTTTAGGTCACTGTCTCGCAGTGTTGCCACTTGCTCATGTCTGGCAATACTTACTTAAAAAATTCCCGGTTTTTTGGGGTCATCCTATATTTTATTTGAATAAACTCATTTATTTACAAAAGAAAAAATACATGTACCATCAGGTCTATCTTGTATAGTTTCAATGAGGTCCCTGTGAATGATGTCGGGTTGTCAAATTGCCAATGTTTGGCTTGAAAGCCATGACACAGAGAGAGAGACATAAATCATCTCTTTTTTTTCTACATTAAGGTGATTTGGATTCTTTGACAGCAGATGCATCATCCAAGTGAAGCCAGATTTGACCCAGTAAGATGTGGGAAAAGCAAGTAAGAGCTACTTTCCAGAGTAGTGAGTAATTCTTATGAATGTCTTCATTCATCCACAGCTTCTGGTATCCTCCACACTTTAACCTCGCTTGAGCTGTTGTGTTATTTTGAAATTCAATGAAACTTTCTTGTAGGGTGATATCAACTTCAGATGCATCAGCAACGAACGGATCCACAAACCAATGTGGCAATGCCATTTGGAGGAGATCAGAGATGCAAGTTTTCATATCATTACGCAACTGCTTCAAATGATCAAAACATACACTGCTATGTCATCATCAAGCAGATCAGAGGATATATTTATTATTTTGCCTTTTTGCATAGATCAGATGAAAAAATTACAATAAATAAATATTTCTGCTAACAAAATGGCTTAGATTAATTTAATATTTGACTTAATAATAAATTTAATATTTCATTTTAAATAATTATTAATTACAAAATAAAATACATATATATAATTTCGGTTGAGCTCTCTGGGTGTGAGGGGTGCATTTGTAAACAGTGACTATTAAAGCTAATATAGCACGACTCTTCGGCAGAATTAAGTCACTGTCAGTCACTGTGTGTTTATCTAAATCTAAAAATAAACACACTAAAATTCACCTTCATCCCTGCCGTGTGCCGACGGCTTAGTGGTAGAAGTTCCGACTGACGCAAATTCATTCCGGACGTCTAGCCACACTGATGAGCTGTGAAACAGCGAAACACTCTGTTTGTGGATGACAAAAATATATTTTATATATATATATATATATATATATATATATATATTTTGTGGGTTCTAAATTTTCTGTGCCCACTTGTAATCCCCATCCATTTTTCAAATTTGGCCTTGTGGCCTCTGAAAATATCTCATAGTGTCCAAGAGGGCCATATGGCCCACGTTGAGAAATCTTGCTCTAGAACACTCAGCTACAAAGAGCCTCACAGCCAAGCAAGGTTCTATTTGCCTTAAAGCAACATCTCATTCAGATTTTTCTCAAAAGCCATATTGGCTCAGTTCTGTATAAAAAACATAAGCTGTCCTGGGTATGATGATATACTATGTCCAGCAGCAAGGCTTCTGATTATGAGATTGAAGGTTTTGAGGAGCATGGAACCACCTCCTAATTGCTGTTTTTCCCAAGTCCACCCTGACCCAAGGTGGTAGCACCTTTTAGGGTCCCATCTATGGGCAAATAGTGAAACCCCCAAACAAAAATCAACAGTACATTTTATAATATAAAAATACATTTTTAGAGTAAAATTTCCAACAATACATTTTATGATCTACAATATATATATATATATATATATATATATAAGTACACCTTTACCCTGAAAGTATAAAAATATATCCAGAACATCTGTAATTGAAAGCATAAAATTACATACAAAATATTTAGATTTTGGCATTAAATAACTAATAGAGGTTGACATGCCACTAAACAAAATCAACCAACCAACCAACCAACCAACAGTTGGTTGCTACCAATCTCATTGTGAAGATATTGACATGCACAATTTTACATTGAGATTGTAATGTCATATTCATGCGTATGCTTTTGTATGTATATTCATATAATTTTAATAATACTGGGTATGATGATAAAACTACATCTGGCAGCAAGGCCACTGATTGGGAGATTGGACGTTTTGAAAAGTGTGGAACCACCTCTTAACTGCTGTTGTTCCCGGGCCCACTCTGACCTGGGGTGGCAGCCCCAGTTATGGCCCCAGCTATGGGCAAATAGTGAACCCCCAAACAAAAATCAACACTACATTTTTATAATAAAATGAGCAACAATAGACTTTTTATAGCAAAATGACAATCAATGCCATACAAAAAAAAAAAATATAATACAATTTTATAGTAAAATTACCAACAATACATTTTATCATCTACAAAATGCATATATAAAAAAAAATGTACCTTTACTCTGAAAGCATAATATTATGTTCAAAATTACGTACAGAATATATAGATTCTGGCATTAAATAACCCATAGAGGTTGCTATGCCACTAAACAAAATCAACCAACCAAAACATAAACAAAGAAATTTCTAAAGAATTTATTAGATTTTTATTTTTAATCTGACATATTTTCATTACTGCAAACATTATTTTTAGTAGATACTTGTATTTCAGTATATTGGTACCAATCCTTTAGGAATGACGGCAAAAACATACTCCTCCCCAAATTTATAGACAAACAACGTTTGTTTGTCCTAAGTATGATGATAAACTACATCTAGCAGCAAAGCCTCTGATGGGGAGGTTTTGAGGAGCATGGAACCACCTCTTAATTGCTGTTGTTCCCAGGTACACCCTGGCTCAGGGTAGTAGCATCTGTTAGGGTCCCAGCTATGGGGTTAGTAGTGAACTCCCAAACTGGGGTCAAAATATGAAAATATAAAAATAAAAAATTACCAGCAATACATTTTCATGGTAAAAAAAAAAAATTAAAATTACTAACAATACACTTTTGGAAAAAAATTTTTTACCAAAGCTCACAATCAAATAACCTACAAGGAGTTTATATGCCTTTAAACAAAAAAAAATGAAACCAAATTTTTTTTTTGTATTTTTTTTTTTTTTTTTTTTTTTTACAGAATGGTTCACCCTGTACAAAGTCTGGGGGCTGCTCAAGGTAGATGGTTATGTTAAGGGGTAGTTTACATGGAAAGGAGAGGTACATAACAGTTAACCCTAGACTTGAACAGGTTAAGATTGTAGCGATTGCGGAAACATCTTCTTGGGAGTCGCTTCCACAGAGCAGTGGTTTGCAGGAAGAAGCAGTTTGAGTAGAACTTGCTTAATTTGCTTCTCACCGATAGAATATGGAATGAATGTGGGTGGTTTGCTACCATGTAAGTGGCATGGTGGGTCCTAGATGTGAAGGTTAAAACGGGCAGAACCAAAGAATTTAGTTCGTCTGAGCACTTTCCATGGAAGTAGCAATAGAGCAGTGAGAGACTCACCATGTCCCGCCTGTGAGAGAGAGAGAGAGGTTGGAGGGTGGAAAATAAATCTATAATTTATAAGTATGTATTATATGTGTATTGTGACAGCCAAGGGCAAAAGATCCCGGGGTTGCATTAATTTTTTGCAACAGTCAATCTAACGCTAGAGAAAATGGTTTACTTCTTGTACGAAAAATGGATTTGAATGTGTCTCACATGTAAACTGCCCCTAAAGGAAAAATGGCAGCTTCACATGTCAGACATTTAAAACAGATAGACCCTGGAGTTGGATACTATCTCGCATGAGTCTCTTTTCACATTCATGTATAAGGTAACCTTTAAGACAAGATTAAAAAATATAGAAAATTTTCATGAATTTATCCTATACGCGTGTAGTATATGGCGACTACTTATTGATTATATAAAGATGATGTTATTTGAAATGTTATTACTTACTGCATCCTTAGAATTTCAAAATAAACGAAATAACAAAACTGATTCTATATCATGTTTTTCCTACACACATCCCCAAAAAGGAAAACCATCATTTTCTTTACGTTTCATCATGTGAGCTCTTGCAAATATCCGAAAAGTTTTAAATGCAAGAGCCATAAAAGGATTTTTATTTTTAAAAAAATAGGTTGTCTGTAATTCTAAATTGTGTTATTATTTAACACCAAAAGGATAATTTTATTGAGAAAATAAATATTATGCTATCCTAAATGTTATAACTGCTGTAATTAACACTACTATTATTGAAAGTTTAGTGAAAAATAAAGGTTGCTGTGAATGTGTAGAGGACCGGGGTTTGTAGATGATGATGTTATCTCTGGGTTAAGATTTCCGCTGGCCGGTCCTGCTACATAGGAATGTTGGACTATAATGGAGTCCAAAGAAGATAAAGAAACAAACAAGGCTGATATACATGTATGCAAACAAATATATATTAATAACAAACATTAATACACGAAGACATGAAAAGTTACAGAGTGTTTGTATGGAAAGTATGTGTGTGTGTGTTGAGTGTCCGTACGAATGCGTATTTTGTTTTTAGCGTGTTCCCAGAATGTGGGAAACGCTGTTTGTGTGAGAGGTCACATATTGGAATAAGTAAAAAAGAGAAAGTTTTTTTACCTCGCCTCACGCACGAGGTTGCGGCCCGAGGCCCGAGTCGAGAAAGATGGCCGCACGTGTGCATAAGCCGGAAAAAGAGGAAGAGGCGAAAGGTCAGCCAGTATTTATACTCGTGGGGGAGAGAGACCCCTGTTGAAGGATTAAAGAAATGAGGAGGAGCTAACTGCGATAAATGCAATCATAGCTTGATGTTTACATTTACTCAGCTCAGCTTGCATGGATACAAGTTGAATTCATTAATAGGAAATTATTCTTCAAATAGCCAATTTATTATGAACTTATGCCAGTAATATAAAAGATAGAAATGGTTTTATTTACTTTTATTATCAGTCTATTTGATAATGTGAATCTTTTCATGTACATTATTTGCTACTGCACCGAGGTTGAGGTTAGCCTACCGACAAACATCACTCAGAATTTAAGGTTTCTTTTTTAGAATTGCAGTGTAAGAGGACTCCCAATTTTTAATTGATTTTTTGGGTGGGGATTTTAAAAGTCATCTTATATGCGGAAATGTAAATTTTGGCTGTCAATGACGATATAAAAAAGTGACTGAGAAAATGGTTACTGCTGTATGGAACAAGAAACCCGTGGATTGTTTGACTAAAGGAAATGGATTACAGAAACTGATTACAAGCCAGAAGAAACAAAAATTTTACAAACTTTTAGGTAAATAATATATTTTAATTTATTGCTTAAATGAAAAATCCATTCCTAAAAATATACTATATATAAAGGATAATAATAGAAGAGTAATCAAGAGGACAGTAGATAATGATTGACGTTATATTTAAATTTTAAATCAACAGGAAATCATTAAGCTGGAGGAGAGTTCCACACACAAGAAGTGTGGGAGGAAAACACTGTTAGCATAGAACTTATGGTCACATTTAGTCATTTCAACAATAATATGATGAGACCAATCTAGTACTGCGCTTAAATCTGCAAAGATACCAAAACGGAAAGAACATTAGAACAATTATCATGAATATATGTTTAGAAAAGGCACAGGGAAGCTACATTACAGTGGGTAGGGAAAGTGATTGAATCCAGAGTATTGCAGTGGACATAAAGTAATGGACAAATTTGATAGGATTTTCATCTTTTTTGTAAATGGGGATAATTTATTAAGTAAATACTAACATTAATTTCTGGAAGAATACACATAAAAATAACTATATTTTTTAATCAAGGAAAGTAATTAAACCACTAAGATGTTACTGATAATGAGAGAAAATGAGAGAATGTTATTGAGGAGAGTTATATAGGAATAAAGTGATGACACTTGAGTTTAAACACAGGCGATCCCATTATTGAATTAAGTGGATCATGTAACCATAGAGGAAATGCATATATGGGAGGTAGTGTGTGTTTAATTGATCATTATTTCTAGTCTATCCTCTATACTATACAGATCGCTATTTCTAGTCTATCCTCTATTACTATTCGGATCGCCATACTATATGGATCATCATTTCTAGTCTATCCACTATCACTATACAGACCACTATTCTCTACTCTACTCACTATTTCTCTATTCACATCACTATAGTGATTACTATTTTGAGCAAATATTATTGAGCAAGTACTATTAGTATTGTTGAACGGTGTACTATAGTTGATCTGCAATTACAAAGTCTCTACTACAACGAGTATTACGAAAGTGACAACGAGTGTTCATTGCCATCACAAAAGTAGCAATGAGTGTTTGTTGACATCACAAAAAGGAGAGAGGATGGGGAAAAAGAACCAGATTCATAGAGATAGAAGATGATAACATTGCATTTAAATTTTTGAACATCGCAGTTGACAGGAAAGCAAAGAACCAGAAAAATATTTTCGAAAAGTGAGAAGTTCAAGAGAAGAAACTATTAGAATAGAACTTATGGTTACACTTAGCAATTTCAACAGTAAAATGAGACCTATCTGCCAATCTAGTACTACACTTAAATTTGTGAAGTCAGGGCACAAAAGAGGAAAGCTCATTAAAGAAATTGCTATGAAAATATTTATAGAAAAGAACATGGAAGCTACATTATGGTGATTCGAAAGTGATTGAAGCTGAAATACCAGGAAATAACTCAGAGCATTGTAGATTCTTCTTTGGGATTTTGTTAAGAATCTATAAGCACATAGCAGAAGCACCAGACCAGATGAGGTAGAAATATTCAACACATGGACAAATGGTAGACTTATAAGGTGTAAGATAGATTCTAGAAAGAAAAATCATTCATCACAAAACAGTGAACCAATTTTCCTTGCAAGCAGACATAGCAATTGATTCAGTATAACCATTCCACTTTGTTTTGGAGAAAAACGTGAGTCTGAGAAGGTGCAAAAATGAAAGCCGTTGGTGCCTTCCAAAAGCTAAGCAGAGTATTAAGAAAGAGAAAAACTTTGTTAGAAACAAAGAAAAGAGTACTGAACTGTTACATGATATTTATCCTACTGTATGGTAGTGAATGTTGGACCATCTCATGACAGACGAAGAAGGGACTTGAAGCAATAGAAATGTAGTTCTACAGAAGGATGCCGAGAATACCATAGACTGAACATATGAGCAATGATGTCGTTTTGGAGAAAATGGAAATAAAAAGGAAACTTATACTTAACACCAGGAAATTTCTGGGGCACATAAAGCAGAGGGAAAGCTTAGAAATACTGTTACTCATAGGATAGATTGAGGGCAAGAGGGACAGAGGAAGACAATGCATAACATACTTGATGAGCTTGAGAAGATGGATGCCGGAACAAGGTTTATATATAATGAAAAGACAGAATTTATTTAGCACTGCAAGGTACGGGAAATTGTGGAGAGTCATGATTGTCTACATCTTGAGGGGACACGACACAAAGAGAGAGATGATGATTAAAAGAGAACAGTTTCATAATGGAGGTGTTAAATTAACAAACCATTTATTGACCCAGTTAACAACAGACTGAACGCCATCTTTAAGATCAGCTACCAAAATTTGACCTTATCAAATTGATCTGAGAGACCTATTAAGACAGGAGTAATGAAAAAAAAAAAAAAAAAAAAAAAAACTGATGGCAGAAGGGTTAAAGTTTTTTCGTGGAACACTTCTGTCGATGACACAGAAGGTTTATCAGTTCTAGAGCAATACTTCCAGAATGTCAGTCAGGGTCAATAACTGAAAAACCATGGGTAAGATGGGTGGCACCATCTTGTGAAAAGACATTTTTGCAAATATATTCAAGTAAAGATCCTGTATTGCCTGAAAGATTTGTAATGTAATCTATCTTCCTACTTTGAAACTGTTGGCTGTGGAAGTGTGGAACTATGGGTTATTCAGTAGTTCTCAATTGACCAACATCTTTTTGGAGTGCTTCTGCCTGGGGCATGACAAGCCAATATATCAAATATACACTCTAAAGAAATGACACCTAATATATACTCAGGCACATAGACATACACAGATATGTATACATTTACATACATATGCATACCTATATACAAATTTCATATATATATATATATATATATATATATATATATATATATATAAAATTCTGTGACTTCTGTGAGTCCATTCATCACACCCACTAAAACAGCCATACATTGACCGATCAAAATCAAATTTTTGGGAGAAGTGCAAACAGGTATGAGGGTAAAAAGTACAGTTGGTTTTATTAGGGTGAGTAGCTTAGTACAATAAATTTTCATGAACTTTTTGGAAAAAATTAAAAGTTTTATTATTTAACATACAAAATACTCCCACTATTTTAAAAACAATTTAATGATTAAGATAACAAATACTTATTTAATAAAAGTGAAAAACTCCCTTTACTCACTCCCTTCAAATTTGGGTGAGTTAGGGAAAAAGATGGAAAGAAATTTGAGAGCCTATATGAAATTTTCTTTGGACCAATGAAAACCTTGACTTCAGAGATTGGCCAGTGAGCTGATAAAAAGACAAAAACAAAACCAAGAACCTATGTGAAATTTTCTTTGGTCCAAAGGAATTAGCCATTGAGCCTTGAAAAAGAAAGGAATGAAAATAGCAAGCAAATGAAAATAGCAAGAAAATAGCAAGCAAAATTTAAAATAAGGAACAAAAATTAAATCAACGAGAGTAGAGAGCCTGAAGTCATGCGAAAAGTTTCATGCATGAAACATTTCACATGACTTCTGATTCTGTTCTCTCATCCAGCATTCAGCTTCTTACCAGTGTCAAATTACTCACCAATTATATTATCGGCCTTAACTAAACACTTGACACTTCAAAGAAATTTATTCCAACAATCCAAGAAAGCTAAGTATTTGAAACAATCTTTCTTTGTCTACTTTTTAATGTATGCAAACATATATTCCTTCTGTGAGCAACAAACTCTCTTACCTTTGTTTCAAATATTTTTTAATATTATTTTGTATCATATCATTTAATCTGCTGTATGAATATTTCCTCTTTATGATAATTTGTTAAAACTATGGACTTCAAAAAATTTCTGATTTTTTTCCTGAAATGAGCTACCGATACAACTTCAAACATGTAAATTTGTAAATAAGTTCCTTATATTGTTTTGTTAAAAATAACCCATGTGTTTCATTGTTATTATCATCCTCCATTAATTTTGTTGGCATGGGGAAATCAATTCTTCATTTTAACCCCAAAGTCCACGCAACTGTAAGTCCACAGGGGTTGATTGGATATCTAAGTATCAGTTAATTCCCTTAAGTAACACAACTCTCCAAGTTTTCGTTCCCTCTACTGTAGCCAGGTACAGAACTCACAACTCTTTGGGTCAAGTCAATTTTTAGATTACTGAACCAATGATTTTATCTACTGCGCCATGTGTCCTTGGGGACCCAAAGCAGTAGGAACGAAAACTGGGAGAGTTGAGTTACTAAAGAGATACTTATTGAGATATTCAGAAAAGGCATGGCACGTGGAATTAGAACAATCTATCCCAGTGAAACAAAGAAAGGGTTTGGTTCGAAATTCCAACAAATATCACCTGAAGAAGGTTGGAGCATACTACAGCCAAAATGTTTTGACTATAGCAATAAAGATGCGGACAACGGTCCAAATGACGCATATAATATAAATAGTTACAAATAGAGACAGACATAATAGTAATAATATTAAAATAGATTTTTGTTAAATATCTTAATAAAGAATTTTAATTATAGATTTTTATTAAATTCTATATTCACTTTGGCATGTAAATATCATCATAAATTATAATTGGAATTAAAAGTATCCTCTATTTCCTTCAGATATAAGTGGTTTATTTTTCTCAACATAACTTTCTTTCATTTTCCTATATTAAATCACCATATTTATATTTTAACATTTTTCTGTGTATAAATCTCATTGATTTGTTGACTGTTATTTTTAACATTTTATTAATTGCTAACATTTCTGTTTAAATTAATCATACTGTTTCTAAATGGCAAAGTTTTCCATAGTAACAATTTTTTTCCTCAGATCTTTTCTGGTGTACTAACGATGGACTTAAAGAGTGAAACGTTCAGTGCAGAATAAGAAATTTAAACAACCAACTGGTTTACTGAAATTTCATCTCTCTCTGTCATATATATATATATATATATATATATATATATATATATATATATATAAAAATATAAATATAAATTCCCAAGGATAGAATCCAGGTAGAACTCAATGTCCAGGACAAAGATTGTAAAGAAGTAGTCATACAAAGAATGAATCAGTAAAGTTAACGTAATTAATGGCGAAATCAATTTGCTAATTGATTAAATAAGGCATTAACTCAGTAAACACTTGTTGAATGACGTGATGCTTTTTTTTAAAAAAAACTGTAAAATGGATTAAATGTTCAGTCCTTATCGCAAGTACTTTTGATACCATTTGCATCATTTTCAGGCATGGATGTTATTTTTTCAATTTCAGGTAAAATTCAGGTAAAATAAATGTAATACTGGTTGAAAGATGATTTTTTTTTTAAAGTGTATTATTAACAGTTAGAAAATTTTGGAGCGTGCTAAATCGCAACACTAGATTTTTATCTTTGAATATTGTAAGCGAGAACGTTTATGAATATAGTAATGTGGCAATTCACAAATTCTAGTGTTTAAGACACGGACTAATTGGTCCAATCATTAGAGCAATGTTAGCCATTAATTATATTAACTTTACTGATTTATTCTTTGTATGGCTACTTCTTTACAATATTAACTAAACTGCACTTTTTAATATATAAGTTCAAGATCAAATGCAGATTTATTTAAAGCTTCATCGGAGATTGAGAGAAAACATAAAAAGACAGAACTTTTGAATCTTCAATTTTGTCTGGATCAATTCTCATTGGTCAGTCATGTATCACGTGCATTAAAACCATAGATAATTCTATGTGTGTGTGTCTCTTGTAGGACACACATACACAATTACAAGGACACATTACCATTTGATGCCCACTTAGACATATTGGAATTTTTACAAACTTATATATAGAATTATCTACGGTTTCGATGCACATGTTACAAGACTGACCAATGAGAATTGACCCAAACAAAACATAAAATACCAAAGTTCTGTCTTTTTACCCATTTTCTTTCAATCTCGGATGAAGCTTTTATATAAGACATCTCTGACAAAGTGGAAAAAGGTCTTCTATGAAATATTTAGTCCTTCAGATGGAATTTGTCAAACCCAGTATACCTACATACATATATGGATAAAAAGAAGACAATTGGAAAATATATTTCCTAGTCATTGCCGGCACATTTTGTCAATACAACTTTATCAAGGTAATTTAAAAAGCGAAATTTTTTTTTAGTGACATTAAATTCAAATATAAAGGAAATGTGCCTGTGTAAGTCTCCTTCTGGATGTTGGTATCTTTTTTTTCTAATAAATTTGTTTTAGTTTTCCATGTCAACATATTGTTAAATTTCTCAGAATAATTCAAATTATCCAAATTGTCTTAGCAGAATTATTGAGAAATTTAACCACACACATATATATATATATATATATATATATATATATATATATATATATATATATATATATATATCTCGGGTTGTCTCCTTCTCTTTTCCTTAACCCTTCAATAGGGGTCTCTCTCCCACGAGTATAAATACTTGCTCAGCCTTCTCTCTTTCTCTTTTCCCTGCTTACGCGCACGTGCGGCCAGCTATCTCGACTTAGGCCGCAGGCCGAAACCTCGTGCGTGATGTGAGGTATAAAAAACTTTCTCTTAGACTTTCCAATATGTGAACTCTCATACAAACAGCGTTTCCCATATTCTGGGAACACGCTAAAAACAAAATATACATCCGTACGGACATTCAACACACACACCTAATTTTCCATACAAACACCCTTTCTAACTTTTTCATGTCTATGTATATTAATGTTTGTTAATAATATATATAATTGTTTTGTACATGTATATTGGTCTTGTTTGGACTCCATTATAGTCCAACATTACTATGTAGCGGGACCGGCCAGCAGGAAATCTTAGCCCAGAGATTTTCATCCTCATCTTCACATGCTGGTCCCCTACAATATATATATATATATATATACATACACACACACACGTGTGTGTGTGTGTGTGTGTGTGTGTGTGTGTGTGTGTGTGTGTATTAGAACAAATTCCATGAAAATATTTATAGAAAATACAGGGGCAAGTCATGACATTGTGTTGGGAAAGTGACGGAGTATAGCCAAAACAAGTGATTTATGTCAACTCTAGCAGCTGAACAGGCAGGAGTGGACCAAAGTAGAAGTTTTTTTTTCGTAATTTTTCATAATTTGAGAAAAATATTCATATGACAACAGAGGTGAGCATTAAAAGTTCTATTGTACATTACTCTCAATAACTTAGTGATATTGTGATTAAACTACATCTGTTTTTCCACACAGTGTTTGCCCTGAATGACCTCATTTTTGTGTAGTTATTTCTCTCTGTACATGGGGAAAATTCTGTACTTGTTTTCCTTGCTCACATTTCGAGTGAATCTTAGATCCAAAATCAAAATACCAGTAGTGGCAGTGTTCATTGATTTTATGTTATGTTTTTGGGGCGATAGATGTTAGTCCTAATCGAAGTGGTCACAATCTATGATCATAAGCTTAGTGAATAACAATGTCACCTGGTGCTTGCTGCCTTTAGACAGCCAGTAGACATGTTGATGTTGTTTGTGAACTTACCAAAGTATGGGCAATCAACCTGCACCAGCATGGTGATAATGCCAGTTAAATTCAGGGGGTTACAGAGAGCGAAAGAGAACGAGAAGGCCTTTAGTGAGAAGTGAGGAAAAGGAAAATATAGGAACAGGATTCAGGAAGATATATTTAAATTTTTGAGGATTGAAGGTGGTAGGGAAGCAAAAAACTGAAAGAGAGTTCCACAAGTGAGAAGTGCGAGAAAAGAAACCATTAGAATAGAACTTAGGGTTACATCTAGCTATTTCAACAGGAAAATGATTAAACCTAAATTGCCAGTCTAGTAGTATGCAGAAATTCATGCAGCTGAGGTACCAAGGAGGAGAGCAATATTGATTTTAAAAATACAAAAATGCGACACAAGGCCAAATTGTGGGGATAGGTGAAGGCTGGCCTTCAATCTGCCTTATATTAAACTTAGTTAACCACAGTTACTAACTCAAACAAAGAGTATTCCTTATACCAAAACACATTCTTACTACACCCGGCATAATACCTCAAAGTCTCTATGAAGTCGTAACTCGTTCCCATATGTACAATTTGTCTGTGGGGTAGAGAATAAAAAAAAAAACAATCAAAATGATATATCAATGAGAAGAACTCATTAGATGAACAGACATGGAGGTATTTATAGCAAAGACAGAGAGAAGCCATATCATGTTGGTGGGAAATTGAAGTTGAGATGCCAGGTCAGGATCGATAACATTACAGCTCCTTTTTTGGATTTTGTCAAGAATATTGTGATATATATAGCAGGAGCACCAGGCCAGATATGGCAACAATATTCAATGTGTGAACAAATGGTAGTTTCATAAATGTGCAAAATGGATTCTGAGAAGAGGTGAACCAACTTTCAAAAGACCTAGCAGTTGATTCAATATAATCACTCCACTTCACGAAATGTGAAACCAAGAAGGTGTAATGAGTTTCTCTCCTGGAGGTTAGCATCAGCCATGATGATAGAAGACAAGAAAGCTTCTGTGGTGATTAAATGATAGCAGTTTTGCTTTGGAGATGTTAAAATTTACAAACCATTCCTTGCCTCTGTTAATCCCTGATCAAAGGTCATTTTTCAGAGTAGCTGCCAATTTTACTTAATAGAATTACTACAAAAACAGGAGTAAATAATTGTGTCAGCAGCAGAAATATCTAGTTGGGAACTGATAACATCAAGAAGGTTGTTTATAAAGATAAGGATCAATGTAATTCTAAAGATAGACTTCTTGCAGATCATTGCATTAATGTGAAATTAAACACAACCATTATAACAGGATTTGTTAAGAATTATTGGAGGAGGCCAAATATTCAGCCACAGACACCATAGCTCTTCAGCTTGTAGAGAATTCCAGCATGCCAAACTCTGTTGAACACCTTTGAGATATCTAAAACCACAGCCTAAGCCTGGCCATTCTTATCTAAAGCTTGATAGACAAATTTAGCAATAACCATTAGCACATCAGCAGTAGACCTAGAGAAATGAAAACCATACTGTTTATCAAAAGACGTCTTTGTGAATTGAGAGGCTTAGCCAATTTAGCATTGCCAAAATAAAGGTAAAATACTAATTAGGGTGATAATTTGAGGAGTCAGAAGGTTCACAAGAGATTCTTAAAGACAGGCACTACAGATGGGGTAGAATGTTCCTTATCACAGATAGAACATTTCTAGGTATAGACAGTGTAGACATAGTGATCAACATTGCATAGTGACTATCAGTTTCAGGCTTCAGTGTAATCTTCAGACAAAGAATATATTGAAGGAAAGATGTATGATGAAGTGGAAAAAGTTGAGATGTTTTATCCCTTAGGATTTCATTGGATTATGTTTGTTTATGTACATGAATGAGGGGTACTGGAAATTAAAATTTTTTTCTAAATTTAAAATTTCCACGTTGTCCTCCAAAATTGTTCTTGATATATAAAAATTTATATTTCATTATTATTATATACATATATGGGCTGAAGATGATTATGTTCAAGTATGAAACAGACTGTCACCACTGGATGTTGACCAAAATGTCCACTTTTATATTTACATAAAATATGATATTGAATACTTTTACTCATAAATATAGCATACCTTAAAACTATATTTTTATTATATATATATATATATATATATATATATATATATATATATATATATATATATATATATATTTTCAAACTATGAGTATAGCAAGAAAGCCCTTAAAATGGTTATAAAAAAAAATTATATATGTATGAGCAAAAGTGGAAAAGTTACTTCCTTTATACTGGGGGAAAAAATCCCCAGAACATGTGAACTTTGAAATCTAGAATGCTACATAAGTAGTAAAAATGAACACTTTAAATGTTTTGAATTTACAGAAAGACATATACTCACAGACAACTTAATTCTCATGTAGATGGTATCAGCTGAGATTGAAAGTACTTGGGAAAATAAAAAACTACTTGAAAGAAAATTTTGGTATTTTTCTTAATCAAATTTCTGAAGCAAACAAGAAATTAATCCGTGAACTTGAAAGGATCACAACAAAAACTAATTGACATGATATGTCTAAATTATTTAACCAAACCTGTTTGAATGAAAATATGCTGCCTAAATATACACTATACATATATTTACAAAGCTGATCCTAACCAGGCTGTTTCTAACAAACAATGGTTTTGTTTTCATGGAAATTATAAATTCATTTTTTGCTTTTTATTGATGTATTGTCTGAGTTTTTCTTGATGGTTGCAATATCAACAAAACCTTTTCTGTTTTTTATCTTATGGTTGAAATTGCCAGACGTAACCGTAAGTTCTATGCTAACAGTTTCTCCTCTTGCATTTCTCATTTGTGGAAATCTCTTCAGGCTTCTTGCTTTCCTGTCAACTCCGATCTTCAAATATTTAAAGACAATGTCAATCGTCATCTTCTGTCTTTTCTAATGCTATTGTTTCATTGTTCTCTCTCCTCAATAATGTTTTTTTTCAGATTCACTTTGCTTGGGATGAAATGATTCTTCATCCCACAACAATTAGTCCTCTTCCAAAAAAAAAAAAAGAACCCAAAGAAGACTATGCAATGTTATTGGTTCTAACCTGTCATCTCAGCTTTGGTCACTTTTCCACCACCATAATGTATTGTCCTTGTGCCTTTTCTATAAATACTTTCATGGTAATTCTTCTGATGAATTTTGTTCTATGCTACCTAGACATTCTCATCATTTTATGGTTGAAATTGCAAGATGTAACCATAAGTCTATATTAACAGTTGCTCTTCTCACGTGAGGAAAACTCTTCTGGCTTCTTGCTTTCCGATCTTCAAATATTTAAAGACAATGTCAATCGTCATCTTCTGTCTTTTTTAACCCTATTTTTTCATTGTTCATAAAGTACGAAATCTTGATTCACTCAAGCCATTTTTTTCTTACTTCCAATTAATAAATGGGCATTTGCCAATCAATTTAAAATCAAATAATGTCTGTGAATTGATCTTTTATTTGAACCGTTTATCTTCTTGCACTTCTGTCAACTCCGACCTTCAAATATTTAAAGGTGATGTCAATCGTCATCTATATTTTTCAATCTTATTCTTTCATTGTTCTCTCAATAATGTTTTCCTCAGATTCTTTTAATCTCAGTAAACTCTTGTGTCTTAGTAGCATTATCACCTTGCTTGTGATGAAACGATCCCCTCCCAATGATTACCCCCCACCAAAAAAAACAAAACAAAAAAAAAACAAAACAAAAACAAACACACTGTATTTGATTGATAACATTACAGAAAACAAACACTGTATTTGATTGATAACATTACAGAAAACAAACACCCATTTTTTCCCTTCCTATTTTACAACGCATGCCTTTTCTTTCATTATCGTACATCAATCACTCCCAGTTAATTGAACTCCTGAAAAGTCACCACTTCATTTATGCAAACGCTGATGGTACATCTGAGAATAAAGTATGAAATCTTGATTCACTCAAGCCATTTTTTTTTCTTACTTCCAATTAAAAAATGGGCATTTGTCAATCAATTTAAAATCAAATAATGTCTGTGAATTGATGTTTTATTTGAACTCATGTCTTTACTGAGTTATTTGTGCTGTTTTAAGTATAATCTTTCTGTTCTCGTCATCAAAGATGATTTACTAACAGTATTCTTTCATTCTATGTAACTTAAAAATTACCATTGTTCTCATAGATAGAAGCAAAACAATTCAAATATGTCGGATTTAATCCATTTCATAAAATAAAAGTGTCTTTGTTTATATTAGAGTACAAGACAGAGCAGATATGGATGTTTTGAAAATCAGTGAAGAATGTGAGTTCAAAACCAGTATTTCAGCCTTTGTTTAACCAGAAGTCCTTGTGGTCAAATGCCTGAGCATGTCAGATCTAATGATGGTTTCCAATAGGTGATGCAGGTTCAAATCCTGCCAAAGGACACATATTTCTGATAATATTTCTTGAATATTCAGGCTGGTAAACCTAATTAAATAAAAATACTGTTTAATTAAATAAACAGAGCATAATTTTATATATGAGTATCCATCTAAAATAATGTTTAAGTAAAACAAATTAAAACATATATATATATATATAAAAAGACATTTTTATGTTTATACATTCTTTTTTATAGATACAAATATTTAAGTAAATGCTCTGTTTATAATAAATTCAGGCCAGTAAATGCCGTTAATACTTATACAGAGCATTTACTTAAATATGTATAAACATAAAAATGTCTTAAAATAATTCTCAGACTTTGTCCATTTCATAATAAATATATATATCTTTAGTTTACGAAAAACTAGGTAATCCGTATGGGTAGACCCAATGAGGATAAAATCCAGAGAGCTCAATGTAAATCAGAGCTAATAATTTAAATAAAAACAGATTACTTTAAGGTTCCATATAATAAATTATTTCACCACAGCCCTTCCAAAGGACAGTGGATCATCAGATTTATTTCCAAATGTTGAAATGAAAAAAATGAAAATAAATTTACACATTTACAACTGGCAATAATAAGGAAATTAACGAAGTGGGAGCAATGTAGGGGGTAGAGAGACAGCATTGAGTTAGATGTAACATTTCTATTGTTTCAACTTTAAATTTTCGCTGAAATCTAGACAGTGACACTTTCAATCTGTTAACGGAAGTTATATCTTGATATGGGAGGGGGATATACTAAAAAGCATAAAAAGAAAAAAAAAAGAAAAAGAAGTTGTAATAAAGTGTCATTGACTTCCATTGGAATAGGCGTTGCTTTTTTCTTTACTTTGAGATTTCGTAAATTTTTTTGTTTAAACAGTCTAAGCAATTTAATTATACGTATGTTAAAGTTTTATATATATATATATATTTATTTAAAGACATTTATATTATGTTTAACGTTCTTTTTATAGATACATGTATTTAAGCAAATGCTCTGTTTTATAATAAACAGTATTAAATAACATTTACCGGCCTGAATGTCCGAGAAATTTTCATAGAAAATTTTCGCTCTCCGACAGGAATCGAACCTGTATCCTATACGGAACCATCATTTCGCGTGATGTGCCTTAACCTTTCGGCCACAGATGAGCGTCTGGTTAGCAAGGTCGATTTTACTATCTTTAAACTTAAATCTTCCATGAATCTCTTCTATTCATATCTGCTCTAGCGTATCAAATGTAAACAAATGACGTCATATATTTTAGAATTGGACATAGCCCGACAATTTATTTAAAGACATTTATATTATGTTTAACGTTCTTTTTATAGATACATGTATTTAAGCAAATGCTCTGTTTTATAATAAACAGTATTAAATAACATTTACCGGCCTGAATGTCCGAGAAATTTTCATAGAAAATTTTCGCTCTCCGACAGGAATCGAACCTGTATCCTATACATGTATCATCTGTGGCCGAATGGTTAAGGCACATCACGCGAAATGATGGTTCCGTATAGGATACAGGTTCGATTCCTGTCGGAGAGCGAAAATTTTCTATGAAAATTTCTCGGACATTCAGGCCGGTAAATGTTATTTAATACTGTTTATTATAAAACAGCATTTGCTTAAATACATGTATCTATAAAAAGAACGTTAAACATAATATAAATGTCTTTAAATAAATTGTCGGGCTATGTCCAATTCTAAAATATATATATATATATATATATATGAGAAAGGAAGAGAGAGATATTTTTGTATGTATTTATATAAATGGTGTGAATATAGAAAATTGTGGAGAAACACACTATCCACAATATTGATCATTCTTCCTTCATAAATATAGTAATTTTGAACAATATAATTGTGTGTGTGTGTTTTTATATATATATATATATATATATATGTATGTATGTATGTATTTATATATGTATATATATATATATATATATATATGTATATATATATATATATATATGTATTTATATATGTATATATATATATATATATATATATGTATATATATATATATATATATGTATGTATGTATTTATATATGTATATATATATATATGTATGTATGTATTTATATATGTATATATATATATATATATATGTATGTATTTATATATGTATATATATATATATATATATGTATGTATGTATTTATATATGTATATATATATATATATATATGTATGTATGTATTTATATATGTATATATATATATATATGTATGTATGTATTTATATATGTATATATATATATATATATGTATGTATGTATGTATTTATATATGTATATATATATATGTATGTATGTATGTATTTATATGTATATATATATATATATATATATATGTATGTATATGTATATATATATATATATGTATATATATATATATATATATATATATATATATATGTATGTATATGTATATATATATATATATATATATATATATATGTATGTATATGTATATATATATATATATATGTATGTATGTATGTATGTATGTATGTATATATTTTTTTTTTTTTTTTTTCTTTAATATGTTGCGTTTGTCAGGAAGGTGGTTTTCTATTTTGTGACATTTCAGGAGCCTTTTGTTTTGCATCGAATATGAAATAATTAGGGTATTTTAAAATCTATATTTCTCCTCTTTGTAAAAATATTGAAGGCCTGCAAATTCCGAGTGCTCTTTAGTAGAATCCGATGATTATTCTTGATTTTATTTTATTCCTATGATGAGAACAGAAATTTATGAGATCATTTTTACTCGTTGATTTTCAGCATACACTAAGATTTAGGGTGCTTTCAAATGTGGTGTTCATGATATCTACGAAAGGTAAAGTAATGTTTTCCTCCATTTCGGACGTAAATTCTATTGCATGTTCAATTTTGTTCAGTTTATCTACAAGATCCGATAAATCCGTATCACTGGGATATATTAACTGGGCATCATTAATATACTGGAATTATGTTGAATGTTTAGGCAAAACATCTTGTTCAATTCTGAAGCAATTTCTAGAGAAAGGGATGGATTTTTTATTTAATCTGACAGATTTTATTATTAAAGCATGTCAAATCTAATGACAGTTTCCCAGAGGGGGACTCAGTTTCAAATCCTGCTAGAGACCACATATTTTTCTTTCTCGCATATTCAGACTGGCTGGTGAAAATAAATATACTGCTTAATAAATAAGTGTTGCATCTACTCAAATACGAGTATCCACTAAAAATAATGTTTAAGTAATAAAATCTGTCAGATTAATAAATAAAAAAATCCATTCCTTTCTTTATAAATTGCTTTGTTTACATTAAGATATGAAAAGGAGCAGATATGTCTGCAGGGTGCAATGGATAAATTCTCATCTAAATTATGCAAAAATGAAAATAACACTTTTAAGAGATATATTTACTAAAATTATACAAAAATATTTTGAAATACTAAAGAGTAGATTCATTCAACAAAATCACCATTGACTTAAACCATGGCCTCCAGACGACCTCAGAATTTCCTGCAATTCTTCTGGATGATCTCCTTGTTTAAGTTGGTGAATGCTGCCATAATCCTTGCCGTTGGTGTGAGCAAGGAATTTTGTTAGTATCTCACTCAACTGTGCCCCATACATAATAATCAAGGGGGTTGCAGTCTGAGTTAGATGGCCAGATGTAAGGGGTGATGTGGTCACCGAAATTGACTGACAGCCATTTCTGGGTTCTCCTGTTTGTGTGGCATGGTGCAGAGTCCTGTTGCCAGATATAGGGTCTTCCAGCAGCCACCCTCTTGACCCAAGGCACCACTACCTCCTCAAGGCACTTGATTTAGGCTGCCATGTTGAGTTTTGGGCTCTGTGGGAAGATGAATGGGGGCATAACATCGCCATCACTAGCAAACACTCCTAACACAATGATGTTGACTGGATATGTCATCCAACTCTTTCCGAATCCTTGACACTGTCCTCAGATTAACACTCACACACTCTAAGATTTTCTAAGATATTTAAGCTTCTGATGTGAATGCCAAGCAGTACAGCATGCTGTTTCCAAATTTCTGGTGGAGTGAATTGCGTCACAGTGTTTTTTTTTTCTCACAGACGGTGCCCAACTGATCCTACTATACTGTGCAGTCAACAAAAAAGACAAACAATGCACATGCACAAAATTAAAAATATATTTACCCATTCAGAAAGACCAAACAGGCGACATGTATGCACATTGTTTCAATACTAATTTGGTAAGAACAGACAATAAACTAAAACAACTTGGTTATACAGGGTGACCCCCCCAAAAAACGGGAATTTTTGAAGTGCGTATTGCCAGACATGAGCAAGTGGCAACACTGCGAGACAGTGACCTTGAGCGAGTAAACATTTCGCCATTTTAGTAACAAGAATGAAATTCACAGTATCCCAGCTGAGATGCTGCAGCAGTCAATGAGGAATCTCAACAGCAGATTTCAAGAATGCATTCGTACAGGAGGACGCCATCTACAGGACGTAATTTTAAAAAAATGAAAATTCCATCATTGTTTCTTAAATGGCATGTTTTAAGGTTTCAATTACTATGAATTAAATATTTTTCTTCCATCACTCTTGGTTTTATTGGATTGTTAAAAAGTTCCCGTTTTTTTGGGTCACCCTATATATATTAATCATGCATGATTTGTAGATTGAATTATATTTCTTTTTCTGTTAAAATAACGGTTGTCTTCTATATTTGTTATCACGTGCAGCTGTAGTGTAGCCTGTCAGAGAGACTTCTTTGTATTATCAGAAGTCTGGAAACAAAAAGAAGTGTTTCAAGAGGTATAAACAAATAATATATATTTATTTAGATGATTTAGATTGTAGTGACTCCTTTGATATTTGGCATAACAAAATGTTCGTTTATAAGACGGACACTGCTAGCAGTTTGGAGAAAAGTTAATTTCTGGTTGGTAGTGGATAGTTTCAGTATTTGTTAATAGTAGTAATCTTAGAAATAGGTCAGCGTCAATCATTAGCAGATGACTTCTTAATCACACATGGCTGGATTCTATGGCAGTCATAGCTATTGTTTCATGGTTTCTCTTTCTATCTCTTCTCGTATATCTCAGAGATGTGAGCTTATATCTTTGCGACCAGGCTCCCAAACTCTGGCGCAAAGCATGGTTTCAGCTAACATCAAAAGTCACTTTGTGTTAATTTTTTTCGATAGGTCAAAATTATTTTATTTTCCAGAATTCGTTTCTTAGTGGAAGTTATGTGCAAAGCCTCCCTGATTTTTGGTGTTTTGCAGTCACAAATTAGTAGACTCTGGTCTCGCAAACTACAGTTTTGCAGCCGAGTTCAATATTTTCTTTTTCCTCTTTTCTATTTGAGGATTTTTTTTTAAAAAGAATTTTTTAATCTAAAGAAATAATGATGTATCAATTGAATCCATTTAAGAAACAAAAAAAAAATTAATTACTTCAAACGCTATTATGATAGACATGTCTGGGTATCTATTTTAAATTATATATATATATATATGGAGAAATATAGTCTTAAAGTGTGCTATATTTATGGGATAAAGTGCTCAATATCAGAGATAGAGCGTGTGTAAATATAAAAGTGGACATGGAAGTCAGCACTTAGAGGCGACAGTGTTTCATGCTAGTGCAATCGTCAGGCATATATATATATATATATATATATATATATATATATATATATATATATATATATATATATATATAGATAATTAGTTTACAAAAAACTAGGTAATCCATATGGGTAGACCCAAGGAGGATAAAATTCAGAGAGCTCAATGTAAATCAGAGCTAATAATTTAAATAAAAATAAAAACAGACCACTTTAAGGTTCCATGTAATAAATTATTTCACCACAGCCCTTTTCAACCCTTGGAAGTATAGTCTGATGATCTGCAGTCCTTTAAAAGGGCTGTGGTGAAATAATTTATTACATGGAACCTTAAAGTGGTCCGTTTTTATTTTTATTTAAAATATATATATATATATATCACATACACACACACACACACACACACACACACAGAGGTAATAATCCATTGGTAAGAAAAAACGAATGAATCCTAAAAATATTAAAACTGATCCACAAAAAGTGTTCAATGTATTTATTATAACAGAGTATATAAATTACATAGAATAAAAATCCAAAGTTACCTCATTCGAATGAATTAACTTTTAGATTTTTATTATATATATATATATAAAGATATCTATATATATAAAATTATAAAAGATAAGAAGAAATTCACATGTAACGCACTACTGGGTTTCAACCTAATTGTCACGTCAGGATAGTAACTTGTGAATGGTTAGTCTATAGCACTAATTAGGCCCACTTATGTAAATTAACTAAGTGCCAAAAATTAGAAATATCAGAGGTTGAGGGAAGAGTTTGTAGAACCAAAAGTAGGAAAAAATATTTTTAATCATCCAGGCTTGTACTGTTCTAAAGTATATTTCTTAGTATGTCCACATTTTGACATGACCTCCATCCATTGATTCAACAAGTTGATTTTGTCTGGGTATGTCATTCTATCCAAATTTTCCTCCTAACAGCCTACAAACATTGCCAAAATATCTGCAAGGCTTAACCCTCCTTAGTACACTCTACTTTATACTTGGGCTTTTATTGCATTTCTTTTTGAACTCGCACACATGCTTTGTCAGCTTTGGACAATGGCGATGGATTTCCAGTTTAAAGGAGGTCCTATGGTTCTACCAGCTTTTTTTTTTTAATATGCCTTCTGTATATCCCACATAGAATTTGTTCAGCACCATGGAATGTGCCACCTCCACTCTATATACCATGCTCACTGGATTACAGCTACTTTCCAAAGGGCACTTGTTTTTGTCCCTGCAGTTTGAGGGAATGGTATCAGTGCTATTGCTATTTGCGGCCGTTTTCAACTTCCTTGTGTTATGCTTCATTATAATACTAAATAGATTATTGGTGCAGTAGTAACTTAGTTTCACGGTATTTGCATTAAAAAATTTTGTAGCTTAGAACTTTTCAGAAAATGCTTATTTAGCAGTTTGAAAAATATTTTACCTACATTTGTTTTTACTTCTAAATTAAAAGGGGAGGGTGTGAACCAAATAATCTCTTTCTTCTGTTTCTTACTTGTTGGTTGGGTTGAGGGTTAACCCTAGAACACTAACCATGGGTATATAGTAGCCAGCGCAAATTTTTCTATTTTTAATTACAATTTTCAGTACCTGATTTTCTTATCTAAATAATATGTTTTTCAGTTTCTATTAATGTTAACTCAAAGTACAAAGTTTGAAGTGCATGCTTGTAAAATATTTCAAATAAAGATTTATATTTAATATTTTTTTTGATATTTTCAAAATCGTGTATGATATACCCATGGTTAGTGATATTTTCAAAATCGTGTATGATATACCCATGGTTAGTGATATTTTCAAAATCGGGTATGATATACCCATGGTTAGTAGAGGTGTAACTTTAATTGATGGTTAGTGTTCTAGGGTTAAAGTTCAGTTTGTTTTTGTGTCACTTCTTTCTTAATATCGTCTCATACTTTGACTCAAAGATATCTTTTTTTTTGACTGAAAGATATCTTTGAGTTAGGAATTTCTTGACAGTCTGCACTTAATAACTTTTGGCATATGTTTAATAATGCCTGGTGGGGGTGGACTTTACATCTATATATCTTACTATAGTATTTGGCTTCAACTGGAGAGCTGGTGTTGGCAGCAAGGTTAAATTCAACATCTAAATATTGTACGATTTAGTGATACAAGACACATAGCTGAGAGTAGAAGAGGTGAATTCATATGATTTTCAAGGATATTTGCGTGTAAGTGACTATAACAAACCTGACCGGGATTGGAACTCGGCTCTCTGATTAACAATTCTGAGCCATTATCCATTAGACCAACCTGTACATCCAAGCTTACAGCACCTGGCATTCCCAAATAGTCACCAATCTAGGCACTGATATGGCTCAACATTGTTTAACTTTGGTGATTTTCTGGGAATCGGTGTTTCAGTGTGATGTGGTCGTAATACCTGCACAGTTTGACAGCAGAACCGATATTAATTTTTTTTTTTTTTTTTTACAAATAGTTGTTAGCCTTTTATTACAAAATAATCTAGAAGAAAACTTCAGTCTGAGTCAAGAACGTAGTTTTGACAATGGATACATCTGATGGCACAACCACTGTATGGTATATCTGTAGTTGATGCTATGTAACACGTGTACGAAGAATTTTCTCCTCAACTCCAAGATGCAAGAATAAAATAAACAAAAAAAAAAAAAATAAATAAATAAAAAAATTACCATTTTCAGAAAATCAATGGAAAATCTTGGCTGACTTTCTACCACCTGTTTTTTAATCAAAGTCAGATACGGGGGCGTACTGGAAAGTTCTCAGTCTGACCAAGGTGGGATTCCAAAATAAATTTTCATGGTTTGGTGTGAGTTTGGAAAATAGGCCGAGCTAAGAATTTTTAAGCATGATGTCCTACTTCAAGCTTTTAATGTTACAAACCTTCTTCCTAAGACGAGACATTTTGATGTTTTCTTTCTTTTAGCTTTCTCTGCTCAATGTCTCTCCGTTGTCCTCTCTCCCACTGTGTTCCCGCAGTTTTGCTTCTGCACTCAGCTGTTCACTAGTGAGGAGGTAATATTCTCTGAGTGCCTCACTGCTGGAGATTCTAATCTGTTTCTTCTATTTTCTTTTTCTTAATTAAAGGTAGAGCAAGGGGAGGCACAATGCCCATAATCTGTCATAAGCTATACAGAGTTAAAAGTCGGTTAAGAGTAAAATGCCGTACAAAACTGATAAAAAAATTGGAACCTCTTTTGAAGAGTTGTTTATTTTTAATTAACTTTTTAAATTAAACCATTTTACAATTTCTGATTATAATATCTGTATTAATATAATTATTATATCACATTACAGATATCGCTATCATATCAACATCTTCAGATGCCTTGATCTTGATCCGTATCCTTCTCTTTATCTTTTCCTCAAACAACCATCTTTACTCTTATTAGTGGCACTACTGCTTTGCTTGGGGTGAAATGCTTTATATATATGTATGTATATATAAATAAAAAGAAAGAACAGTAAGATATAAAATCCGGTGTTCTTATAGATATTTTTATTTTTACACAATAGTGCTCAATGTAAATTTACAGAGTATTAATATTATAAATTAATTGATTTAAAATAGGGTTTTTTCACTACACAGTGATAACCATGTTTCAAAAATAGAAGCTAAAGCCTTTGAATTTAATTTTGTTATTAAATCAAAGACATTAGTTCCATTTCCTCGTCAAGCGAATTTTACAAATAATAATATATAAGATAATCATAGGATTATCTTAGATTTTTCTCTACTTAGTGTATTGAGCACTTTACATAGTTGTCTTTTTACTCGTTTTAGTTTTTTTTTCTTTGGACTTGGAACTTGAACACTGGACGATTGTTTTCACCTTGGTTTAATGTTCTTGGTTTTTTCTATTTTTATTCCCTATTTTTCCTCAGGTACTGATTTGTTCTACTGCAAGTTGAGCTATTGGAGGTTTTTCCAAGCGAGCACCACCATTTATATAATATATATATATATATATATATATATATATATATATATATATATATATATATATATATTGCTTGATTGAGTCATTTTCTATGTTTTATCAATCCTTTGAAGGCTATTTAAAGCCAGAAAATATTTTTAGATTGTAAGAATGTTTTTTTTAGATAATAATGGTTTATTGATACAAGTCTTATTAATTAAGCCTAACTAGGGTGGGGGAGAAGAGTTGAATACATACTTTTCTGAATTATATTTGTACTAAGTGAATATAATAAACCCAATGGGAAGTGGAACTTTGCTCTCTGATTAACAATTCCGAGCCATTATCCATTACACCACCTGCACATCCAAGCACACCGATCTAGGTACTGACCAGGCTATCACCATTATATATTGATTGATTTATTCATTTTTTACGGTTTATCAATGCTTTGAAGGTTATTTAAAGCCAGAAAATATTTTTAGATTGTAAGAATTTTTTTTTTGTAGATAATGGTTTTTTAATTCATGAAACCAATCTTACTACTTCGGTCATAGCTGGTGGGAGAAGAGGTGGACTCATACCTTTCTCAAGGGTATTTGTGCCAAGTGAATAAACAAACCCAATTGGAAGTGGAATTGGGCTCTCTGATAAACAATTCAGCATCGTTGCCAATATCCATTATACCACCCACATGTCCAAGCTTACGGTACCTGGTATTCCCAAGCGGTCACCCATCTAGGCACTGACCGGCTCAACTTTGGTCATCATCACCATTATATATAATCATATTTTTTATAGTCATAAACCTTAATTTCCTTTCTACAGATTCAATGCAATTTCCATGGAAAATATTCAGAGGAATTCCATTCTTTCATTCTACCAAATTAAGACTATTACAGCCCTGACATACCAAGCTACTTCCACGGAGTCAAATCAACCTCATTACCTCTCCATGTTCTAAAACTCAAAAGAAAGTTCCACTCATGCAGCTTTTTCCCAACAGTTGCCACTTTGCAGAACAGACCACTTTCCTGAATACGACAGCCTTAACCTCTTCGAATCAAATGTCGATCTTTATCTATCCTCATAACCTTCACTTACCACACCTCATTCAGCATAACTATTTTAACATTAATCCTCTAACTTGAGTGGCTCTTAAGCCTTGCACTGGGTGAATTTTAGTATAGAAAATAACCTCTGTTCTATAATATGATTTAATAATACATTAATACTTCTGTCCCATAACAGGTGTAACATTTGCTACTAAAATATATATGCAAATATAACAAACTATTATGGGACAGAGACATTAATTTATTATGAAGTTATTTTTTTTTCTGTCTGAATTATCTGGGATGAGGAGAAATCATTATTTGCAGTATTTATGGTTGGACCAATGTCCAATGTCATTATGACAATGTTATTAGCCATTTTGTCTTCAGGCCTTCTTCAGGTGTCTGCTAATCCAGGTAACCCCCAGGGAATTTCAAACTGAACCCTTTATTTAATCTATGGGGGGTAGATTGTTTTCATTCCCTTGTCCATGCCTAGGGACGTCTTGTCTTGTTCAGATATGGACAGCAGAATAAGAACACTCTACTCCTGCAGATAAAAGGTTCAGTTCAAAATTCTTTGAGGGCAACTGGAATTGACAAGGCAAAAGCACATAACCAATAAAATGTTGTGATAACAAGGTAAGGATATTAGTCCAGCTGTAAATAATGTAAATAATATTTTTTTTACTGCTCAATGAACGTATTTTAATCGGATTTTTTAAATATTTTTTCATGGTGGGTCAAGATATGCAAATCGCTTATGTCAACAAGATATGAAAATTGCTTATGTCATTGCATTTTATTGCCAGGAAAAAGTGAAACACCAGAAGCAAAAGACATTTGACAAGTTGATGAATCTTTAAGCCACTCTCTTTCAGAGTCTGACTGTCCCATGTCTAATATTTAGGCTATACAAAGATTACAGCAATCACTGGCTTGCTGGATTTTGCAAGTGATAAATGTGACAGTCACATATATCAATTGATACCAGATTTGAATTACTGTCAATTGACTATTAAAGAAATTAAATCTTTAAAGAAATAAGTAGGTATTCCTGCTATTTATCTATAACTTGATAAAATCAAAAGAAGAATCAGCAATATTATCAGTCCTAATCTGGCAGCTTGGCTACAGTCACTTTCCCACTGTCATAGAGTTGACTCCCTGTGCCTTTTCTATAAATACTTTTATGGTAATTGTTTGGATTAACTCTTCACTATGGTATCTAGACACTTTGAATTTAAGCGTGGTACTGCACTGGCATTGAGATCTCATCAATTTACAGTTGAGTTGGCTAGATGTAATTGTAAATTCTATACAAAGTTTATTTTCTCACACTTCTCGCCTGTAAACCTCCCTTCTGGCTTCATGCTTTCCAGCCAACTTTAATCTTCAAAAATTTAAATGCAATGTCAATCATTATCTACTCTCCTCCTGATTACTAATAAGCAAGAACAAAAAGAGTAATGTTTTCTGTTTCTAATTCTTCCACACCCAGTAACAATTTCTGTCTTAATGGTTTTACTGCCTTTCATCAGGTGAACTAGATTTTAAAAAAAAAAGAAAAAAGGTATGCTGTTTTCTATGAAAAATTAACAAATAAGCTGTCATTCAAATAAAATGGCTGACATTTGACATGCATTGTATTATTAGATGTATGAGGAAATGTCAGGAATTGGTTTTGTTATTGGTCCTTACCTATAACTACAGAATGAACTCTTCCTAACACTATGTATACTATGCCTCTCAAGCGAGAGGGATGAATTGAGTCGAGCCGATAGTAGTTCACTCCAAACCAGACTGACAGTCATACTAACACCTTCCACATCTTGTATTATTATTCCGTGTAATATATCTTCATTATTTCTACTCTTGTGTCCGTGCAGTTCTTCCTTGGTCCTAACCTGGACCATAACAGGTTTCAAAACTGGAATTCGGTAGGTAAAACCTGATATCAGTAATCTGTATTTTGGTTTTGAAAGGTAATAAGTGACAGGGTTAGATTAACAATTAGGCAAAACAAGCATTTGCTTAAAGCCTTAAAAAAATAAATAAAAAAATAAAATGTTGACAAGATATTTATGATAAAACCTGAAGTATAAGTTTCCATTTTGTTTCCATTTTGTCTAAAAGTTCATCAGAGCTCACATGTTTGGTCCATGTTTACCTTCTGCAAAACCATATTTTCATATTTTTGTTTCTTCAAGTCTTTTCATCTATCAGTAGATTGTCCAACATTCACTGCCATACAGGAGAATTCATATTACAGAACAGTTCAGTAATCATTTCTTTGTTTCTAATGAAATTTTCCTGTTTCCTTTTACTGTGCTTAGCTTTTGGAAGCTATCCCTTCAGATTCAGTATCATACTTTCCATCCTCAATTAAAACATTTCCCATATTAAATATGATTTTCGTACCTTTCATTTGTTGCCTCCAATTTGTAATTTGAATGTTGATCTGTTTCTTTTGCTGACAACTGTGCATTCTATTACAATTCGATTGCCAAGCAATGGACGTATATCTAATAGTTATTTACTGCCAAAAAGACTATATACCCTCCTTGTGATCCACTGTCAAATTGGTGAAAGAGGCATCACTATATGCAATAATATTTAAATCTTCTAGGTTTCCTAAATCTGGAATGACTCTCTGGGATTTTTCCTTTTTTGCTTTGTTGACTATTCAGTTAGCATGTTTTATACATTCTGGAAATATTCTTGTTTTAATATAGATGTTAATGCAGTAACATCCTAACTTAGTCTGGTCTGGGTTGCTAACCAATTAGGTTGATCAATCAGCTGCTGGGTTTCAGTTACTACTGTTGTCGACAGAGTTTTTCAAATTTCTGCCTATTTCTACAAGAATATATTAGGTTGGTGCAAAAATAATGTCGTTTTTTGACGTTCAACTTCATGTGAGAAAACGACATTATTTTTGCACCAACCTAATATTTTAACGTTTTCACATATTCATTTTATATATTCGTTTAATATTATCACCATTTTTCATTGTTTAATACTATATACTGGAATTTGGCAACTTTTGCAGATTTAACTACCAAAAGATGATGAATTTTGTCTATATGTCTGGTCCAAAAGATCTCTGTTCCAGCAAAGCAGAAATCACAACATAGGCAGCAATTATACCCTTCAGTTTTTTCCAAAATGCCATCTAAATATTGCCTGGTCATATTTTGAAATTCTCACTCCTAATTTAATTAATTCATCCTTGAGTGTCAGGTACCAGGATCTTGAAGCATCAGTCCTACCATATACACATTTTGAGAGCTTTCAAATATAACCTGGAGGTACATTGACATCTTTAGGAGGATCCAAATAAACCACTCGGTCTACCTGTTTACTCTGCAGGAACAAGATTTTATGTCTATGGATTTACACATCCAATGGTTAGATGCCATTATTCCCAATGCTATGCATAGACCTTTAAAGCGGATGAAAGAATCATTTATATTGTAAGCATCTTTGTTCTGGAAGCCTTGAGCTACAAGTCTAACTTCACAAATCTGTTTACCATTGGAACTTTTATAAGTATAAACCCATGTTGTGGTTATCTTGGGTTCTTCGGTATTTGTATGTGAACTTTATTTTCAACCAAACTTTGTAGCTCTTCTTTATTGCCTTTTCCAAATCATCATTTGAGAAGAAAATTATTCTATTTCCCTCATTGCAAGAAGTGTGTTCATCTCTTGTGTGCTCAGCCTCACTTGCTTGCCATTCTGATACAAAATTCTTAAAGTGCAGCTGAAAACTACATAACTACATTCATTAAGTGCTTAAAGTAGGCAGAGGAATAAATTTTGAAGCCATTGTGTTGATCACTGTACTCTGCTACCAATGTAAATTTAAATTAAAGAAATTTGAACAAGTGAAGGAAATAGAATACTTTATTCAGACTACTTCATTCTCCACATGTGCCACCTACCTCCAGGTAAGACTATCCCTTCCTAAGTAGGAAAGTATCCAAGGGGAGCACCTCGTGAAGATTAACACCATTTACTCTTGTTTTAATAGCAAGTCTGATAAAGTAAAACTGGTAATTGCTCTCAAAAGTGACCGCCAATCAGTTGTTAACTGGAGCAAGAAATGGCTTGTAAATTTGAGTACCTTTAAATGAAACTGCTGTCTTTTAATCATCATAGAGAAAAATTTGTGCCTTCCATCAACATGGCTGATGCTAATCTCTAGGAGAGCAACTTAGTGTGCCTTCTTGATCTCATGTTTTCCATTGAGCTGAATCAACTGCTAGGTCAGCTGCTAGGAAAGTTGGTTCACTGTGTTGTGCTGGACAATTTTTTTGTCAGATTCCATCTTGCACATTTGTAAATCTACAACTTGCTTGTGCATTGAATTTTTCTGTTACATCTAGGCTGGCGCTTTGGCTATATATCTCAAGATTCTTGAGAAAATCCAAAGAAAGGTTCTTAATGTAATTAGTCCTGACTTCAGCCACTCTCCCACCACTGTGATGCAGACAACCTGTCTTTTCTATAAATATTTTCATGGCAGTTGTTCTAATGAGCTCTCCTCTTTGGTATCTCGACCAAATGAATTTAATTGTAATATTAGATTGGCAAGTAGGTCTCATAGTTTTACTGTTGAAATAGCTAAGTGTAAGTTCTATTCTAATAGTTTCTTTTGTCACATTTCTCACCTGCAAAATTCTCTTCCAATTTCTTGCTTCCCTGCCACCTACAATCTTAAATTTAAAGCCAACACAGTAGCATGTAGAGGCAGAGGGTGTGATGGATCTGGGCATCCAATCAAAGAGTGAAATAAAACTTTAGTTTATATTTAAATTGAATAAAGTGTTTATTTCCTGTTTTTACATATTTAAAATGTGTTCCTTTCTCACTAGGCCCATCTACTTAAATCTTAGGGGCATACAATCAAGGAGTTGGCCCCAGGCATCACCAAACCTCTGCACGTCATTGATGCAACATCAATCACCATCTTCTGCCTACCTGAATCCTATTCTTTTATTGTTCTTTCTCCTTATTACAAA
>OZ038479.1:107430473-107437973 GCA_964036315.1 Acanthosepion esculentum
ACCAAATAAACTTTTGTCAGCCAAACAATTACATTTCATAGGACAAGCATTTTTTTAGTCGACATTTGAATCTGGTTTTATTTTGTTCTCCATCCTTACCATGGAGCAACTGTTATGGTTATTATTTTTCTCATATTTTTCACACAACAATAACTGACTTTGATATTATTTTTATTAAATAGTTTCCTCATCTTTTCAAAAATAGCAAAGTCTTTCCTAATTAATTTTAGTAATATTCTTCCTATTTTAGTTTTTCCTGATTGACTGTATGGCAAGTTAAACGGTGGGGGAGGCATGTTGGAGTAAAGGGGGAGACACGGTGGAGTAATGGATAGTGGCTCAGATTGAGGAATCGGAAAGCTGAGTTCAAATTCCAGTCGAATCAATTACATTCATTTACATGCCAATACCCTTGGGAAAGGTATGAATCCTTGTCTTCTCCTTCCAGCTCCAGGTAAATAGCAGGACAGACCCGGTTCTATAGCCTTGGATGACAACTGGTCTACTGCACAGAGAAATGGCAACCTACTGTGGGAAAAAATCTGCCTCGTCAGTCATGTATTGAAAGATACATGATTGTCTAAGCATGTATCATGCATGGCACATAACTGACTGACTATGGGTAAATAGCAGGACAGAATGGGTTCTATAGCCTTGGATGCCAACTGGTTTACCGCAGAAAGAAATGGCAACCTACTGTGGGGAAAAAAATCTGCCTTGTCAGTCATGTATCAAAAGATACATGATTGCCTAAGCATGTATCATGCATGGCACATAACTGAGTTAAACCATGTTTTTTCTTCTATTCTTTTTATTCTTTTGTTGTTGTTTACAAGATTTTATTTTACCTTATTCTGCCTACATTTTTAATGCTTCTTGCTTTGTTGAGGTAATCTAGGCATTGAGTACTTTTCTTTATAGAGTAAATAGATGTTTGTCTTTTGGTCTTTTTTTTCTTTTCTTGTTTGGGATTTTTGGAAAATTGCTTGCCACACCAACTTTGTTGTGTTCTTTACGGTATATTTTAAATTTATATATCTCTAATTTTTTAATAAAAGTGATAAAACATTTTTTTTTTAAGCATTTCACGGCAGGAAGCCACTAGCACACAAGGGGTTACAGAGAGTTGGAGCTAGAGAAAATAGGAGTGATAGAGGAAAGGATGAAGAGAAGGTAAGGGGATAGATCAGGGCATCTGGAGATGTCCATTGACATTACATTTGAATAGTTGGAGATTATAGCTATCAGAGAAACAGGAAGAGGGGAGGGAGTTCCACAGGCGAGAGGTTCGAGACATGAAGCTATTGGAGTAGAAGAGACGGTTACATTTAACAGTTTCGACAGTGAAAGCGTGTGAGCGAAATGCCAGCCTAGTAGAATGCTTAAATTCATGAAGTTTGGGAACCAGCGAAAGCAGCTCCTCGGAACAGTTACCATGAAAACAAAAATATAAATGGAACTGGTTAGACTACATATATACACACAAACATGAGAAATTTAAATTTCAACATCTAATCTCTTTCATATACATGTTACATCAGTGTAAGCATTGCTCTGATGGAGACAAAGGACAAAATGCATCACATGAAAATTTTTTCCACTTTGTCATTGATTTTTCATTCATATATCTGCAAGTATACAAATAAGCATATACTCTTTTTGTATAATTGTGTATGTATATTTTGGAGTATATGAGCACACACAAAGTATGTAAGCATTGAAATATATGTAGAATTATATAGAAATGTTGGATCATTGGAAAAGGGAGCCACAAACAGATCTATTTTTGATTTGAGAATTTCCCTGTAAATTTCTAATTGCAATTTCTATAATTAATTGAGAAGCACACAATTATTAATCACAAGGTTACGCCCTTATTCAAGTAATAATGTGCATGTAGTTACAACTGTATAAACACATCCACTCTCTCTCTCTATATATATATATATATATATATATTTAGTTGAATTGATGTGAGTTTGCGACCATGGGTTTCATGCTATTTGTGATCATCAGACAAACTGATTAATTTTTAAATTTTGGATTTATATATGGTTGTGTAGATCGGTGTTTTTATGAAAGTGGGAGGAAAGATTATTGTCGGAACGCCACTCATATGTACGCAAACTTACATACACACACATGTTCATTCATTGACGTGAGCAGACATACATACACGCACACTCACTCATTGGAGCTCAAACAAACATAAACATATATGAACAGTGTGGGACTGGGCATATATGCACATCCATGTGTCATTGCGTACATATATACACAATTGGTCGCTATATTCAATGTTGGATTGTGTAGCGAACATCTTTCGTCAGTTGCGGTGTCAATGTGCAGACCATTTGTCTATTTTGTTTGCTGAATAATGTTTTTTTGCACACACGTATATACATACGTACACGAGTTCACACATCCTCTATCCGCCTGTTTTTTTTTTTTTTACGATGGGGGTCTGTGTAAGACTATAGTAGGTAAAATTGCTATTATTTTTAATTTTTTTTAAGCTGTTTTGTTATTTTAAAGCCTGTTATTTGCTTGTTTTTGGTGATTGTGCATATGTAAATGGTAGAAACTCCAATTTATAATACTCATTAGTATTTATGTGGTGGTATTAATTTCGCTTGGGTGAGGGAAGTAAGTGTAATTGTGGACTGATACGGTAATGGTAATTGTGGTACGGTAGTTACTGTGGACTAATGTGGCAGTGGTAATTGTGATGTGGTAGTAATGATTGGTATTTTTTTTCTCTTTTATCAGTTTGGCATAAATTGTGATAATAGGTATTTTTTTTCATATCTGCATTTCGAAATTATTTCTGATCATATGTTTAGTAATTTCTTTTGTTGGGTATGAGAAATTATTGCTACCTTTTTGTGTAGGCAAAGTAGACATTCCTTTGTAATATTGTTGTAGGCAGGTAAAGTATAGAATATATATATATGTATATATAAAGTATAGAATCTATTTTGAGGGATGTGCCTCTGGTTTATGCAATGAATTAAGTATTGGTTTAAATTTGCTAATAAAAAAATGTTTCTTTATTAATACACTTTTGTTTGGTGGTTTTGTAGTCACATTGGTAGAATGGGAAGATATTAAAATTTGGCAGATTTTATCCTCTGCATTCCTCTCTATGTTGGCTAAGGGGTATTTTTCTGGAGTGGGGATCCCTAATTTTTTGGTGATGAACTGTCATCCTTTGTCGGAGTGTCTAGCCGGTTTGGCCAATGTAATGTTTGTGGCAACCTTTGCATGTTATGTATATTAAAGTTGCATGTGAAATCATTTTTAATTTGGATACATCTTTGAAGTGAAGCTTGTGCTCTTCTGATAGGTAGTTGCATACTCCTTGTTTTTGTTTCTCAGAGTGAGTAGATATTAATTTGTTTTGCTTTTTCAATGCTATTGTTGATTAAACTTTGAGGGCATTTTCTCTTGATGAGCATTTCCCCCCCCCTCTCTTCTAGTCTGTGGTGTTGTTTCTGAGACTATTGTGCAGATCTGCACGGCAAGCTAGAGTGGGATATTGGTACAAGTGTGTTTCGGATGGGAAGATGTAAAAAGTAGATACCGTTGAGAGTTAGTAGGTATAAAATACATGTTGGTTTCTAGTTTTGTGTTTCTTTTTGTTACTCGGAAGTTTTTTTGTTGTTGTACTCCATATTAAATTGGATGTTAGGATTTATATTATTAATGGCTGCTTGGAATGTTCTTAGTTTATCAAGATTTTCATTCCACAGACTGAAACAGTCATCCAGATATCTTTCTCAGTTTTCTTTTATGTAGTCATTCCCATAAATTTCTAAGGTTCTTTCATAGATTTTTAGTTTACGGTATTCTAAGACTAGGCTGACTTATTATGGTGTAACTTTTGTACCCACGGGTGTTGCTAACTTTTGTCGGTAGGGTATCTCATTAAACATGAAATAGTTGTTTTTCTTTCAAGATAAATTCAAGGATTTCTATGATGAAATTTCCATTGATACGATTTGGTAACCCACGAGGGAACATTTCTAGCCAATATTTAATGGCCTCGATTCTATAATCAATTGGGGTGTTGCTATACAGATTCATAACATCCATTGAGACTATGTAATATGTTTATCTTGTTTAGTAGATGATTGAGAAATCTAGATCATCTCAGATGAAGCTCTGAAAGTGTTTGATGAGAGGTTTCAATAGGATGTTTAGTAAATTGCTTAGGTGGTGTGTCTCACAAATCAGGCCTGCTATTATAGGTTTTAGTTTGGTTTGTGTGGGTATAGTCACACAATCAGCTTTTGTTATATTGTTTCATTAATGAGTTTATTTTTCTGTACTTTAGGTAGTCGATAAAGATGTTTTTTTTTTTGTTTTTTTTTACATCTAAAGTTGGTAAGATAGTCACATTTCTTAAAAGTTAGAAAGCCTTAGTATGGATGTATTAAACTGGTGAGTTTTTTTGTCACTTTATGAGGTTGCTATTGTCCGAGTTCTTTATAGTAGGTATTGTCCTGTAGCATATTTTTATGATGCTTGTGCATTGTTTTCTATCCAGAATAATATTAGGTTGGTGCAAAAATAATGTCATTTTTTGACATGATCTTGAACGTCAAAAAACAACATTATTTTTGCACCAACCTAATAATTGTGTCTCCTTTATCAGCTTCTTTCATAACAACATTTTTGTTCAATTTTACATCATTTAGTTGAATCCATTGTTGTCTGGTGTATTTAGACTTTTTGGAGGGCATTTCCAGTTTGTCAAATGGGAAAAATAGTAAGCTAGAGATGTAATTACAGAATTTATCAAGGGCTGCATTTTTGTCTTTTGAGGGGGTTGATAATATTTTCCTGTTTTTTTACAAGTGATTTATCATTGTTTTCTTCTTCAAAAAATTGTTCTGGTAGCCATTAGAATTCAGAATTCTGAAACATTATCCTTCATTCTGCTACATTTAGTTTTTGGGGTATTGGTGTGAATTTTACTCCTTTACAAAAGGCTTTTTTTGTGAAAAGCTAAAAGTGAAACTGGATAATGTAAAACAATTTTTTTCTGAAAACCCACTTGTAAGTAACACAATTTTAATTTATTTTCTTTGCTTAAAGAGTAAGAAAACAATTTGGTCAGAGAAAGAGGAAGGGATGAAATCACTGTTCTTATCTTTTCATGTCTTAGTATATCTCTTCAGATCTTCCATTCTCCTGCATTGTGTGTGTTTGTTTTCTTTCTAGTATGTGTGTGTATATATATTACTTCTCCATACATACATATTGTTTTATTACAAGGAAATAGTGTGTGTGTGTATATATAAACACACACACACTTGGTATGGTGTGTATGGATCATGTGTGTGTAGCACATCTAGTGTGTTTGTTTTTGCCAGTATGTGTTCATATATTTGTTCTCCATACATATATTATTATAAAGAAACCTATACAATAACCACATGTATTTTGTATTGCGTGTGGGTGTGTATGTTGTTACTAGTGTGTTTTTTCACTATGTGTATATGGTGTGTGTTTATGTGTGTGGAGTTATGATTTGTTTAGTGCTGGTTTAAATTTGTCAATGAAGTTTTTTCTTGTATTTGGAGTAAGAGTAATCATCTACTTCATATATTGGCATACTTTTAAAGTTACCCTTGTTGCATTTGTGGATGTGCTGTGACACAAAGATTTTTCTGTTGTTTTGTAATTTAATGTTGGTTTTGTGTAGGGAAACCCTGTTGTTTAGTGTCTGAGTGATACCTAAAGATACATAGGTGTGTATATATATATATATATATATATATTTTTGTGTATTTAGGCAGCAATCCTTCTTACATGCACATTTCATTAAAAAAAACTGACAAGGTGCTTTTATTTAGTTTTTTTATACAATTTCTCATGCGATCTAATAATGTTTTTCTTTTCAGCTGATAAATTATATAAAAACTGTCCGAATGTTCTTTTTATCCGAAGGCTTTCAGCTATATATATAAATATATAATCCTTGAAAATGGCTAAATGTATAGCCAAAAGCGCTCGGATAAAAAGAACATTCGAACAGTTTTTATATAATTTATCATCTGAAAAGAAAAACATTTGATCGCATGAGAAATTGTATAAAAAAACTAAATAAAAGCACCTTGTCAGTCGCTTTTAATGAAATGTGCACACATATATATATATATATATATATATATATATATATATATATATATATATATATATATATGAAGAAATATAGTTTTAAGGTGTGCTATATTATGGAATAAAGTACTCAATATCAGAGATAGAGCATATGTAAATATAAAAGTGAACATTGAAGTCAACACTCAGGCAACAAGCTGTTTCATGCTAGATGCAATCATCAGGCCTGAGGATTGCGTCTAGCATGAAACAGCCTGTCACCACTGAGTGTTGACTTCAATGTTCACTTTTATATATAAAATATATATATTTAGGGTGTCATATTGAAAAAAACCCCAAAAAAGACAAATGATCATGACATCCTACATGTATGCACGTTTGCACAGACTGGTACATGCATGTGAATGCACATCCGCAGAAACTGGTGCATGACTGCACAGACACAAATGAATACAAAAAAAGTGTTTCATCACTCCATAGTACTTGTTCCCAAAAAGCAATTTTCTTTGTCCAAGAACATTTTCGCAAAATTAAACCAAGCAACAATGTGACATGATTTGTGAAAAGGGGTTCTTCATGGTCGGTTTTTATACAAATCATTTCTATTTAAACAACGTTGTATTGTGTGAGTACTTAAGCTGATACCCATCTTTTCCAAACATTTGGAAATGTCTTTCAAAATAACTCCTGGATTTATATTAACCTCACAACACAGTTTTTGTGTAGCTCTCGGTAACAATTTTGTTTTTCTTACACAGTCAGGCAAATTCTTTGCCATGCCAAACAGTTTAAACTTCTTTATAATAGACTGTACCATAGATATAGGGATAGCTAACCGGTTTGAAATAGCGCTGTTATTTCCAACTTGTGGAAATTAATAATTCTCTATCTCAAGTTAACACTAAGCTCACTTGCCATACCCATAACGTTGTTAACATAAGAATAAAAATGGTGACACTATGAACCATCTGATGTTCTTTGCTGGAATTATCACAAATATTCTATGAATAAATAGTCTAGTAGGCTTCACCAATAAAATAATTATGTACATTACTTATACTTACATGAATCAATCAATTTAAAACAATATTTTCTACTGCAAGAATAATTTTGTCTTTTCCTATTTTGAATAATTCGTCTGTCAAATTTGTTACAATTAACCAATTGTTCCAAAAATTGAGTTTTATATCAATTTTAATGGTTATTAACATATAAAGAACTGGCATCACACAGGCATGCATTAGAAACTGAGAAATGGATAAAAAGATTCAAAATTTATGGGTGTACAAATAATTTTGTTGTTGACACACACACACATATATATATATATATATAGCAATGATACGTCTTGTCATGGGTGAACAGCTGCTTCAA
>OZ038479.1:107440473-107442973 GCA_964036315.1 Acanthosepion esculentum
TACAGCAAACACAGTTTCATAAAGAACACGTCTGAAACATTTTTAAATATTGTGCACAGACATGCACACACATATCACACATCAATACAAGTTTCACTAAAAATGACTGACAAGATACTTGAATATTTTTTTTGCGTATTTTATACTTAGTATATAAAGAAGTTATCCAAATTGTAGAAATTATGTCTACACATCTTTTTCGACTCTGTGCTCTTCAGAAGATTGGCAATCATTGCTCTCCACAATTTTCAGTCCTTTTGTAACACTTATTAAATCTTGTCTTTTTGCTATCTCTCCAAAATACTGTTCTGCCATACATTTGCAGAAGCTTGGTATCCATAGCTTTCCTTTGTCTTTCTTGCCTTCAATATGTCTTGTGAACATCATATTTTCTAAGCCCTCTTTCCTCATAATATGCTCTAGATATTTTTCTGATGCTAAGTACAAGTGTACTTGTTGTTGCCATTTTCTCTAAAATTGCTCACATGTTGAGTCCATGGTATTCTCAGCATGCTTCTGTAGAATATTTCTGTTGCTTCTTCATCTCTCCAGCAATCACTGCCATATAGGAAGACTGATATTATACACACAATAAGTTAAAGAGATTCTTGATCAATTCAAAGAACCCGTAATGTAATTGATCCTGACCTGGCTTTTCGGCTTTAGTCATTTTCTTACCAACATCATGCGGCTTTCCTCTGTCTTTTCATGGCAGTTGTTCTGATGTGCTTTCCTCTTAGGTGCTTCAACCGTATGAATTTAAGCATGTTATTAGATTGGCAACTAAGTTGCACCATTTTACTGTTCAAATAGCTAGATGCAACTGCCAATTCTTTTCTAACAGTTTCTTTTCTCGCTTCCCTGCGACCTACAATCTTCAAACATTTAAATATGAATGTCAATTGCCATCTTCTGCTCTCCTGAATGATGTTTCGCCTAATTCTCTTTCACTCTTTGTAACTCCATATGCACTAGTGGCATTATCACCTTGCTTGGGGTAAACTTCCATGAATATATATTTGCACATGCAGATACAGACATGTATTCACACTGGTTTAGATATACAATAGAATCCTTAATATCCAGACATGATTTTGATGTATAAATTGAACTATTTGGATGAGATGTAACTGATTTGAAATTTCTGTTTTTCAGAAAATTTACTTTGGATAATTGCTTATGCTTATTTCACCCTAATGGTTTGTATTGGTGCAGAAGATGATGGGAAAACAACTTTGGAGCTATCACAAAAAGTGGAAATTTTAAATGGATTAGATGCTGGTGAAAGTTCATTGTAACTAATGGCTAAGTTCAACATAGGAAAGTCAACATTGTATGATATAAAATCTTCCAAAAAATACTTTTCTCCAGCATTCAGACTGTCACAATAAACAAGGAAATAAAAAACATGATTGCAATGAAACCTGGACTGAAATTGAAAAAAAAACTATTGAAAAGATTGTCAGTTTTATGGAAAGAAAGTCAGCATTCAGCTATTATGATTGCAATAACACACAGAGTCAAAAAGTGTCTTTTTGTTTAAAAAAATTTCAAGAACAAAAGCAAAACGAAATGTGGAAAAATTTGAGAATGACTTTAGAAGAGACAATCATCATGCAACAGTGATTAAAAAATCCTCGTTACATTATTTGTTTTGTATACATGGCATGCTTAATTTAATGATTTTTCATTAACATTATATAATTTATTTCTTTTTTCCTTAAAAGCAACTGTTATATTTCACTCACCATTAGCTTATTTTGTTTACTATAAAACATTGGAAATAAATGTTAAGCCTGACATCAGTTTTTTTAAAATTATTTTAATCTAAATATAACCCCACATATATGGAATTTGTAACCAATTCCTCATATCCTGAAGGGCTTCTTAATTAGGTTGTCAGGGATTCTACTGTATTTCATTTACATACATATTTTTAAATATTACATAAAACCTACTGACATTAAGTCATATTACATATGTTTATATGGGAAAATTTTATATAAATTTTTATATATCAATAACAATTTTAGGGCAAAGTGGATAAAGTTATTTTTTACAAGCCTTTTGTTTCATGTTAAATATGAGATAATTAGAGTATTAGCAGAACTTAAAAGTAATTTTCAGTGTATTTCTTCAATTCATGAAATATTGAATGCTACAAATTCTGAGTGCTCTTTATGGAGTAATATTGGCAAAATGCTCAACCGACAGAATTAAGAAAGTTTCTAATAAACAATAAAAATAGGAATTAAAAAAATTAAAAAAACAGGACAAAATAATACTAAGCAAACAATATATATGCAAGGTAAAGCAACATTACTAAGTTTACAAAGTAAGAATAATGTTCACACCCAAAAGGGATACAGTCAAGTGTTTCAAGTGCTCTGACAACAAGACAGGAAAGAACAACAATATGGCAGATGAGACCAAAAAGTGATAAATTTTTATTGATTAAAAAGAGATCCCAGCATGCATCTGTAGGATTTGTCTATAAATT
>OZ038479.1:107449444-107454444 GCA_964036315.1 Acanthosepion esculentum
ATATATATATATATATATATATATATATATATATATATATATATATATATATATATATATATATATATATATATATATATATATATATATATATATATATATATATATATATATATATATATATATATATATATATATATATATATATATATATATATATATATATATATATATATATATATATATATATATATATATATATATATATATATATATACACACAACCATACACAAACTATATATATATATATATTTTTTTTTTTTTTTCTTAAGTGTATCACCCAAAGCAAGGCTGGAGGCCATTGTCACGCAAGGGATTATAGAAGGGTTGGAGGAAGAGCAGCAAGGAGAGGATGTGGAGAAAGAGAAAGACAGTGGGTCGATCAAGGCATGGGGGTTACAGAAGATTAGGAGTGAGAACAGATAGGAAGGAAAGATGAAAGGATGTGGAGAAGGAAAGTGGATAGATCAAAGCAACTGGAGATGTCGATTGACGTTACACTTAAACCGTTGGAGATTGTATTTGTCAGGGAAACAGTAATAGGGAAGAGAGTTCCATAGGCGAGATGTGCGAGACATGAAGCTATTGGAGTATAAGAGATGTCTACATCTATCGATTTCAACGGTGAAGGGATGCCAGCCTTGTAGGACGTTTAAATTCATGAGGCCTAGGGACAAGTGAAAGCAGCTCCTCGGAGCAATTACCGTGAAAGTATTTGTACAAAAGACAGAGCAAGGCAACATCGCGTCTGTGAGATAGCGACTGCAGACAAGATGACAGATCAGGGCCAATCACATTGCATATCCGTCTATGGATCTTATCAAGAACCCTGAGGCAAACAGCAGGGGCCCCAGACCATATATGGCAGCAATACTCCATGCAAGGGTGAAAGGTCGATTTATAGACTTGAAGGATCGATTCCGGTAAGAAAAATTTCCTGGCTCGGCACAGGGAACCAACTTTCCTTGCGGTGGATGATGCAACTGACTCGATGTATTTGTTCCATCTCAGATCAGCGGACAGCATGAGACCGAGCAGCCCCAGAGAGGAGCTCAAGAATTTGGTCTTCAGACATTCTAATGGGATGCAGGGATGGATCCTTGTGGTGGTTAATAGAGAGCAGTTTTGTTTTAGAGGCGTTAAAGTTAAGCATCTATTTCTCGCCCCAGTTCACAACCTATTGGAGGTCCTTTTCAATTTGAGCTGCCAGGTTAACTTTGTCAGCATCACTAGATTTGTTTTTGATGCAGGAGTAAATTGTGGTGTCGTCAACGTAGATGCTGACTTGGGAGTCTATGGCGTCAGGAAGGTCGTTTATAAATATGAGGAACAGAGTAGGGCCTAGGATAGAGCCTTGAGGAACACCTGCGTTAGTGGGATAGGAACTGGAGATGAATCCACTGAGAACAACCTTCAATTCCCGGTTTGACAGGAATGATTGTATTAGGTCAAACAATCGACGTGTGATACCATAACCCTGGAGCTTGCGAAGAAGGCCGGCATGCCAAACTCTAACAAACGCTTTGGAGATGTCTAGGGCCATGTTATGAGCTTCACCGTTATTATGGATAGCTTGGTAGACAAATTCAGTGATGGCCGTAAGCACATCGGCCGTAGATCGGGCAAAACGGAAACCATACTGCTTGTCTGAGAGCAGATCATGGGATATCAGATGATTAATCACTTCGGTGTTGATAATGGCCTCAAAGACTTTGCCGAAGACGAGTAGGAGACTGATAGGACGGGAATTGGAAGGGTCGGAGGGGTTACCAGAGTTCTTAAAGACAGGAACAATGGTTGAGGACTTCCAGCAGTCAGGAAAACAGGACTCCTTGAGGCAGCAGTTGTATAATTTAGAGAGGGCAGGCGCCAGTTCAGGTGCGCATTTCTTCAGGACAATGGCTGGTATCCCGTCACCACCAGTAGCCTTGTGGTGATCTAAGTTAGAAATAATGCCCATTACCGACGACGGGGTTATGTGCAATCCGTTCAAGAGGGCCTCAGTTCTGGGAGGGAAAATCGGGCAAGAGTACCCCGGAAGAGTCTAGCGTTGAATTGGAAGAAAACTTCCGAGCAAAGCATTCGGCCTTGTCGGCAGAGGTGGTCAGGACCTCAAACTGAGTGAACAGGGGAGGAATGGAGGGTTTGTTATTGTTCAGGACGCTCTTGCAGAGGTGCCAATAATCTTTGGAGCCAAATTTGCGGGATGCAATATGTTCCTTCATCCGAGCAGCAAATAGTGACTTGGCATCGTCGAGGATACGCTTACACTCATTATGGGCAGAGGTAAATAGACGTCTATTGAAGTCAGATATATCACTACGAAAACGGTGGAAGAAGTGGTTCCTATAGGCAATGGCGGCTGAGCAAGCAGCTGTGAACCAGGGGGAGGAGCACGGTTTGACCTTGAATTTCCTGGAGGGGATGAAAGCGTCGATTCCAGCTTTAACCCAGGAAGAGACCTCTGAAGCACAATCTAGTAGAATGTGGTTCTGGTGGTAGGAGGCTCCTTGCAGGGGGTGGGGCTGAAGGAGATGCTAACAGACACTACAGCATGATCGGAGTTACCGATAGGACAGAGTTGCGTGGCACTACAAGACTCAGGGATGGAGGTAAAACACAGGTCGAGGAGTGAGGCCTTACAGTCACGGTTGTAAGCAAAACGCGTGGGGAAATCGATTATCTGAGTGAGGGATTGAGAGACTGACAAGTTGAGAGTATGAATGCCTGCAAAGTCGGTAGTAGCATTCTTAAGCCACTGATTGTGATGGGCGTTAAAATCGCCAAATACAAATATGTGAGCATACGGATGGACAGAGAGAGCCCTATCTATGCTGTCAGAAATGACATCGAGTATTCCACAGTCCTGAGAGGATGGAGAGCGGTAGAGGAAGAAAAGATAGCTTTCAGCATTGAGAAGAGATAGCCGGAGACACAAGTATGAATGATCCGGCGATTCAAGAGAGCACTCTCTAGCCAGAGGGATATATATATATATATATATATATATATATATATATATATATATATATATACACACACACACGAGGGTCATTCAATAAATAAGGTGAATTTTTCGGTATAAGGACTTCTAATACAGATAGAAGCTTACTCTTTTTTATTTTTTTTTGTTTTACTTCTTTTTCACATGGATTTAATTACTTTTGCAGATTAAAAAAAAAACTTTTAGAGTTTTGGCGATTAACAAAGATGGCCGACCAAGAAGCATGCTCCAGGATTGAACAGCGGTCAGTTATGAAGTTTTTTGTCGCTGAAGGGTGCAAACCAGTTGAAATTCACAGGAGAATGTCAACTGTGTATGGTGCCACATGTTTCAGCCAAAGAAATGTCTACAAGTGGGCTAAATTGTTTAAAGAAGGATGGAGCAGTGTTGAGGATGAAGACAGGCCAAGGGAACTCATTAATTTGTTTATTTATTTATTTGTGTTCAATTATTTTGCTTGTTTTTACTTATTTTTATTTTTTATCTTATATATTTATTTTAATCAGTGTTTTATTAATGTAGTAAAAATTTGTTTATATTGCTTATTTAATAGTTTTGTTTAGGTTTGGGAAGATAAAGCTATTTATTCAATTTTGGATTTGATTGTTGTAGTTCATTCTAACTATTATTTTGGCGGGAACAATTTTTAACTTCTTTATTACTTCATTTATTTGGATTGATTATCTTTACTTGTTTTTTCTAACGTTTAATTTTCACTATGTTACTTAAAAATCAAAAACTGAAAAAAAAAACAAAAAAATAAATAAATAAACAAACAAAATGAGATTAAAATAAGTAAAATAAATTAACCCAAACAAATTACCAAATCACACCCATTAGAATAAATAAATGAAAAATAAAGAACAAAATCAATGAAATTAAATAATAATGAAAGTAATTAATAATAAACAAATTAGCAAACTATTTGGACCAAAATATTAGTTAGACTATAAAAATCAAACCAAAAACTGGATGAAAAATATAGCTATAACTGTTACATAACGATAAAAAAAAATGTTACTTAAAAATCGAAAAGAGTAAATAAAAATATACAATATAATAAATAAATAATAAAAAACAAGTAAAAATAAATTAATCTAAATTAATCCAAATAAATAAACAAACTGATCCCGATAAATTAACTGTTAGAAAAAATGAGTAAAGATAATCAATCCAAATAAATGAAGTAATAAACAAATTAAAAACTGCTCCCGCTAAAATAATAGTCAGAATAAACTACAGCAATCAACCCCAAAATTGAATAAATAGCTTTATCTTCCCAAACCAAAACAAAACTATTAAATAAGCGATATAAACAAATTTTTACTACGTTAATAAAACACTGATTAAAATAAAAATAAATATTAAGATAAGACATACAATAAAAAATAAAAATAAATGAAAACAAGCAAAATATTTTAACCCAAATAAATAAACGACTTCCGGCAAAATAACCATCAAAATAGACTACCCACAATGCACCACTGACCGGTATATATAAAAAGCCGAGAAAAAAAACAACACTCATGGCCTGACGATTGTGTCTAGCTTGAAACAGCCTGTCGCCTCTAAATGTGGACTTCAATGTTCACTATATATATATATATATATATATATATATATATATATATATATATATAATATTGTGTATTTGCGCAGCAATCCCTGTTATATACAACCTTCATTAAAAACTACTGACTAGGTACTGTAATTAAGATTTTCACTTGTGTTCTTATAATTTTATTTCATTCTGGATATAAATTCTGTAAAAATTGTCCATACATTCAGTTAAAAGTAAATATAAAATCATCCTTGGTAATGGCTGAAGTATAGCTGAAAGCTCACAGAAATACAAAACATTTTGACAGTTTCTACATAATTTATGTCCAGAAAAGAAGAAAATTATAAGAGCACTAGAAAAATTAAATAGTAAGCTTAATCGCAGTACCTTACCAGTTGTTTTTCATGAAACATTATATATATATATATATATAT
>OZ038479.1:107464444-107529444 GCA_964036315.1 Acanthosepion esculentum
CATTTACAGTGTGCCAACACTGAATGAGCTTTTTGGTCATCACTGGTTTCAGCATATTGGACCACTTTATATATTTCTATCAACGAAAAGCGGTTTCTTTTCCTGACTCACTTTATTATAGGAGAGTGACAGACATCGCAGCATTTATTCTGGTAGGCAAAGAGGATGCAGAACTGTATGGGAATGTATGCCCACTCATTGGTTTAGCATACCATCACATGCGACTTTAGCCTGTTTATAAAAACCAGGGTGTGGGAAGTGCATTGACGGTTTTAAATTCCTGTGGTCCTCTCTACCAACTTTGCACCATCATATCCAAGATTTAGTCAAAGGCAATCCATAACTGTCAGAAAATCACACCCACAAGGTATTCTGACCGATCGTTGACCATCCTGGCTCGGCCTCTGCATTCTGTAATACTTTGTTCTATGTAACCATCACATTTACAATGACTGAGTGTGTAGATACTTTATGCCTCATGCGGGCTGTTTTGGCATAACAGTACATTAGCTTGTTTTTTTAGAACCCCCAACTCTTAATTTCATATTTGGCATGGACAAGATTAAGAAAAATGCACTGATATAGCTAATGATAATTCCAAAAGATGACGTTTACAGATGGTTTGAAAAAATAGAAGAGATGTTAGCATAGATATGTGAGGTTATAAGCTATAAGCATTGGGTTATTTTCATGTTTTTAATATTAAATGGCAGTACACATTCTAAATTGACTATATATATATATATAAAAGTGAACATAGAAGTCAACACTTAGAGGTGACAGGCTGTTTCATGCGAGATGCAATGGTCAGGCCACCTTTTATATTTACATACACTATCTCTGATATTGAGCACTTTATCCTGTAAACATAGCACACTTTAAGACTATAATACATACATATATATATATATATATATATATATATATATATATATATTACATGAATCATTACTAACAAAAACAGATTAGTGAAGTTAATGATATAAATGGCGAGAATACATCTTCGCAAACAAATTTATTAATTAAAATTTGCGAAGATGTATTCTCGCCATTTATATCATTAACTTCACTAATCTGTTTTTTGTATGAATGATTCATGTAATATGAATTGAACTGCACCACATATTTGATATATATATATATATTTATGGGGTTACAATGAGTAAATTGTCGCCATTTGATATTTTTAATTTTGCGCATATGTGTTGTTTGTTTTTGTTGACTGCACTGTATAGTATGGTCATTTGGGTACTGTGTGTGTGAAAAAGAGAACCTGATGCAATTCACTCTGCCAGAAATTTTGAAACAGCATGCTGTACTGCTTGGCATTCATGCCAGAAGCTCCAATACAAGCATCTCAGTGTCAATCTGAGGACAGTGCAGCAGATTCAAAAAGAGTTGGTTTGGTTTGTTTATTGTTTTATGGCATATCAACCTCAATGGGTTATTTAATGCTGACAAAGTTTTTATTGCTGGTAATATTTTGTTTTGTCAAAAATCTATTTCTGGTAATAATTTTTTCCTTTAAAACTGTATTGCTGGCAATAATTTTTTTTTCAAAAAAAGTACTGCTGGTAATATTTTATTTTTCCTCAAAAAAAGTACTGCTGGTAATATTTTATTTTTCCTCAAAAATGTAGAGCTGGTAATATTCTTTTCCAAAAATGTATTGCTGATTATTTTTTTTCTTTTCAAAAATGAATTGCTGGTAATAGTTTTTTTCTTCAAAAATTTATTGCTGATACCTAGGACGCGGATGTAGTTTATCATCATACACACAACAGAAAAAGAGGTAGATGATATATCCAATCAACATCATGGCGTTTGGAGTGATCACTAGTAATGGCATTGTTATACCTCCATTCACTTTCCCATAGTCTCCCAGACTCAACACAGAGGCCTATATCAAGTGCCTTGATGAGGTAGTGCAGACTTGGGTCAAGAAAGTGACCGTTGGATGACCCTATGTCAGGCGAAAAGACTTTGCGCTATGCCATACAAGCAGGAGAACCCAGTCATGGCAGCCAGACAATTTCTCCGTCCACATCGCTGCGTATATCTGGCACCAAACTCCCCAGACTGCAACCCCCTTGATTATTATGGGGCGCAGTTGAACGAGAGACCAACAAAACACCAAATATGAACTTAAGGCAAAGATTATGGCAGCATTCAAGGAGACTGCCCAGAAGAGTTGCAGGAAACTCCGAAGTTGTCTGGCAGCTGTGGTTGAAGTCAATGGTGATTTTATTAAATAAATTTACTCTTCAAGATATCTTTGTGTAATTTTGGTAAATATATCTGTTACAATCAGATGTCAGTGTTATTTTCATTTTTGCATAATTTAGATGACAATTTATCCATTGTACCCTGTATGTGTGCGTATGTGATGAAGTAGTACAGTGTTAGTATTTGAATAAAAGAATAAGTATTACATTTTATTTTTTTCAAATAATTATTTTCACTCTTCTTGGATTATGTTATTTTAAATACTTTGTTTTAATGTTCATTTTTTAAAAAGTATTATGTTTTTAAGCGCTCAAAATAAAACAGTCAATGGTCGCCATTGATACATTGTTGATTTCAATATAAAAGGAATATCCCACATTAGCCTAGAAGCCTTTATCAGTTTTATTGCAATTTTCTATTTCTTATTTATGTGAATTAGTCTTCTCAACCCTAAATAACATAAAGAATAAGAAACAAGAAAGACTACACTCAACAGAAGAAGAAATTATCACACGTCCAACATGAAAAATTATCACACGTCCAAACATGAAAAATTATCACACGTCCAACATGAAAAATTGGAAAAAAAAAAAGCTAAATTAAATAAATAAATAAACAAAAAAAACAACAAAAAAAGAGGCACACGTTTAATACTAAATAAGTTGCACAACTAGTTGAATAAAAACACTGAAATAAAATTCTCATATTTTTCTGTGTATTTAAAAAAAAAAAATCTATAATTTTATTTGATAACCTTTAATTGTATACCCTTTAAAAATATTGCTAAGTGTGCCATGATATTTGCTCCTAGGTATGCTGTTGTTTAAAAAGGTTGAGATATCCTGGTCTAGCGTTTCCCACTGACATAATGTGGGGCAATCATATCACATCAACTGCTCAGTCTGCAGCTTGGAAAGTTGGTTCACTGCTTTGTGCGAGGGAATTTTTCTTGCCAGAATCTATCTTACACATTTGTAAGTCTAACATTCATCTGAGTATTTAAATATTTCTGATACACCTGCTCCATTGCTTCTGCTATGTATCTACATATTCTTCAAAAAGATCCAAAGAATCTGCAACGTTATTGATCCTGAACTAGCATCCCAGTTACAGTCACTTTCATAGCACTCTAACAGTTTCCGTGTGACTTTTCTATAAATATTTTCATAGCCATTGTTCTGATGAACTCTCCTCTTTGGTGTCTTGACTTCACAAATTTAAGTGGAGTACTAGATTGGCAGATAGGTCTCATCTTTTTACTCTTGAAATTGCTAAATGTAACCATAAGTTCTATTCTAATAGTTTCTTCCCTTGAATTTCTCATCTTTTGGAACTCCTTCTGGATCCTTGCTTTCGTGTCTTCTGTAATGTTCAAAAATTTAAATGCAACTTTATCATCTTATCATCTCCTTGATTCCGGTTCTTTTTTCCATCCTCTTTCCCCAATATCATTTTCTCATTTTCTATCATTCTCAATAACTCTTTCCATCGTAGTGACTTAATTGCCTTCCTTGGGATGAAATGATTAAAAAAAATTATTATTTTTATGTACATTCTTCCAGAAATTAATTTTTTAGGATTTTCATATTTCTTGTAAATGGGGGACAATTTATGAAGTAAATGACATTGAATTAGACCTTTATGTCCACTTTTTATACAAATAGCAGGTCTTTTTCTTAGCCTATAATATTCTTAATTATAAGAATTTATTAGCAGCAGATAAAAAGAAAATGATAAAATTGTATTTACAGTGGCAGACTTCACCACATTAATTTAACTTTAGATTAGGAAACGGGGCTGACGCAGAGAAGGATAAGCAAAAGATATTGTTACACATAAAATATGTATTTAACAAGATGTACAATATCAAACAACGATGTGAAAGAAAGCATGCATTTAAGTAAGAAAAGGCTGAATAAATCAAGAGTTGTCTCTCTTTAGCTGTTATTTTAGTATTCCAAAGTTCACTGGAAGAATGTTCATGAGAGTCTCTTGTAATGTTTGTACTTGTAAGCTTTTGCTGTGTAAGAAAAGATTATGTGAGTGTATACAAGGTATGTTCAGCGTGTGAGTGGTGTTTGCGAGTGAGAAGGTTGTCGCATGGTTTCAACTGTCGTGGATTCGTTTGGCAGCTGAATTCTCACTAATTAGCTAAGAAAAATTCTTGCTTAAATAAGTGACTATATAGACTCCAGATTGCTATGCAGGAAGAATTATTCTTCACATGCAGACGGTCTGATTGGTTGGCATAGACCAATCAGTGAGCGAGCTTTGGGGAGACTTAAGAAAGCTTCTGTGATCCGTTTCTCCCAAAAGTGCACAAAACTGGTTGCATAAAAATAGAGCGATTACAAAATTGTCGCATTGCTGCGATTTGTAAATTGTCTATAATAACGTAGTGGTGATTAATTAACCAATGAATGCTTGGCGTTGAATGTGATTTGTATTTTGTGTATGTATGTATGTATGTACGTGCGTAATAGATTCGCACAACTCTTTTTCAGTGAATAGGAATTTAGTTATTAACATAAAAAATATCTGGTTCGAAACTCCAAACCTAACATTTAACTATAAGAAATATGTCTGACTAACCCCTCACAATAAAATATTAGTTTGATTTATTTGGTTTACTTTGCTTTATGGCATCTCAACCTCAGTGGGTTATTTAATGCTGACAAGATACTTTAGGGCAGGTTTCTATAAATAAAATATGTATTACTTTTTTTCTTTTTTTTTTTTTTAAATGTATTGCTGGTATTTTTACTAAAAAAAAAAAAAAAAAAAAAAAAAGTCCTTTTTTATACTTCCACAGTGGTTTCCCCATACTTGGGACCCTAACAGGTGCTACCAACCCAGGTCAGGGTGGACCTGGGAACAACAGCAATTAAGAGGTGGTTCTACAATCCTCAAAACCTTCCAGTCAGAGGCCTTGAAGACTGATGTAATTTATCGTCATACCCAGGACGCTGCTAAAATATTATTCAGTTTGTTAATGTTATGAAAAACCTTAACCCTAACTACAAAATATAAATTACGAAATTTATAACATTACAAAAAATGCCTGACCCCCAGTATTTAAACCAACGTCCTAACTGTAAATTATTATTTAATTAGAATTTTGATGAAAAATGCCTGACCCAAATGCCTAAATTTCAAACCTCAGTTAAAATTGTTGGTTCCAAACTCTAAACCACAATTATTATTGAATTTGGAGTGCTACAAAAAATGCCTAACCCTTAAACATACAACTCTAAGATATTGTTGAATTTGGAGCGTTAAAAAATGCCTGTCCCCCAAGGCTAGCGCTTCGGGTCTTGCCCCTCCCAGAAACTTTGATACCCCACCTACATGTTGATTTCAAAGTTTCCCAACCTGCAGCCACAAACCATTGAAAGAAAACTGTGGGGAAGGGCTGCACTTTTTTTAAATTACCAAAAGTCAGTGAATTATTCAATTTAAATGAAAATTTCAGTACATATTCATTAATTATTTACTTTTATAATATTTATTTTTTATTTAAAAAAAATCTGGGAGAATGTTATTCTTTTTGTCATAACCACCAATATTTTCATGACTAAATTTTACTTGCAAAGATTTTTACTTTTCCATAAAGATTTTAAAGTTTTACAACACAAATGGAACTGTCTTAAAATTCTGTTTTAAAAAAAAGTATTTCAGTTTTTGGGGAAATTTTTCATGTGTTGAAATCTTTAAACTTATTTTTTAAGTGATCATTTTCTTAGTTTTATCTTCCTAGAAATGTAAAAAATAGGGACTAGAAATTTTATTTTAATTACTAGCCATGGACTTCTGGTTAGTATTACTATCAGTAAAAAAAAACAAAAAAAAAAAAAAAAACAGAGATCCTACTTAGTGGATGATCTTGGAATAAAAGATGATTCTTACCAAAATATATTACCCTCTTAATTGATTTAAAAGAACGGTTCAAAAAGAAAATTACTATTTAAAAAAAAAAAAAACATTACTGAAATTAGCACTTCTAAAACAAACCCTCCCCAGTATGCCTGGGGCCAGCATGAAGTTGAGAGATTAGGGGTAGTAAGCACCAGACCTGTAGATTATTAAAGTTGATGATTGACAATATAACTTAGGTAGATAAAAAGTAAATAAAACAAAAAAAAACGCTGTTGAAACTAACCCTTTTAGGGATTCAACCTTGTCGGGGGTCCCTGTGTAGTACGCACCACACTAGCCATGCAAATACATAACTGATGACTGACAATGTAGAATCCATTTAAAAATAATTTAGAAAAATGATAGCTGAACATAAAACGGTGCTTAAAAAGGGGGGGGTAAGAAACGCAAGGCCTGCCTGACCCTCCAACCTAACTTCTAACTCTGAATTATTATTTTATATGTAGTGTTACAAAAGTGCCTGGCCTAAACACTTAACCCTAAGTTCAAACTCTAAATTATTAATCAATTTTTTGTAGCATTCCAAAAAACATCTGCCCTCAACATCAATTCTAAACCTTAAATTATGAATCACTTTATGGAGAAAGTAGCCATGGTCAAATACAAAATAAGCAACAGAACTGACCAACAAACAGAATTGACAGATGTTTTTGCAATAACAAGAAAAAGAAAAGAACAAAAATAATATAAAGCAAGCAAACAATATCTGAAAGACAAATCAACACTAATAAGGCAAAACAACAGTATTAACCCTAGAACACTAACCATGGGTATATAGTACCCAGCACAAATTTTCCTATTTTTAATTACAATTTTCAGTACCTGATTTTCTTACCTAAATAATGTTTTTCAGTTCCTATTAATGTTAACTCAAAGTGCAAAGTTTGAAGTGCCTGCATATAAAATATTTCAAATAAAGATTTATATTTAATATTTTTTTTTGATATTTTCATAATCAGGTATGATATACCCATGGTTAGTAGCGGTGTAACTATAATTGATGGTTAGTGTCCTAGGGTTAAGGCAAAAAGTTCACAAACTAAGAATTGTGGTTGATACCCTAAAACAAGTTTGGACAAGCTAATGTAGTGTTCTGACTTCAAGACAAGACAGATCGGGACAGAGTCAGATGAAACCGAAAACCGGCATAATTTATTGGCTTGGAAAAAATCCCGGCATGCACTTGTGTGCTTCTACTTATAAAATGGAAAGAGCAAAGTGTTGCAGCAGGATTGAAATCAACAAGTGTTATGAAAAATTTGTCGCCCTAACCCTTAAACCTGACTTCTAAATGCAAATTATTATTCAGTTTGTAGCATTACAAAAAATGCCTGACTGCAAACTCTGCTCCGAAACCTAACTGCTAAATCTTACATATTTATAATTCTATCATTCGTCCATGCATTGAATATTGCTGCCAGATCTGGTTCAATGCTTCTGCTATATATTTAGTGATTCTTGATTATTGATGGTAACTTGTTTTTCAGTCACTTTTCCCACCACTGTAACGTAACTTCCCTGTGCCTTTTCTATAAATATTTTCATGGTAATTGTTTCTAATGAACTTTGTACCTGGTACCTAGACTTTTTCAACTTAAGTACAGTACTAGACTGGCAGCAATTTACAATTAAAAAGGCTAGATGTAACCGTAAGTTCTAAGCTAACAAATTCTTGCACCCCTTAAAAGTTTTTTTTCCTCATAGTATGTTGCACTCAGTAACTCCTTTGTATTAGTGGCCTTATTACCTTACTAAGAGAAAAAATATTTAGGAAACAAATTTTTTTTAAAAGTAACTCAACTTTTCATGGAGACTGAATGACAGTATTGTCTCACCAGATTGTGGAACTAACCGAAAAACCTAGACTATGAAATTTATGTTCACTGCGGTAAAAATAAAATAAAAATAAAATATTATTTTAAAAAACTTTAAAAAATTACTTTAAAGATAAAATCTTTTACTAGTACTGGATATATAAAGGCCTCTCAGACATACTTCCAGTCTAAGTTTGGGGAAGAAAACATAAAAAATAAAATGCTTTATAAAAATCTTTTCATGCGCTTACTTTTTTTTTTGCCATCGTCTGTGGCAGGAACTTTCAGTGAAGTAAACGTAAATGAACACACGGACACGAACGCACACCCGCACTCAATTTCGTCCCACAGTTTGTGTCCAAAGAGCAGACAACTCGGGCGCACCAATTCGTTAAATGCAAAAGTCAGGAAAAAGAATGTCTAAGGGAAACAACTTTTCAAGACGCTGTATCACACACTTGGTTCACAGATATGGTTTAATGCGGTCTGGTCCTTTGAGAAACTAACCATTTTAGTTGAATATACCCGAGGCGTTTTTTTTTACCTCCTCGTATGAATATATAACTCTATTAGAAATAAATTGATCTTTCACTCTCACGCACGCACACAATGTTCAGACACTCACATACGCTCATCTACAGAGATCAAATTCTTTCAAAAATAAATAAATAATTGAGAAAGAATGAAAAGAAAAAGAAAAAAAATACTACAGAAAATTGGCGACTCCTGGGAAAAAAACCTTTTAGCAGAAGAAATGCTAAAGGGAGCTTATCAGTTTTAAAACTTGAAAGTTCAAGGAATCTCTTCTGGTGTTTTTTTAAATATTTTTATTTAACCTTTAACAAATACCCACTTTTTTTCTGTCCCATTTTTTTTAAAAAGGCAAGCGTAACGAAATAATAATGTACAAAGTTATTGTCATACATTTAATTATTTCTACAATGTAAGTAAATGCTTTGAGGGGTGGATTTAACTAAGTAATTTGAGGTAATGCTTTGAGTTCCCACAGTGAGATAAAAAAACAAAAAAACTAATATATACTATATATAAATTGTTAAGCTCAAATAATACTTATTTTGAATTAATCTACAATTTGAATAGTGAAAGATGCCTTCCAAAAGCTGAACAAGATAAAAGAAACAGGAAAATGTCATTAGAAACAAAACCAAACTTCTATAAGGCATAGGTAACATGTAATACAAGACTGCAAGTATAGAGCCCCAAGTGAAGATCAAACTCACTACTCTGTCACAAATGATCTAGTGAGACAAGCTTGTTAACCATTACACCATGTCAAAGTGCCTGGAACTGTTATCTAATATCAATTCTCTAATATGGCAGTGAATGCAAAACAATTTCCACACAGATAAATATTCTTAAGTCTCTCCTGCAAGAGAAAAATTTTCTATATTGAAATTGTTAAGAAGGAACCATTTTGCTACAAGAAAAATAATAGTAAGAATCAATGGTGGACTGGTCAGGCTGTCAGCTTGCCTAATGGCAAGCGGTCCTCCTATATCAAATTAAAAATCGATCATTGCACAAACACAATCAGTTATGTGCCATGCGTGATACACGCTTAGGCGATAATGTATCTTTCAATACATGACTGACGAGGCAGATTTTTACCCGCAGTAGGTTGCCATTTATTTCTGCAGTAGACCAGTTGCCATCCAAGGCTATAGAACCTGGTCTGTCCTGTTATTTAGCCATAGCTGGGCAGAGAAGAATGGGTATTATCATGTAAATAAATGCAATGGATTTGACTGGAATTCAAACTAGGCTCTCTGATTCCTCAATCTGAGCTGCTATCCATTACTCCAACGTGCCTCCTCTGGTACAAACACAGTCAACTTTTTTAAACAATAAAAATAAATAAGACTTTATACAGTTATCGGTAACACTACAAGTTACTCAAGTCCAATGTGAAAAAACATTTTCAGAGGTAAAGATCATAAAGACAAGGTTAAGAAATTTGCTGCATGAAGAGAATTTGGAATCATGCATATTGCTATCCATCAAAGGAATTGTTAGACGAATTGGATGCAGAAGGAATTATTGCCAGATTTGCACAATCATCTAGTGAACACAAACAATTGCTCTTAATATAGTGGATTGTATGCAATAATCTATTCTGCATTTGAATGATTTGTTAATGTGTAAATTGTGCAGTAAACTATTTAAAAATTTCAACCAATTACTTAAAAATTAAAAAAAAAAATAGTTAAAAAATACATTTATAACATTCTATATTTACATGTGGTATCTACTATTAGTAATATTTACAGTACATGTACACTGTGATTACTAAGAAATGCACTTTTTTTTTTTCTACAAGAATTTTAATTGCACCCTTTTTTCCATAAGTATTTTTTGGAAATGTTATTTATTCATTATAAAAATTAAATGATAGAATCAGGGCTGATGTAATGGTCTTGTGAGTTACCACTGAATCTATTATTCTACATCAATTTTCATATGGTCGTATTCATATATAAGGAGGCACGATGGAGTAATGGATAGTGGCTCAGATTGAGGAATCAGAGAGCCGAGTTCAAATTCCAGTAGAATCCATTACATTCAATTACGTGCTAATACCCTTGGAAAAGGTATGAATCCTCTTCTTCTAGCCTCCCTCTCCAGCTATGGGTAAATAGCAGGACAGACCAGGTTCTATAGCCTTGGATGGCAACTGGTCTACTGCAGAAAGAAATGGCAACCTACTGCAGGAAAAATATCTGCCTAGTCAGTCATGTATCGAAAGATACATGATCGCCTAAGCATGTATCATGCATGGCACATAACTGACTGAGTACTTATATAAAATACAAAATTTCATTGTAAAGTATGAATTTTATTGTAACCTAATCATGTACAATAATGGATCATATACAATATAGGTGAACAGTTCAACTAGAAAAATTGAAAATAAATACAAATTAGAGACCTGTCATAATAGATTATTCTGTCTTAAATAAATCAATAATGTTTTGCAGCAATTTTTAACATAGACTTGAGAAAAAAGGTTGAATAATTTTAAAAGGACTACAACGATAGTCACCCACTTTAACTACTGTAACCAAATGGAGTCAACAATAAAATGGTACTATAGACAGTAAATTTGGCCTTTACTTATGTATTAGCCCAACCTGCATCTCTATGTACCATACTTTAATCACTTACCAAAATCTCCGGTACTAAAATAGCCATCATAATCAATATTATAATGACTACTATATAAATTTCAATATGTATCAAGTTTGCCTTACATCGGTCTGAACCACTGATCATAAGCATCGCTTCATGATAAACTCTGCTAATGAAAAAAACAATTTGTATTTCCAATCTTGAGTGCTAAGAGGATACAGAATGACTGCCACAGAATCTCACATTTCAATTATTACCTTTAACTGTCACTAGAAATAGACTTGCTGGAATTGTAGCCAGAATGCTACAAAAAGTGGAAAGGTAGACCTTAGACCAGGGTTGGTTCAAGGGTCTTATGGGCTCCCCTCAAAAACTATGATACAGGACCTCCTACTCTACTTTAATCACTTACCAAAATCCCTGGTACTAAAATAGCCATCATAATCAATATTATAATGACTGCTATATAAATTTCAATATGTATCAAGTTTGCCTTACATCGGTCTGAACCACTGATCATAAGCATCGCTTCATGATAAACTCTGCTAATGAAAAAAACAATTTGTATTTCCAATCTTGAGTGCTAAGAGGATACAGAATGACTGGCACAGATTCTCACATTTCAATTATTACCTTTAACTGTCACTAGAAATAGACTTGCTGGAATTGTAGCCAGAAGTGGAAAGGTAGACCTTAGACCAGGGTTGGTTCAAGGGTCTTATGGGCTCCCTGCAAAAAACTATGATACAGGACCTCCTACTCTACTACATCCCAATTTTCATAATATAGTATTCATATACCATGAAAACAAATTCACAGATTTTGACAAAATATATAAAAAAATAAACAATGATCCACAAATGATGTCAAAATCTGTGAAAATTTTTCATCCTTTAATTGTCACTTGTGTTTCGTTTAATTTGTAACATGTATACATGTAGATAGAAAAAAAAAAAGCAAATGTAGATAAGGGAGTAGTATGCACCGCGGCTCTGGTTAGCATTGTAGTTGTGCATGGACCGCCTTTGTCTTCTTGCAACCAATATTTTTCAACACAGTCCACCACTAGGAAGACTATTTTTAATACTGAATAGAAAGGAAACTGAATAGAAAAGAAACAGAATATCATGGATGACACATGTGAGCAATGAGGAAGTTTCAAGAAAAATGTGAGCAAAAAGGACACTTGTACTTAGTATCAGAAAGAGAGTCAAAATTTGTAGGACGTATAATGAAGAAAGAAGGCTTGGAACATTTGACTCTCACAGGATGTATTAAAGGAAGATGGTCAGAGGGAAGTAGGCAGTAGCAAACCTGTGTGAATATATGGTAGAACACGGAAAGGGAGGGAGAGGAAGGAGATAAACATTAAAAGTTAAAAAAAAAAAAAAAAAAAAAAGAATAGGGTTAGATAGGTTCACCTATTGCCCGGATCACACTCCTTCCCCGTCTTTTGAACAAGTGTAGAAGTTTATCCCTTGTTTCTGCTTTCCAGTCCCTTCCCTTAATGTCTTGTCATTTTCTTTCACTCTCAGTAACCTCTGACATTATGACCTTGCTTGAGGTGAAATGATTAAAAAGAAAGAAAGGAAAAATAGCTGTGGATAGTTTTGACCACTCACATGCTGTAGTTATACAGCATATAAAAAAGAAATTTACACAAGGATTTTTTTTTTTTATCGGTTAGAGTGGGAGAACAACGGATGTCCCATATATTATTCACAACAAACAAGACTTGAAAATCTGATGTCGAATTTGAAAGAAACAAACATGTATTACAATCACATAAAACCAATACCAGATTTACAAATAAATTGGTACAAAATAGTCCTTTTATGTGCATTATTATTAAGGCAAGATAACATAAAAAAAGAACTAAAATGTGGGCTTTTAAGAGAGAAATATTTTTAGCAATCTTTTGAGATGATGAAAAAACTTAACCATTGTGATAGAGAAAAACTTTTATTAGCTTCTTTCATGGATCTTTAGAAATGTTATAAATCTAATTTAAATATTCGAGGTTTATAGAAAGATAAGTAACTATAAGTAAGGGATATGCATTTGAAATTTGAAAACAATTAGTCTGTTAGGGGGTAACTGAATAAAACATTTTGTTATAACATTTTATACAATGTAACCCACATCCAAGCTTACCATCGACTGGCCAATGACTACTGCACATTGCATTCTGATCCTTAATCTCATTAGTGAAATATTTAGTGTAAAATGTCCACAACAAAAGTGGTGAGCCCGGCATCATTCTTCAACAGACTCGTTAGATTTTAGGCCTTTGTATCCGTGTCATGCATGGCATTCCTAGCCATTTATAAATAAACTATTATTTGTATGCAAAGGTTTTCTAAGATTGATTTAATCCTGTAAATTTTATAGAAGAGTCTCCTTTATCAGAGCTTATAAACTGGCACTACAGAATCACAAACAAGAGAACACTTTACCAAATAAAAAAGAGCACATCACGTGGATACATCTAACAGCAGCAACGACAATAAATGTGTTGCAACTAAAAGAAAGAAATAAGAATATAATTCAGATTGTGACTTTCCACCCTATCAAAAACAAAATGTTTGGAAGGAAACTCCCATCAATATAAGAAAGAATAATAAGATGTTGGCCATTTGAAAAGTTTAAAGAAATTCTATGTCAATAAATAAAAAAATGTAAATCCCGTTTCCCATATGTATGTGTTTTATTCAGGGTATCACCTGCTCATCCACTTGGGTAGGTAAGGAATACTTGGGACAAGTTCTGCTATGTCAGCTCTCCCCCCCAACCAACTTGACAGAACCACTCAAACATGTCCATCTCCCGCCAAATGCAGACAAGAACTTTCAAACCGAAGCACAAATATAGACCAGTACCCATGTATAACCTATTTCCAGTTTTGTTGCCACTTGATCACCAAAAGCCTCTCATCCATCCCTTTACTTCCATGTTATCTTTTGGTCAAAGTGGATGCCACTTAAAAGACAGAACTTCAAAAGGAACTATTTGTTGATCTATCAAACAGAAACATCTGAGATTGAGATCAAACCACCTCTTTATTTGTGGGTGACTATGATATCACACATTATAAAATATCAAAAAAGATTATGTTTCTCTGTACTTTCTTCTTTATATTCAATACTCCTGCCACTTACATTGTAGCAAACTACCCACATTCCCTCCATATTCCATCGGTAAGAAGTAAGTTTAACTCGAGCAGCTTCTTCCAGCAAACCACTGCACGGTAGAACCGACTCCCGATAGAATGTTTCTCTGATCACTACAATCTTAACCTGTTCAAAGCTGGGTTTACCTGGCATTTTCAACTCATGTTCATACAAATGGTCCCCAACTGTAACCCTCTACCTTGAGTGGCCACTGAGCCTTGTAAAGGGTTAACCTCACTGTAAAAAAATAAAAAAATAAAAAAAATAAAAAAAATAAAACTTCCTGAATATTAAACTAAACAAATAAGACGTCATATTGTATTCTTAATGTCAAACATTTCAAAATAAAAATAATAAATAACCAACTGATCTTGCCAAAATGTTCAGGATATATGTTGCTGAAACTACTTAACCAATTAGTGTATGGCAGCCAATTTGTTAGAGAGGGGGGGTACCTAAAATTCAAGATTTACCAACCCAAACATTGCCAGCAAGTAAACTTTTAAGGAAACTTTATGCAGAAATGGTTTAATATGATTATTGATATTATTATTGAATAAAACCTTTCAGGAAGAGAAAATATGTCTGGATTGAACTAAGATAGTAAATTAATTTTGAAAAAGTTATGCAACCTTTAATTTTTAAGTGATTCTTCAAAATCCAGCAGTTGGCCTATAGTATATTTTAAATGAAATGGCTCTAACTTAATACTTTAATATAATTTCTGTTTATACATTATGTTTATGGATACAACTTATTTGAGTAAATGCTCTGTTTTAATTAAACACTGTTAATTACATTTACCGGCCTGAATGTGTGTGTGTGTGTGTGTGTGTGTGTGTGTGTGTGTGTGTATATATATATATATATATATATATATATATATATATATATATATATAATTCATACAGAAATTAAGTTTGAGAATTAGGTGATTGGTATTATCTTCCGTATCCCAACTCCAGAGTTTTGTACAGTGTAACCCAGATATAAGAGAGTCGTTGGGACCGGATAGTGAGTCTCTTATATCCGGGTTTCTCTTATATCCGGGTTTGGTCTATTATATATACATTAACACAGGCTCTAATTTGGGACCAGAGAAAATCGCTCTTATATCCGGGTTTCTCTTATATCAGGGTCTCTTATATCCGGGTTACACTGTAGATGGAAACTCCAGCAATTCTCTGTCCACTCATCAGTGATTATCAGCAATTGACTGATTTAATTTTGTTTTTTTTTCTCTTTTATATGTGTACCTTTTAGTGGTGCAAGGTTGATTTTTTTTCTCCCTTTCATAATGTGTGTGTGTGTCTGTGTGCACATACGTTAGTGTGTGTGTGTGTGTGCACGCACGTGCACATATTTTCGTGCATGCATGAGCACGTTCATGTGCCTTCCTGTACAAATGTTTTGTACGTGTAGAATATAGTAGTTATTTCTTCATTTCATTGTGTGTGTGTCGGGGGGGGGGGGGAGGTAAAAAAAAAATCTCCGTTCACTTTAATCAATCACAGGGCCAAATCTATTCTGAAACTGACAAGATCTTGTAGATTTAAAAAGGTGCTCAATCTGAAAAATTTAGAGTATTACTAAGAATTTTTAGTTTTAAAAAGATATAATTCTCCTCCTATCATATTTTCAGATTTCCGATCTTCAGTTATATTTTTTGAAAAAAGGTATTCCTCAATATGTGTGTGCGTGTGTGTGTGTGTAAAAATGAGATATAAGAAAATATATCTGTAAACACAATATAAATAAAAGATGAAAGGAAAACATTTCTTTACCGACATAACTTTTACCTTTCTTTATACAGCTCACATTAATACTTTAGAGTGTTCTTAAATTTGAAAGTTGGAGATCTAACATTTTTTCCTCCACTTCTGTATAAAAATGCAAGTTACAAAATAAAATTTTGCCACGTTAAAGTTACCCGAGGGGACGAAATGCATTGGCGAAGATATATTTTCTGCTGATTCGCTAGACAAGCATGATCATCGCTGACAAGTTTCCCATCTACCGAGGTTTAGGAATTCAGAGTTTTCATTCCCTGAGAACATTTTTCAATCAAGGCTGAATAGCCCAGTCTACCCTACTATTTAACACGTAGTTGGGGAGAAAAGAGATGGATTCGTACCTTTCACAAGGATATTTACACAAAAGTGAATGCAGTAAACAACTGGATTTTTGTACTTGGCTTGACTATTTTGCAGTCAAAGTTGTTAAAAATTACACCACCTGCACATAGTGTGAATTTCAGTTCAGAATATCTATTTTTATTAGAAATATGTGCACTGACATAATTGTTGGTGTGAGATTTTGTTGTACAACTTGAGGAATTTAGAAATAAATTCATAATTTCAGGTATATAAAGATTGCCATGGGTCATGGGAGAGATATTATGCAAAAAAAAAATAAAAATAAAAAGACATTGTAAAATTGTTGAGCAATGGGAACACAATGCTGAAATTTGCCAAAAAAGTTAAAAAAAAAAAAAAAAAAAGAGGCCATAGAACAATAAAAAAAACATTGACAAGAAAAAAAGTTGTGTTTAATAAGAATTTTCAGTTCTTCCTGTACAGAAACTTTTCTTTTCACCTTGAATAATTGGGATTTCTACATCATTAAAAGAATAATTTCTCTCACCATAAGACGTCAATACATAAAGGTGAATTACTCATATAGCGGACTCCTCTGACGATGTAGGATAGATTAGATTGATGTTATGACATGTCAACCATTGGTGGTTTATTTAATTTTTTTATGTAACCCCCAGTGAAGATCAAACGCACTACTACAAAGAAATAGACTAATAGCCTCCTTAACCATAACCCCATGCTCATCTATCTCTGATAATGCTAGACAGTCTTATATGCACTAATGTATATAACATCATCAGAGGTGTGTTAGTATGGAGTATACTACTTTAATCAAGATATCTTTCCGATTCAGGTCAGCTGGATATGGGCACTAAGAATGTAAAACCCCGAATGAAAAAGTTGTCTTCTGCACATGGGCTCCAAATAAATCCCAGCAAAAATGTAAAATATGAATGTTGACAAAATATATAGGATAAGCCGACATCTGTTAAACCACAGATATGAAAACATATACATCGCCGACAACACACAGTTTGGCTCAACACCTCAACCTCGTCACTTGGCCACCAACCCATCTACACACCTGACCAATGAAACTCCATTTATGCTGCCATGCAGTTTTGCTACTTCACTAATCCACACCAGGCCTCTCTCTTAGTGCCAACTGTAACCTCAGTCAATCAACCCAACAAACTGGTCAACTCCCTGCCTCCCCAACAACACCCTTACACCTAATCGCTTCCCATACCAATGGTAACTAAAGAACCACATATCAACAATCTTGTCACTTTTTCACACAACTATGTATATATTCTGAAAATTGATCTATACACATTTTTGAAACTTTAATCCTTGTTTGTCCTTTCCTTTGCAACTTGTTATAGCATATAATGTCCAGCGACTCATTTGTGAGCTATCTGCTAGAGCAGTTAGCCAATCCCTGTTGTAGACACCTGCCTCAGGCGCATTTGTATTTGTTCAACACTGACAGAGCCCACGTGTGGTTTTCTAATGCAGCCATGATGAATTGATCTTAGTTGCAGTTTCTTGGAGAGAAGACAGAATCTAGTGCGATCAGAAATTGGAACACGAAGATTTGTAACTTCATGCTAACATGACCATTGACAGCATCTGATCAGTTTTATCTAACCAATTTCACTCACAAGGATGAGGTCAACCTGTGGCATGGTTGCCAGACATTTTTCAATGGTCGATAACATCAAGAAGTCATCTCCTTCATGTTATATTTTAATATAAGATTTTACTTATACAACATATAATTACATTATTTTTTTTTATTGTTATTAAGCAATAAAATAATCCTCCCAGTATTATTTATTACATGATATCAGATTTTATAATGGAAGTCAGTGTTTTCACAGTAAAATTTGTATTAACCCAAAAATTGATAGAAGATACTCATATTTATATCGGAAATATATCGTGTGAATTTCTACTTTTAAAAATACCTTCTTTTTTTTTTTTAGAAATATTTACAATGACATTTTGTTTTAATCTTTTTTTTAAACTTGTTCAGTTGTTGGAAATTTTATTATCCAACTCAAAAGTTGTTTATCAAATTGTAAATATGAGAGAACACGATAGTGGAAAAAATTCTGTGTAATGCATTTTGGCCACAAGAAGGACTTCATCGGAACAAAGTAATATTTTTTTTTTTAATGTTTGGGCAGGTGCTTCCCAGTCCTCACTCTCCACTTAATATAGTTCAAAAGTCCCTCCAAGTCCTTGTGGGTGACAAATTATTTTCCAACCACTAACTTCTCTCTCACAGGCAGGATATGGCAAGGCTCTTGCTGCTCTATAGCTACTTCCATGGAAAATGGTCGAACGAACTACATTTCTTGGTTCTACCAATTCTAACCTTCGCAGCTAAGATCCACCATGCCACTTGTAGGAAACCACCCACATTTTCTCTGTATTCCATTTGTGAGAAGTTACACTTGAACAGCTTCTTCCAGTGAACCACTGCTCTGTGGAACTGACTCCCCAGAGGATGTTTTCCCTGATCACTACAAACATAACCTGATCAAGTTTAAGGTTACCTGTTATCTTCCCCTCCTATCCATATAAACTGTCTCTTACTCTAAACCTTTGCCTTGAGTGTCCCCCAGAATGAATCTTACACTTAAAAAAAAAAAAAATTTTTTAAATTATTTCATTATAAGCAAGGCAGTAAAGTCACTAAGGTGCAAAGGGTTACTAAGTGCAAAAGAATAAGAAAAAAAGAGAAACTTTATTAAGGAGCAAGAATAGAAAAAGTGCAATCTGGGAAGCAGTTAAAGTTTTATGGTGAGCATCACTGGTTGGTGTCTGAAGAGTGCTTCACATCATCTCCAGACCACAGCTGGTCAAGATCCAAAATAAACAAAGTTAATTAAAATCATGCTCACAACACAATGTTACTTCCAATGTGAAACACATCTGTTTACCTTCCATTCTATGTCATTGATAACAGTCGCTATGAGTGCATTGTGTTTTGTTTAATGATTAAAAGCAAATAATTTTAATGCAACATTGAAATCTCTGTCTAGTGGCAAAAGCTGCTGGTGATGCCAGTACCACATTAGCCACCAAAACTGTGTTACCTCCCCTGGTTGGCAGTTGACGTGGGCAGGGTATCACACGTGCTTTTACACATTGTATGCAGAAGATTGAAAATTATGCAAGTTAAAACAGTAGAAAAGTTTGTGGTATATGGTTTGATGAAAGTTCTAGATTGTCAAGGTGTGTAAATTAACATGTAAAATAATAAATATTCATGTATATGAGAAATTGTGTTAATCAAATATGTTACTCTAGACTTTTTGGGATTTATTTGTAAGCAAAAAATTTACAGTGTATATAGCTTGTTTGCATATTACCTGTCACACAGACCCAAGTTGTCAATATACTTTTTACTTATAAACTTAAACTCACATAATATATTATTCATTCAAAAATAAGCATATCACAAAAAATCTCCCAACATTATTTGGTTAATGCCAATTTTATTGTAAAAACACTGACTTGCATAATAAATTCTGACAATGTAATAATTATGAGTTGGATCATTTTATTACTTAATAATGATAGAAATCCGATCCCTCACTTTATGTCCAGTAGAAACCTATATTAATATTCAATGTAAATATATCTTGAAAATTCTCCCAACATCAGTTGGTTTAGACCAATTTTATTGTAAAAATAATGACTTGCCTAATAACCTCTGATATAATGTTATAATACAGGCGGGCATCATTTTAATAATAAAAATCAAAAACCTATCCTCCACTTTATGTCCAGTAGAAACTTATATTTAACATAAGTATATCCTTAAAATTTTCCCAACATCAGTTGGTTAATAGCAATTTTTATTGTGAATATATGTACTTGAATTATAAAATCTGACATCTTGTTATAACTGTGGGTAGGGATCAGTTTATTACTTAATAACAGAAAAAACGCTTCTTATTTTTAGCAGAAACTGAGTCATATTTAATGTAAATATATACTTAAAAGTTTCCCAACATCATTTTATGAAAATATTGATTAATAAATTCTGACACCATGTTATAATTCGAGGGTAGATCATTTTATTACTTAATAACCATAAAAGATCGGTCCCCCACTTTATGTCTAACAGAAACATTAACATTACACATTAATATATCTTGAAAATTTTACCAGTAATCTTACTGTGCAAACATTGACTTGAATAATAAAATCTGATATAATATAAATGTCCATAAAAAGTTTAATGGAACTTCTGAAAATTTTCCCATCAACATCTAAAAAATACAAGAAACAAAACAAAATTTAAGAAAAAAAAACTAATGAAAAGAACATAGTGTACTTTTGTTTTGGTTTATTTTTCTCAGTCTGAAAATACAAGCCAAGCTCAATTTTCTTATATCACCATTAAACATAAAATATTCTCTATTTTTTTCATTAAAAAAAATGATGTTTACGCGAGTTTTCATGATATGATAATTGATTTCTATTCAGTTTTTTAAAAAGTAATAAATCTTAAGTAAGTGTCCTGTGATGTGGTTATCATACGGAATAAATGACAAAAGAAACCAAATTTCTCTTCTACAAAAATCATGGAGTTCATTTGTTAATGTCCAAGACTAGACAAAGTTAAGGATTTCGAGTTTTCAAATAATCAGGCCCTCATCATTTGGAAGACTGATGCAACACAATCTTCTCAGCACTAATTCAATCAAACTGAAAGAGAGTTGGTTAATATCCACAAAGAGAAAATTGTGTTTATATAGTAAACATATTATTATTATTATATAATAATTTAGTAAATTTCTTGGCCTGAGACAAAAACAAAAGAAATCTAGCTTTTTGGTCAGAGCCAAATATACTGGACAAATATAAAATTTGTCACTTAGCTGATTGACTCAGTATCGTAGACTGACCCTCTAGCAATCACTCTGTCCACTCGTTAGGAGGTACCACCAATTGACTGTTTAGTTTCTCGTTTATTACATAAAACTAGGTATTTGGACAGCAGTCCCCCTTTTTTTTTATATAGATTTCATTAAAAAAAGTTGTGATATTGTTTAATTTTCCACCAATTCTTTAATTCTGCAAGTAGCTTGAGATCCAGTCTTAAATAATGCCTCAAATTTGGCAGGATGATATCTAGCATTATATAGAAGTCACACATGTCATCCAACTCATTCAGAAATGTCTAAACTATCATCTCTATACAACCAATTCAAATTGTGTTCTTAAATAGCCTCATCAGATCTAGACTCTGATATGGATGTCATGCATGGCATCCAACTCCTTCAGAAATGTCTAAACTACCATCTCTATACAACCAATTCAAGTTGGGTTCTTAAATAGCCTCATCAGATCTAGACTCTCATATGGATGTCATGTATGGCATCCAACTCATTCAGAAATGTCTAAACTATCATCTCTATACAACCAATTCAAATTCTGTTCTTAAATAGCCTCATCAGATCTAGGCTCTCATATGGATGTCATGCATGGCATCCAACTCATTCAGAAATGTCTAAACTATCATCTCTATACAACCAATTCAAATTCTGTTCTTAAATAGCCTCATCAGATCTAGACTCTCATATGGACGTCATGCATGGCATCCAACTCCTTCAGAAATGTCTAAACTATCATCTCTATACAACCAATTCAAATTGTGTTCTTAAATAGCCTCATCAGATCTAGGCTCTCATATGGATGTCATGCATGGCATCCAACTCCTTCAGAAATGTCTAAACTATCATCTCTATACAACCAATTCAAATTCTGTTCTTAAATAGCCTCATCAGATCTAGGCTCTCATATGGATGTCATGCATGGCATCCAACTCATTCAGAAATGTCTAAACTATCATCTCTATACAACCAATTCAAGTTGGGTTCTTAAATAGCCTCATCAGATCTAGACTCTCATATGGATGTCATGTATGGCATCCAACTCCTTCAGAAATGTCTAAACTATCCTCTCTATACAACCAATTCAAATTCTGTTCTTAAATAGCCTCATCAGATCTAGGCTCTCATATGGATGTCATGCATGGCATCCAACTCATTCAGAAATGTCTAAACTATCATCTCTATACAACCAATTCAAATTGGGTTCTTAAATAGCCTCATCAGATCTAGACTCTCATATGGATGTCATGTATGGCATCCAACTCCTTCAGAAATGTCTAAACTATCATCTCTATACAACCAATTCAAATTCTGTTCTTAAATAGCCTCATCAGATCTAGGCTCTCATATGGATGTCATGCATGGCATCCAACTCATTCAGAAATGTCTAAACTATCATCTCTATACAACCAATTAGATTTCTGTTCTTAAATAGCCTCATCAGATCTAGACTCTCATATGGATGTCATGCATGGCATCCAACTCATTCAGAAATGTCTAAACTATCATCTCTATATAACCAATTCAAATTCTGTTCTTAAATAGCCTCATCAGATCTAGGCTCTCATATGGATGTCATGCATGGCATCCAACTCATTCAGAAATGTCTAAACTATCATCTCTATACAACCAATTCAAATTCTGTTCTTAAATAGCCTCATCAGATCTAGACTCTCATATGGATGTCATGCATGGCATCCAACTCATTCAGAAATGTCTAAACTATCATCTCTATACAACCAATTCAAGTTGGGTTCTTAAATAGCCTCATCAGATCTAGACTCTCATATGGATGTCATGTATGGCATCCAACTCCTTCAGAAATGTCTAAACTATCATCTCTATACAACCAATTCAAATTCTGTTCTTAAATAGCCTCATCAGATCTAGGCTCTCATATGGATGTCATGCATGGCATCCAACTCCTTCAGAAATGTCTAAACTATCATCTCTATACAACCAATTCAAATTGTGTTCTTAAATAGCCTCATCAGATCTAGACTCTCATATGGATGTCATGCATGGCATCCAACTCATTCAGAAATGTCTAAACTATCATCTCTATACAACCAATTCAAATTCTGTTCTTAAATAGCCTCATCAGATCTAGACTCTCATATGGATGTCATGCATGGCATCCAACTCATTCAGAAATGTCTAAACTATCATCTCTATACAACCAATTCAAGTTGGGTTCTTAAATAGCCTCATCAGATCTAGACTCTCATATGGATGTCATGTATGGCATCCAACTCCTTCAGAAATGTCTAAACTATCATCTCTATACAACCAATTCAAATTCTGTTCTTAAATAGCCTCATCAGATCTAGGCTCTCATATGGATGTCATGCATGGCATCCGACTCATTCAGAAATGTCTAAACTATCATCTCTATACAAACAATTCAAGTTGGGTTCTTAAATAGCCTCATCAGATCTAGACTCTCATATGGATGTCATGCATGGCATCCAACTCATTCAGAAATGTCTAAACTATCATCTCTATACAACCAATTCAAGTTGGGTTCTTAAATAGCCTCATCAGATCTAGACTCTCATATGGATGTCATGTATGGCATCCAACTCCTTCAGAAATGTCTAAACTATCATCTCTATACAACCAATTCAAGTTGTGTTCTTAAATAGCCTCATCAGATCTAGACTCTCATATGGATGTCATGTATGGCATCCAACTCCTTCAGAAATGTCTAAACTATCATCTCTATACAACCAATTCAAATTGTGTTCTTAAATAGCCTCATCAGATCTAGGCTCTCATATGGATGTCATGCATGGCATCCAACTCATTCAGAAATGTCTAAACTATCATCTCTATATAACCAATTCAAATTCTGTTCTTAAATAGCCTCATCAGATCTAGGCTCTCATATGGATGTCATGCATGGCATCCAACTCATTCAGAAATGTCTAAACTATCATCTCTATACAACCAATTCAAATTCTGTTCTTAAATAGCCTCATCAGATCTAGACTCTCATATGGATGTCATGCATGGCATCCAACTCATTCAGAAATGTCTAAACTATCATCTCTATACAACCAATTCAAGTTGGGTTCTTAAATAGCCTCATCAGATCTAGACTCTCATATGGATGTCATGTATGGCATCCAACTCCTTCAGAAATGTCTAAACTATCATCTCTATACAACCAATTCAAATTCTGTTCTTAAATAGCCTCATCAGATCGAGGCTCTCATATGGATGTCATGCATGGCATCCAACTCCTTCAGAAATGTCTAAACTATCATCTCTATACAACCAATTCAAATTGTGTTCTTAAATAGCCTCATCAGATCTAGACTCTCATATGGATGTCATGCATGGCATCCAACTCATTCAGAAATGTCTAAACTATCATCTCTATACAACCAATTCAAATTCTGTTCTTAAATAGCCTCATCAGATCTAGACTCTCATATGGATGTCATGCATGGCATCCAACTCATTCAGAAATGTCTAAACTATCATCTCTATACAACCAATTCAAGTTGGGTTCTTAAATAGCCTCATCAGATCTAGACTCTCATATGGATGTCATGTATGGCATCCAACTCCTTCAGAAATGTCTAAACTATCATCTCTATACAACCAATTCAAATTCTGTTCTTAAATAGCCTCATCAGATCGAGGCTCTCATATGGATGTCATGCATGGCATCCAACTCCTTCAGAAATGTCTAAACTATCATCTCTATACAACCAATTCAAATTGTGTTCTTAAATAGCCTCATCAGATCTAGACACTCATATGGATGTCATGCATGGCATCCAACTCCTTCAGAAATGTCTAAACTATCATCTCTATACAACCAATTCAAGTTGGGTTCTTAAATAGCCTCATCAGATCTAGACTCTCATATGGATGTCATGTATGGCATCCAACTCCTTCAGAAATGTCTAAACTATCATCTCTATACAACCAATTCAAATTGTGTTCTTAAATAGCCTCATCAGATCTAGGCTCTCATATGGATGTCATGCATGGCATCCAACTCATTCAGAAATGTCTAAACTATCATCTCTATACAACCAATTCAAATTCTGTTCTTAAATAGCCTCATCAGATCTAGACTCTCATATGGATGTCATGCATGGCATCCAACTCATTCAGAAATGTCTAAACTATCATCTCTATACAACCAATTCAAGTTGGGTTCTTAAATAGCCTCATCAGATGTAGACTCTCATATGGATGTCATGTATGGCATCCAACTCCTTCAGAAATGTCTAAACTATCATCTCTATACAACCAATTCAAGTTGTGTTCTTAAATAGCCTCATCAGATCTAGACTCTCATATGGATGTCATGTATGGCATCCAACTCCTTCAGAAATGTCTAAACTATCATCTCTATACAACCAATTCAAATTCTGTTCTTAAATAGCCTCATCAGATCGAGGCTCTCATATGGATGTCATGCATGGCATCCAACTCATTCAGAAATGTCTAAACTATCATCTCTATATAACCAATTCAAATTCTGTTCTTAAATAGCCTCATCAGATCTAGGCTCTCATATGGATGTCATGCATGGCATCCAACTCATTCAGAAATGTCTAAACTATCATCTCTATACAACCAATTCAAATTCTGTTCTTAAATAGCCTCATCAGATCTAGACTCTCATATGGATGTCATGCATGGCATCCAACTCATTCAGAAATGTCTAAACTATCATCTCTATACAACCAATTCAAGTTGGGTTCTTAAATAGCCTCATCAGATCTAGACTCTCATATGGATGTCATGTATGGCATCCAACTCCTTCAGAAATGTCTAAACTATCATCTCTATACAACCAATTCAAATTCTGTTCTTAAATAGCCTCATCAGATCGAGGCTCTCATATGGATGTCATGCATGGCATCCAACTCCTTCAGAAATGTCTAAACTATCATCTCTATACAACCAATTCAAGTTGGGTTCTTAAATAGCCTCATCAGATCTAGACTCTCATATGGATGTCATGTATGGCATCCAACTCCTTCAGAAATGTCTAAACTATCATCTCTATACAACCAATTCAAATTGTGTTCTTAAATAGCCTCATCAGATCTAGGCTCTCATATGGATGTCATGCATGGCATCCAACTCATTCAGAAATGTCTAAACTATCATCTCTATACAACCAATTCAAATTCTGTTCTTAAATAGCCTCATCAGATCTAGACTCTCATATGGATGTCATGCATGGCATCCAACTCATTCAGAAATGTCTAAACTATCATCTCTATACAACCAATTCAAATTCTGTTCTTAAATAGCCTCATCAGATCTAGGCTCTCATATGGATGTCATGCATGGCATCCAACTCATTCAGAAATGTCTAAACTATCATCTCTATACAACCAATTCAAGTTGGGTTCTTAAATAGCCTCATCAGATCTAGACTCTCATATGGATGTCATGTATGGCATCCAACTCCTTCAGAAATGTCTAAACTATCATCTCTATACAACCAATTCAAATTCTGTTCTTAAATAGCCTCATCAGATCGAGGCTCTCATATGGATGTCATGCATGGCATCCAACTCCTTCAGAAATGTCTAAACTATCATCTCTATACAACCAATTCAAATTGTGTTCTTAAATAGCCTCATCAGATCTAGACTCTCATATGGATGTCATGCATGGCATCCAACTCATTCAGAAATGTCTAAACTATCATCTCTATACAACCAATTCAAATTCTGTTCTTAAATAGCCTCATCAGATCTAGACTCTCATATGGATGTCATGCATGGCATCCAACTCATTCAGAAATGTCTAAACTATCATCTCTATACAACCAATTCAAGTTGGGTTCTTAAATAGCCTCATCAGATCTAGACTCTCATATGGATGTCATGTATGGCATCCAACTCCTTCAGAAATGTCTAAACTATCATCTCTATACAACCAATTAAAATTGTGTTCTTAAATAGCCTCATCAGATCTAGACTCTCATATGGATGTCATGCATGGCATCCAACTCATTCAGAAATGTCTAAACTATCATCTCTATACAACCAATTCAAGTTGGGTTCTTAAATAGCCTCATCAGATCTAGACTCTCATATGGATGTCATGTATGGCATCCAACTCCTTCAGAAATGTCTAAACTATCATCTCTATACAACCAATTCAAATTCTGTTCTTAAATAGCCTCATCAGATCGAGGCTCTCATATGGATGTCATGCATGGCATCCAACTCCTTCAGAAATGTCTAAACTATCATCTCTATACAACCAATTCAAGTTGGGTTCTTAAATAGCCTCATCAGATCTAGACTCTCATATGGATGTCATGTATGGCATCCAACTCCTTCAGAAATGTCTAAACTATCATCTCTATACAACCAATTCAAATTGTGTTCTTAAATAGCCTCATCAGATCTAGGCTCTCATATGGATGTCATGCATGGCATCCAACTCATTCAGAAATGTCTAAACTATCATCTCTATACAACCAATTCAAATTCTGTTCTTAAATAGCCTCATCAGATCTAGACTCTCATATGGATGTCATGCATGGCATCCAACTCATTCAGAAATGTCTAAACTATCATCTCTATACAACCAATTCAAATTCTGTTCTTAAATAGCCTCATCAGATCTAGGCTCTCATATGGATGTCATGCATGGCATCCAACTCATTCAGAAATGTCTAAACTATCATCTCTATACAACCAATTCAAGTTGGGTTCTTAAATAGCCTCATCAGATCTAGACTCTCATATGGATGTCATGTATGGCATCCAACTCCTTCAGAAATGTCTAAACTATCATCTCTATACAACCAATTCAAATTCTGTTCTTAAATAGCCTCATCAGATCGAGGCTCTCATATGGATGTCATGCATGGCATCCAACTCCTTCAGAAATGTCTAAACTATCATCTCTATACAACCAATTCAAATTGTGTTCTTAAATAGCCTCATCAGATCTAGACTCTCATATGGATGTCATGCATGGCATCCAACTCATTCAGAAATGTCTAAACTATCATCTCTATACAACCAATTCAAATTCTGTTCTTAAATAGCCTCATCAGATCTAGACTCTCATATGGATGTCATGCATGGCATCCAACTCATTCAGAAATGTCTAAACTATCATCTCTATACAACCAATTCAAGTTGGGTTCTTAAATAGCCTCATCAGATCTAGACTCTCATATGGATGTCATGTATGGCATCCAACTCCTTCAGAAATGTCTAAACTATCATCTCTATACAACCAATTCAAATTCTGTTCTTAAATAGCCTCATCAGATCGAGGCTCTCATATGGATGTCATGCATGGCATCCAACTCCTTCAGCAATGTCTAAACTATCATCTCTATACAACCAATTCAAATTCTGTTCTTAAATAGCCTCATCAGATCTAGACTCTCATATGGATGTCATGCATGGCATCCAACTCATTCAGAAATGTCTAAACTATCATCTCTATACAACCAATTCAAGTTGGGTTCTTAAATAGCCTCATCAGATCTAGACTCTCACATGGATGTCATGTATGGCATCCAACTCCTTCAGAAATGTCTAAACTATCATCTCTATACAACCAATTCAAGTTGTGTTCTTAAATAGCCTCATCAGATCTAGACTCTCATATGGATGTCATGTATGGCATCCAACTCCTTCAGAAATGTCTAAACTATCATCTCTATACAACCAATTCAAATTGTGTTCTTAAATAGCCTCATCAGATCTAGGCTCTCAGATGGATGTCATGCATGGCATCCAACTCATTCAGAAATGTCTAAACTATCATCTCTATACAACCAATTCAAGTTGGGTTCTTAAATAGCCTCATCAGATCTAGACTCTCATATGGATGTCATGTATGGCATCCAACTCCTTCAGAAATGTCTAAACTATCATCTCTATACAACCAATTCAAATTGTGTTCTTAAATAGCCTCATCAGATCTAGGCACTCATATGGATGTCATGCATGGCATCCAACTCATTCAGAAATGTCTAAACTATCATCTCTATACAACCAATTCAAGTTGGGTTCTTAAATAGCCTCATCAGATCTAGACTCTCATATGGATGTCATGTATGGCATCCAACTCCTTCAGAAATGTCTAAACTATCATCTCTATACAACCAATTCAAATTGTGTTCTTAAATAGCCTCATCAGATCTAGGCTCTCATATGGATGTCATGCATGGCATCCAACTCATTCAGAAATGTCTAAACTATCATCTCTATACAACCAATTCAAGTTGGGTTCTTAAATAGCCTCATCGGATCTAGACTCTCATATGGATGTCATGCATGGCATCCAACCCATTCAGAAATGTCTAAACTATCATCTCTATACAACCAATTCAAGTTGGGTTCTTAAATAGCCTCATCAGATCTAGACTCTCATATGGATGTCATATATGGCATCCAACTCCTTCAGAAATGTCTAAACTATCATCTCTATACAACCAATTCAAATTGTGTTCTTAAATAGCCTCATCATATCTAGGCTCTCATATGGATGTCATGCATGGCATCCAACTCATTCAGAAATGTCTAAACTATCATCTCTATACAACCAATTCAAATTGTGATCTTAAATAGCCTCATCAGATCTAGACTCTCATATGGATGTCATGTATGGCATCCAACTCGTTCAGAAATGTCTAAACTATCATCTCTATACAACCAATTCAAGTTGTGTTCTTAAATAGCCTCATCAGATCTAGACTCTCATATGGATGTCATGTATGGCATCCAACTCCTTCAGAAATGTCTAAACTATCATCTCTATACAACCAATTCAAATTGTGTTCTTAAATAGCCTCATCAGATCTAGGCTCTCATATGGATGTCATGCATGGCATCCAACTCATTCAGAAATGTCTAAACTATCATCTCTATATAACCAATTCAAATTCTGTTCTTAAATAGCCTCATCAGATCTAGGCTCTCATATGGATGTCATGCATGGCATCCAACTCATTCAGAAATGTCTAAACTATCATCTCTATACAACCAATTCAAATTCTGTTCTTAAATAGCCTCATCAGATCTAGACTCTCATATGGATGTCATGCATGGCATCCAACTCATTCAGAAATGTCTAAACTATCATCTCTATACAACCAATTCAAGTTGGGTTCTTAAATAGCCTCATCAGATCTAGACTCTCATATGGATGTCATGTATGGCATCCAACTCCTTCAGAAATGTCTAAACTATCATCTCTATACAACCAATTCAAATTGTGTTCTTAAATAGCCTCATCAGATCTAGACTCTCATATGGATGTCATGCATGGCATCCAACTCATTCAGAAATGTCTAAACTATCATCTCTATACAACCAATTCAAATTCTGTTCTTAAATAGCCTCATCATATCTAGACTCTCATATGGATGTCATGCATGGCATCCAACTCATTCAGAAATGTCTAAACTATCATCTCTATACAACCAATTCAAATTCTGTTCTTAAATAGCCTCATCAGATCTAGGCTCTCATATGGATGTCATGCATGGCATCCAACTCATTCAGAAATGTCTAAACTATCATCTCTATACAACCAATTCAAATTGTGTTCTTAAATAGCCTCATCAGATCTAGACTCTCATATGGATGTCATGCATGGCATCCAACTCATTCAGAAATGTCTAAACTATCATCTCTATACAACCAATTCAAGTTGGGTTCTTAAATAGCCTCATCAGATCTAGACTCTCATATGGATGTCATGTATGGCATCCAACTCCTTCAGAAATGTCTAAACTATCATCTCTATACAACCAATTCAAGTTGTGTTCTTAAATAGCCTCATCAGATCTAGACTCTCATATGGATGTCATGTATGGCATCCAACTCCTTCAGAAATGTCTAAACTATCATCTCTATACAACCAATTCAAATTGTGTTCTTAAATAGCCTCATCAGATCTAGGCTCTCAGATGGATGTCATGCATGGCATCCAACTCATTCAGAAATGTCTAAACTATCATCTCTATACAACCAATTCAAGTTGGGTTCTTAAATAGCCTCATCAGATCTAGACTCTCATATGGATGTCATGTATGGCATCCAACTCCTTCAGAAATGTCTAAACTATCATCTCTATACAACCAATTCAAATTGTGTTCTTAAATAGCCTCATCAGATCTAGGCACTCATATGGATGTCATGCATGGCATCCAACTCATTCAGAAATGTCTAAACTATCATCTCTATACAACCAATTCAAGTTGGGTTCTTAAATAGCCTCATCAGATCTAGACTCTCATATGGATGTCATGTATGGCATCCAACTCCTTCAGAAATGTCTAAACTATCATCTCTATACAACCAATTCAAATTGTGTTCTTAAATAGCCTCATCAGATCTAGGCTCTCATATGGATGTCATGCATGGCATCCAACTCATTCAGAAATGTCTAAACTATCATCTCTATACAACCAATTCAAGTTGGGTTCTTAAATAGCCTCATCAGATCTAGACTCTCATATGGATGTCATGTATGGCATCCAACTCCTTCAGAAATGTCTAAACAATCATCTCTATACAACCAATTCAAATTGTGTTCTTAAATAGCCTCATCAGATCTAGGCTCTCATATGGATGTCATGCATGGCATCCAACTCATTCAGAAATGTCTAAACTATCATCTATATACAACCAATTCAAGTTGGGTTCTTAAATAGCCTCATCAGATCTAGACTCTCATATGGATGTCATGTATGGCATCCAACTCCTTCAGAAATGTCTAAACTATCATCTCTATACAACCAATTCAAATTGTGTTCTTAAATAACCTCATCATATCTAGGCTCTCATATGGATGTCATGCATGGCATCCAACTCATTCAGAAATGTCTAAACTATCATCTCTATACAACCAATTCAAATTGTGTTCTTAAATAGCCTCATCAGATCTAGACTCTCATATGGATGTCATGTATGGCATCCAACTCCTTCAGAAATGTCTAAACTATCATCTCTATACAACCAATTCAAGTTGTGTTCTTAAATAGCCTCATCAGATCTAGACTCTCATATGGATGTCATGTATGGCATCCAACTCATTCAGAAATGTCTAAACTATCATCTCTATACAACCAATTCAAATTGTGTTCTTAAATAGCCTCATCAGATCTAGGCTCTCATATGGATGTCATGCATGGCATCCAACTCATTCAGAAATGTCTAAACTATCATCTCTATATAACCAATTCAAATTCTGTTCTTAAATAGCCTCATCAGATCTAGGCTCTCATATGGATGTCATGCATGGCATCCAACTCATTCAGAAATGTCTAAACTATCATCTCTATACAACCAATTCAAATTCTGTTCTTAAATAGCCTCATCAGATCTAGACTCTCATATGGATGTCATGCATGGCATCCAACTCATTCAGAAATGTCTAAACTATCATCTCTATACAACCAATTCAAGTTGGGTTCTTAAATAGCCTCATCAGATCTAGACTCTCATATGGATGTCATGTATGGCATCCAACTCCTTCAGAAATGTCTAAACTATCATCTCTATACAACCAATTCAAATTCTGTTCTTAAATAGCCTCATCAGATCTAGGCTCTCATATGGATGTCATGCATGGCATCCAACTCCTTCAGAAATGTCTAAACTATCATCTCTATACAACCAATTCAAATTGTGTTCTTAAATAGCCTCATCAGATCTAGACTCTCATATGGATGTCATGCATGGCATCCAACTCATTCAGAAATGTCTAAACTATCATCTCTATACAACCAATTCAAATTCTGTTCTTAAATAGCCTCATCAGATCTAGACTCTCATATGGATGTCATGCATGGCATCCAACTCATTCAGAAATGTCTAAACTATCATCTCTATACAACCAATTCAAGTTGGGTTCTTAAATAGCCTCATCAGATCTAGACTCTCATATGGATGTCATGCATGGCATCCAACTCCTTCAGAAATGTCTAAACTATCATCTCTATACAACCAATTCAAGTTGGGTTCTTAAATAGCCTCATCAGATCTAGGCTCTCATATGGATGTCATGCATGGCATCCAACTCATTCAGAAATGTCTAAACTATCATCTCTATACAACCAATTCAAATTCTGTTCTTAAATAGCCTCATCAGATCTAGACTCTCATATGGATGTCATGCATGGCATCCAACTCATTCAGAAATGTCTAAACTATCATCTCTATACAACCAATTCAAATTCTGTTCTTAAATAGCCTCATCAGATCTAGGCTCTCATATGGATGTCATGCATGGCATCCAACTCATTCAGAAATGTCTAAACTATCATCTCTATACAACCAATTCAAGTTGGGTTCTTAAATAGCCTCATCAGATCTAGACTCTCATATGGATGTCATGCATGGCATCCAACTCATTCAGAAATGTCTAAACTATCATCTCTATACAACCAATTCAAGTTGGGTTCTTAAATAGCCTCATCAGATCTAGACTCTCATATGGATGTCATGCATGCCATCCAACTCATTCAGAAATGTCTAAACTATCATCTCTATACAAACAATTCAAGTTGGGTTCTTAAATAGCCTCATCAGATCTAGACTCTCATATGGATGTCATGCATGGCATCCAACTCATTCAGAAACGTCTAAACTATCATCTCTATACAACCAATTCAAGTTGGGTTCTTAAATAGCCTCATCAGATCTAGACTCTCATATGGATGTCATGCATGCCATCCAACTCATTCAGAAATGTCTAAACTATCATCTCTATACAACCAATTCAAGTTGGGTTCTTAAATAGCCTCATCAGATCTAGACTCTCATATGGATGTCATGCATGGCATCCAACTCATTCAGAAATGTCTAAACTATCATCTCTATACAACCAATTCAAGTTGGGTTCTTAAATAGCCTCATCAGATCTAGACTCTCATATGGATGTCATGCATGCCATCCAACTCATTCAGAAATGTCTAAACTATCATCTCTATACAAACAATTCAAGTTGGGTTCTTAAATAGCCTCATCAGATCTAGACTCTCATATGGATGTCATGCATGGCATCCAACTCATTCAGAAATGTCTAAACTATCATCTCTATACAACCAATTCAAGTTGGGTTCTTAAATAGCCTCATCAGATCTAGACTCTCATATGGATGTCATGCATGGCATCCAACTCATTCAGAAATGTCTAAACTATCATCTCTATACAATCAATTCAAGTTGGGTTCTTAAATAGCCTCATCAGATCTAGACTCTCATATGGATGTCATGTATGGCATCCAACTCCTTCAGAAATGTCTAAACTATCATCTCTATACAACCAATTCAAATTGTGTTCTTAAATAGCCTCATCAGATCTAGGCTCTCATATGGATGTCATGCATGGCATCCAACTCATTCAGAAATGTCTAAACTATCATCTCTATACAACCAATTCAAGTTGGGTTCTTAAATAGCCTCATCAGATCTAGACTCTCATATGACAAGGTAGTTGGATTAAGCCCTTTTTTTTTTTAACTACACATTTGTAGAAGTGATTTCTTTTCTGGACAACCTGCCCGAAAGCGTATCCAAGTGCTTTTTGCTAATTTATTAGCCATTATCAAGGATATTTCTTCTTCTGTTTAACTGATTATATAGATTTTTATATTTTTATATAGTAATGGAATGTTCTCATTTATGAACACAATACAGGGTTCATAGTTGATTTCCTCTTTTTTTTTTTTTTGTTAATGCTTTACTTAGTCTATAATGTTCATATTTTCTTCAAGTATTTTCCAGTTTTCTCCAGGCATGATGAACTGTTGTACTCTCAACAAAGCTCCTTCCCTGTAACATCTATTGAGACTCAAGCTGTCACCAGACCTCAATTTGTATAATTTCTCGTAAGTGGCCAGTTTTCAATCCCCTTTCATCATAGGAGATTGTTGATAAATTTTTAAAATATAAAGCAATAAAGCAAAATTACTATTTACTTATGTTTCCCCCGTCTCTTTTTTTTCTTTATTCCCCTCTTTTTTTTTTCCTTTTTTCCTCTGCATTTTTTTCCTTTTTTTTTTAATAGTAATTCGACTATATTTTTTAATATGATAAAAATTCAACAATCTCTTCGGTATTTCTTAAATATCAACTACCAAGACTTCCACTCAGTATAAATATGTTAGATTTTTCTGTCTTTGTCAACTCGTGCAATTTGCCCTAACCATTGATCAGAGTTTGAGTCAAAGTTCACCATGGTTCAGCTCTCAGTGGGCCATCCACCCCTACGCTGCTCCTCTCCCAGAGGAAGAGGGTCAGCGTCAATGCCAAGACATCTCAAGTTGTCCAAGAGAAACTGAATAATTTTAATCTGTCTTCCGTGTCTATGCTACTTTGATTCTCTAAGTTTATTATTAACACTTATTCCAAGTATGCTGACAACAGTGATCTAATTGTTTGCATTGAAGAGGGCTACACATGACAGTCATGCTACAGAAGACATGTCCAAATGATCTGCGGATGCAAGTACTTTTGACTAATTTATTAGCCATTATCAAGGATGTTTGTTTAACTGATTATGTAGATTTTTGTATTTTATATAGCAATGGAATGTTCTGATTTACGAACACAGTTAGCACATTTTTTGAATGGTTCATAGTTGATTTCTTCTTTTTTATTGTTAATGCTTCACTTATTTTTTAGTCTATAACGTTCATATTTTCTTCAAGTATTTTCCAGTTATCTCCAGGCATGATGAACTGTTGTACTCTCAACGAAGCTCCTTGCCTGGAGCGTCTATTGAAACTCAAGCTGCTTCCAGACCTCAAGTTGAACTTGTACATATCAGCCTTAACTAAAGATACTGGGTAAATGGTTGGTCCCCTGTACTATGTCAGAAAGTATCCGACATCTCCAGTCTTGCCCTATCTTAACAAATAAATGGAGTACTGCTGCCACATTTGAATTGGAGCTATCCGACCCAAACTTTCCTGCCTCAACAAAGACCAAAAGTGTTTGCACAGCCTTGGGGGTGATGAATTGTTTTCATCTCTTCAACTCCTTTCCCACAGATTGCTAGTCTCTCGTTCATTCTGCCACTATTTTCATGGTACATTTTTAACAAATGCTAATTATAACGACTTCTAGACTTTTTTTCAAAGAGCAAATCAGCATTCTTAAATAACCTTTTGACCATTGTGATATTGTTTAATTTTCCACGAATTTTTTAATTCTGCAAGTAGCTTGAGAACCAGTCTTAAATAATGCCTCAAATTTGGCGGGATGATATCTAGCATTATATAAAAGTCACACATGGCATCCGACTCATTCTGAAATGTCTAAACTATGATCTCTATACAACCAATTCAAGTTGTGTTCTTAAATAGCCTTATCAGATCTAGACTCTCATATGGATGTCATGCATGGCATCCGACTCATTCAGAAATGTCTAAACTATCATCTCTATACAACCAATTCAAGTTGGGTTCTTAAATAGCCTTATCAGATCTAGACTCTCATATGGATGTCATGCATGGCATCCAACTCATTCTGAAATGTCTAAACTATCATCTCTATACAACCTTTTTCTCAGATCAATGACTCAAAATGGTTTTAAGTAATGAATCCTCTCAGCCTTATGAAAAAGAAATCCTTCATTATATTGATGATAAAGAGCAACAGATAAATGGAAACCAAGAGGACACTTGAAATGAAAAAGTAACAGCTGAGATTTCTGGGACACATAAGGAAAGAAGGCTTGGAAAATTTGATATTCACAGGGCATATTGACGGCAAATGGGACAAAAGGAAACAGCATATAACATACCTAATGAGTTTAAGTAATGACAGAACACGAACTGAGAAGGATTTTAAAGTGCGTTGCAAAAATTATGTCGATTTGGAGTAGCATTAGTACCCTGTTTTTTACATTTACAATTGGTAAGATTATCGCAAACTCCACAAACAAAGCATGACCACATAACTCATCAGCCTCTGCTATTCTCTCACTCATGCTCATTTTATAGTGGCTGAGGTTCGGAAATTTGCATAGACCACAAATTCATATTACAAATTCTTTGAACTACAAGATCATGTTTTTCTTAAATTGTAGCTTTTGGATCAGCTATGTTTTCTTCCAAGTATCTTGCACACAAGACATGCGTTTTGTTCCAGGAGGTAAGCCATTTTCCCTTTCTACAAAATGACAAACATTGCTTAGTGCAACAAGGGATAGGAAGTGATGAAGAGCTATAAGCTCCCACCTCCTGAAGGGACATGAAACATAAAAGTAAAAGAAAGTTTTCCCTTAGGATTGACTGATTTGAATTGAATTGGAATAAATGCAGTAAGAACATACATCTTTGTAATATATCCCTTTTTTTTCTTAAAGACAATCCTTTATCAGATTTTATAGACTGGTATACATAATCACAAAGAAATTTAATAAATAACAAATAACACATCACTTGAAAACTTCTAACTTTTTTTTTTAAGCTTTTCACCCCAGGCAAGGCTAGAAGCCACTAGCATGCAAGGGGTTACAGAGGATTTGGAGCGAGAGCAGATAGGAGTGTTAGAGGAAAGGATGTGGAGAAGGATAGAGGATAGATCAAGGCAACTGGAGATGTCGATTGATGTTACACTTGAATAGTTAGAGATCATAGTCACCAGGGAAACAGGAATGAGGAAGGGAGTTCCACAGGCGTGAGGTGCGAGATATAAAGCTATTGGAGTAGAAGAGACATCTACATTTAACAGTTTCAACAGTGAAAGGGTGGGAACGGGATGCCAGCCTAGTAGGACTCTTGAATTCATGGAGCCTGAGAATCAGCGATAACAGCTCATCGGAGCAATTACCATGGAAGTATTTATAAAAGAGACAGAGAGAGGCAACGATGTGTCTGTGAGAGAGAGACTGCAGACGAGAAGCCAGATTAGGGCCAATTACATTGCATACCCATTTCTGAATCTTATCAAGAACTTTGAGGCAAACAGAAGGGGCTCCAGACCATATATGGCAGCAATACTCCATGCAAGGGTGGATGGTTGCTTTGTAAATTTGGAGGATCGATTCAGGGGAGAAAAATTTCCTGGCCTGGCACAGGGAGCCAACTTGCAGTGGATAAAGCAATCGACTCAATGTAGTTGTTCCATCTCAAGTCAGCAGACAGCGTGAGACCAAGCAGCCGCAGAGAGGAGCTCTCGAGAAGTTGAGCTTCAGACATTCTAATGGGATGCAGGGAAGGATCCCTGTGGTGATTAATGGAGAGCAGTTTTGTCTTGGAGGCGTTAAAGTTAACCAACCAATTCCTGCCCCAGTTGACAACCGATCTAAAATGGGTAAAGAATGGATTGAACATAAATTTAGAGGTAATGTCTAAAATAAGAAAATACTTTTGATACACTCATATATAATATGCTGGAGTTACAGTTTCAGATGTATACATAAAATAAGCTTTAGAGGTAATGTCTAAAATAAGAAAATACTTTTGATACACTCATATATAATATACTGGAGTTACAGTTTCAGATGTATACATAAAATAAGCTTAAGAGGTAATGTCTAAAATAAGAAAATACTTTTGATACACTCATATATAATATGCTGGAGTTACAGTTTCAGATGTATACATAAAATAAGCTTAAGAGGTAATGTCTAAAATAAGAAAATACTTTTGATACACTCATATATAATATGCTGGAGTTACAGTTTCAGATGTATACATAAAATAAGCTTTAGAGGTAATGTCTAAAGTAAGAAAATACTTTTGATACACTCATATATAATATGCTGGAGTTACAGTTTCAGATGTATACATAAAATAAGCTTTAGAGGTAATGTCTAAAATAAGAAAATACTTTTGATACACTCATATATAATATGCTGGAGTTACAGTTTCAGATGTATACATAAAATAAGCTTTAGAGATAATGTCTAAAATAAGAAAATACTTTTGATACACTCATATATAATATGCTGGAGTTACAGTTTCAGATGTATACATAAAATAAGCTTAAGAGGTAATGTCTAAAATAAGAAAATACTTTTGATACACTCATATATAATATGCTGGAGTTACAGTTTCAGATGTATACATAAAATAAGCTTAAGAGGTAATGTCTAAGATAAGAAAATACTTTTGATACACTCATATATAATATGCTGGAGTTACAGTTTCAGATGTATACATAAAATAAGCTTAAGAGGTAATGTCTAAAATAAGAAAATACTTTTGATACACTCATATATAATATGCTGGAGTTACAGTTTCAGATGTATACATAAAATAAGCTTAAGAGGTAATGTCTAAAATAAGAAAATACTTTTGATACACTCATATATAATATGCTGGAGTTACAGTTTCAGATGTATACATAAAATAAGCTTTAGAGGTAATGTCTAAAACATGAAAATACTTTTGATACACTCATATATAATATGCTGGAGTTACAGTTTCAGATGTATACATAAAATAAGCTTAAGAGGTAATGTCTAAAATAAGAAAATACTTTTGATACACTCATATATAATATACTGGAGTTACAGTTTCAGATGTATACATAAAATAAGCTTTAGAGATAATGTCTAAAATAAGAAAATACTTTTGATACACTCATATATAATATGCTGGAGTTACAGTTTCAGATGTATACATAAAATAAGCTTAAGAGGTAATGTCTAAGATAAGAAAATACTTTTGATACACTCATATATAATATACTGGAGTTACAGTTTCAGATGTATACATAAAATAAGCTTTAGAGATAATGTCTAAAATAAGAAAATACTTTTGATACACTCATATATAATATGCTGGAGTTACAGTTTCAGATGTATACATACAATAAGCTTAAGAGGTAATGTCTAAGATAAGAAAATACTTTTGATACACTCATATATAATATGCTGGAGTTACAGTTTCAGATGTATACATAAAATAAGCTTAAGAGGTAATGTCTAAAATAAGAAAATACTTTTGATACACTCATATATAATATGCTGGAGTTACAGTTTCAGATGTATACATAAAATAAGCTTAAGAGGTAATGTCTAAAATAAGAAAATACTTTTGATACACTCATATATAATATGCTGGAGTTACAGTTTCAGATGTATACATAAAATAAGCTTTAGAGGTAATGTCTAAAACATGAAAATACTTTTGATACACTCATATATAATATGCTGGAGTTACAGTTTCAGATGTATACATAAAATAAGCTTAAGAGGTAATGTCTAAAATAAGAAAATACTTTTGATACACTCATATATAATATACTGGAGTTACAGTTTCAGATGTATACATAAAATAAGCTTTAGAGGTAATGTCTAAAATAAGAAAATACTTTTGATACACTCATATATAATATGCTGGAGTTACAGTTTCAGATGTATACATAAAATAAGCTTAAGAGGTAATGTCTAAAATAAGAAAATACTTTTGATACACTCATATATAATATGCTGGAGTTACAGTTTCAGATGTATACATAAAATAAGCTTTAGAGGTCATGTCTAAAATAAGAAAATACTTTTGATACACTCATATATAATATACTGGAGTTACAGTTTCAGATGTATACATAAAATAAGCTTTAGAGGTAATGTCTAAAGTAAGAAAATACTTTTGATACACTCATATATATGCTGGAGTTACAGTTTCAGATGTATACATAAAATAAGCTTTAGAGGTAATGTCTAAAATAAGAAAATACTTTTGATACACTCATATATAATATGCTGGAGTTACAGTTTCAGATGTATACATAAAATAAGCTTTAGAGATAATGTCTAAAATAAGAAAATACTTTTGATACACTCATATATAATATGCTGGAGTTACAGTTTCAGATGTATACATAAAATAAGCTTAAGAGATAATGTCTAAAATAAGAAAATACTTTTGATACACTCATATATAATATGCTGGAGTTACAGTTTCAGATGTATACATAAAATAAGCTTTAGAGGTAATGTCTAAAATAAGAAAATACTTTTGATACACTCATATATAATATGCTGGAGTTACAGTTTCAGATGTATACCTAAAATAAGCTTTAGAGGTAATGTCTAAAATATGAAAATACTTTTGATACACTCATATATAATATGCTGGAGTTACAGTTTCAGATGTATACATAAAATAAGCTTAAGAGGTAATGTCTAAAATAAGAAAATACTTTTGATACACTCATATATAATATGCTGGAGTTACAGTTTCAGATGTATACATAAAATAAGCTTAAGAGGTAATGTCTAAAATAAGAAAATACTTTTGATACACTCATATATAATATGCTGGAGTTACAGTTTCAGATGTATACATAAAATAAGCTTAAGAGGTAATGTCTAAAATAAGAAAATACTTTTGATACACTCATATATAATATGCTGGAGTTACAGTTTCAGATGTATACATAAAATAAGCTTTAGAGGTAATGTCTAAAATAAGAAAATACTTTTGATACACTCATATATAATATGCTGGAGTTACAGTTTCAGATGTATACATAAAATAAGCTTAAGAGGTAATGTCTAAAATAAGAAAATACTTTTGATACACTCATATATAATATGCTGGAGTTACAGTTTCAGATGTATACATAAAATAAGCTTTAGAGGTAATGTCTAAAATAAGAAAATACTTTTGATACACTCATATATAATATGCTGGAGTTACAGTTTCAGATGTATACATAAAATAAGCTTAAGAGGTAATGTCTAAAATAAGAAAATACTTTTGATACACTCATATATAATATGCTGGAGTTACAGTTTCAGATGTATACATAAAATAAGCCTTCGAGGTAATGTCTAAAATATGAAAATACTTTTGATACACTCATATATAATATACTGGAGTTACAGTTTCAGATGTATACATAAAATAAGCTTAAGAGGTAATGTCTAAAATAAGAAAATACTTTTGATAGACTCATATATAATATGCTGGAGTTACAGTTTCAGATGTATACATAAAATAAGCTTTAGAGGTAATGTCTAAAATAAGAAAATACTTTTGATACACTCATATATAATATGCTGGAGTTACAGTGTCAGATGTATACATAAAATAAGCTTAAGAGGTAATGTCTAAAATAAGAAAATACTTTTGATACACTCATATATAATATGCTGGAGTTACAGTTTCAGATGTATACATAAAATAAGCTTTAGAGGTAATGTCTAAAATAAGAAAATACTTTTGATACACTCATATATAATATGCTGGAGTTACAGTTTCAGATGTATACATAAAATAAGCTTAAGAGGTAATGTCTAAAATAAGAAAATACTTTTAATACACTCATATATAATATGCTGGAGTTACAGTTTCAGATGTATACATAAAATAAGCCTTCGAGGTAATGTCTAAAATATGAAAATACTTTTGATACACTCATATATAATATACTGGAGTTACAGTTTCAGATGTATACATAAAATAAGCTTAAGAGGTAATGTCTAAAATAAGAAAATACTTCTGATACACTCATATATAATATACTGGAGTTACAGTTTCAGATGTATACATAAAATAAGCCTTAGAGGTAATGTCTAAAATATGAAAATACTTTTGATACACTCATAATATACTGGAGTTACAGTTTCAGATGTATACATAAAATAAGCTTAAGAGGTAATGTCTAAAATAAGAAAATACTTTTGATACACTCATATATAATATACTGGAGTTACAGTTTCAGATGTATACATAAAATAAGCTTAAGAGGTAATGTCTAAAATAAGAAAATACTTTTGATACACTCATATATAATATGCTGGAGTTACAGTTTCAGATGTATACATAAAATAAGCTTAAGAGGTAATGTCTAAAATAAGAAAATACTTTTGATACACTCATATATAATATGCTGGATTTACAGTTTCAGATGTATACATAAAATAAGCTTAAGAGGTAATGTCTAAAATAAGAAAATACTTTTGATACACTCATATATAATATACTGGAGTTACAGTTTCAGATGTATACATAAAATAAGCTTAAGAGGTAATGTCTAAAATAAGAAAATACTTTTGATACACTCATATATAATATGCTGGAGTTACAGTTTCAGATGTATACATAAAATAAGCTTAAGAGGTAATGTCTAAAATATGAAAATACTTTTGATACACTCATATATAATATGCTGGAGTTACAGTTTCAGATGTATACATAAAATAAGCTTAAGAGGTAATGTCTAAAATAAGAAAATACTTTTGATACACTCATATATAATATGCTGGAGTTACAGTTTCAGATGTATACATAAAATAAGGCTTAGAGGTAATGTCTAAAATATGAAAATACTTTTGATACACTCATACATAATATGCTGGAGTTACAGTTTCAGATGTATACATAAAATAAGCTTAAAAGGTAATGTCTAAAATATGAAAATACTTTTGATACACTGATATATAATATGCTGGAGTTACAGTTTCAGATGTATACATAAAATAAGCTTAAGAGGTAATGTCTAAAATAAGAAAATACTTTTGATACACTCATATATAATATACTGGAGTTACAGTTTCAGATGTATACATAAAATAAGCTTAAGAGGTAATGTCTAAAATAAGAAAATACTTTTGATACACTCATATATAATATGCTGGAGTTACAGTTTCAGATGTATACATAAAATAAGCTTTAGAGGTAATGTCTAAAATAAGAAAATACTTTTGATACACTCATATATAATATACTGGAGTTACAGTTTCAGATGTATACATAAAATAAGCTTAAGAGGTAATGTCTAAAATAAGAAAATACTTTTGATACACTCATATATAATATGCTGGAGTTACAGTTTCAGATGTATACATAAAATAAGCTTAAGAGGTAATGTCTAAAATAAGAAAATACTTTTGATACACTCATATATAATATGCTGGAGTTACAGTTTCAGATGTATACATAAAATAAGCTTAAGAGGTAATGTCTAAAATAAGAAAATACTTTTGATACACTCATATATAATATGCTGGAGTTACAGTTTCAGATGTATACATAAAATAAGCTTAAGAGGTAATGTCTAAAATAAGAAAATACTTTTGATACACTCATATATAATATGCTGGAGTTACAGTTTCAGATGTATACATAAAATAAGCCTTAGAGGTAATGTCTAAAATATGAAAATACTTTTGATACACTCATAATATACTGGAGTTACAGTTTCAGATGTATACATAAAATAAGCTTAAGAGGTAATGTCTAAAATAAGAAAATACTTTTGATACACTCATATATAATATACTGGAGTTACAGTTTCAGATGTATACATAAAATAAGCTTAAGAGGTAATGTCTAAAATAAGAAAATACTTTTGATACACTCATATATAATATGCTGGAGTTACAGTTTCAGATGTATACATAAAATAAGCTTAAGAGGTAATGTCTAAAATAAGAAAATACTTTTGATACACTCATATATAATATGCTGGATTTACAGTTTCAGATGTATACATAAAATAAGCTTAAGAGGTAATGTCTAAAATAAGAAAATACTTTTGATACACTCATATATAATATACTGGAGTTACAGTTTCAGATGTATACATAAAATAAGCTTAAGAGGTAATGTCTAAAATAAGAAAATACTTTTGATACACTCATATATAATATGCTGGAGTTACAGTTTCAGATGTATACATAAAATAAGCTTAAGAGGTAATGTCTAAAATATGAAAATACTTTTGATACACTCATATATAATATGCTGGAGTTACAGTTTCAGATGTATACATAAAATAAGCTTAAGAGGTAATGTCTAAAATAAGAAAATACTTTTGATACACTCATATATAATATGCTGGAGTTACAGTTTCAGATGTATACATAAAATAAGGCTTAGAGGTAATGTCTAAAATATGAAAATACTTTTGATACACTCATACATAATATGCTGGAGTTACAGTTTCAGATGTATACATAAAATAAGCTTAAAAGGTAATGTCTAAAATAAGAAAATACTTTTGATACACTCATATATAATATGCTGGAGTTACAGTTTCAGATGTATACATAAAATAAGCCTTAGAGGTAATGTCTAAAATATGAAAATACTTTTGATACACTCATATATAATATGCTGGAGTTACAGTTTCAGATGTATACATAAAATAAGCTTAAGAGGTAATGTCTAAAATAAGAAAATACTTTTGATACACTCATATATAATATACTGGAGTTACAGTTTCAGATGTATACATAAAATAAGCTTAAGAGGTAATGTCTAAAATAAGAAAATACTTTTGATACACTCATATATAATATGCTGGAGTTACAGTTTCAGATGTATACATAAAATAAGCTTTAGAGGTAATGTCTAAAATAAGAAAATACTTTTGATACACTCATATATAATATACTGGAGTTACAGTTTCAGATGTATACATAAAATAAGCTTAAGAGGTAATGTCTAAAATAAGAAAATACTTTTGATACACTCATATATAATATGCTGGAGTTACAGTTTCAGATGTATACATAAAATAAGCTTAAGAGGTAATGTCTAAAATAAGAAAATACTTTTGATACACTCATATATAATATGCTGGAGTTACAGTTTCAGATGTATACATAAAATAAGCTTAAGAGGTAATGTCTAAAATAAGAAAATACTTTTGATACACTCATATATAATATGCTGGAGTTACAGTTTCAGATGTATACATAAAATAAGCTTAAGAGGTAATGTCTAAAATAAGAAAATACTTTTGATACACTCATATATAATATGCTGGAGTTACAGTTTCAGATGTATACATAAAATAAGCTTAAGAGGTAATGTCTAAAATAAGAAAATACTTTTGATACACTCATATATAATATGCTGGAGTTACAGTTTCAGATGTATACATAAAATAAGCTTAAGAGGTAATGTCTAAAATAAGAAAATACTTTTGATACACTCATATATAATATGCTGGAGTTACAGTTTCAGATGTATACATAAAATAAGCTTAAGAGGTAATGTCTAAAATAAGAAAATACTTTTGATACACTCATATATAATATGCTGGAGTTACAGTTTCAGATGTATACATAAAATAAGCTTTAGAGGTAATGTCTAAAATAAGAAAATACTTTTGATACACTCATATATAATATACTGGAGTTACAGTTTCAGATGTATACATAAAATAAGCTTAAGAGGTAATGTCTAAAATAAGAAAATACTTTTGATACACTCATATATAATATGCTGGAGTTACAGTTTCAGATGTATACATAAAATAAGCTTTAGAGGTAATGTCTAAAATAAGAAAATACTTTTGATACACTCATATATAATATACTGGAGTTACAGTTTCAGATGTATACATAAAATAAGCTTAAGAGGTAATGTCTAAAATAAGAAAATACTTTTGATACACTCATATATAATATGCTGGAGTTACAGTTTCAGATGTATACATAAAATAAGCTTTAGAGGTAATGTCTAAAATAAGAAAATACTTTTGATACACTGGATTCCAGTCTACTCCACTGACTTAATATGCACATGCATTAATGATTCTAACTGGAAGAAATTAAATTCGATTTACTGTTTATTTAATGTTATGACACTTGGCTTTAAAAGAAAGGAGAAAATTCCTTTCATGTGGAAGATTGTTCTTGTTTTGTTATTATTATTACATAACTGCATTTTGATCAGCAGCAGCAAAGGAGATTAATCGAGTTGATTTTCTGGTTTGGTCCAGCATTCAAATCTTCTTAGTCGAGTCAGCTGGAAATTCTTGCAATGTTACATCATCTTAATCATTTTCACAACTCAAGGAGAGATCGTGGATTTGAAATAAGTCAAGCACCAGACTAAATTTTTGGTGCACCAATTTAGAAATCATGCATAACTCTGCCTTTATCATGGTATATTATTTATCACACACATAATATTATTTATCACACACATAATATTATTGGACTTGATCTTGCAGCTCAGCTTCAATCACTTTCCCACCACCGTAAGATTACTTCTCTGTGCCTTTTCTATAAATACATTCAAGGTAATTGTTCACATGAGCTCTTAGCTATGATACCTACAATACTAGACTGGTGACATGGACTCATCAATTTACATTTGAGTTGGTAAGTTCTATGCTAACAGTTTCTTTTCTTGAACTTCTTGCTTGTGGAACTCTCTTCTGGCTCTCTGCTTTCTGGCCAACTTTGACATTCAAACATTTAAATACAATATCAATCACTATCTGCTGTCTTCTTGATTACTTTTCTAGTCTTCTCACTCCTCCATAATGTTTTCCATTTTCTACTTCTTTCACACCCAGTAACCTTTGTGTCTTAGTGACTTTACTGCCTTGCTTGGGTGAATTTTACTTAAAAAAAAAATGAAAAAATAATTCGTAAATATACAAAAATAGAAAGGGGCTAGCATGTGTCTTCTCACTGGACTTATTCAACCTTTACAGTGAGGTGATCCTGAGAGAATTAGAAGTCCTACCAGGATTCATTATTGGTGGCCACAGTCTTAACATAAAATATGCAGATTACACAGCAGATACAGAAGGAAACTCCAAAGACTTTAAAAGATAGTAAAGCAAGAATAAAGGAAACATCAATTGTACAAAAATAGAATGTATGTTTGTCAGCAAAAGCAACATCCCAAGATGAAACATAAATTGGAGACATCAAGATGAAGTACAAAAGGAATTCTTTTATTAGAGGATGGAAAAAATCCAAAGCTGCATGGGATTAGCAGAAGATGCCTTCCAAAACTAAAAGTAATAAAACAGTAAAAATTTGTTATAAAAAAAAAAAACCCAAAAAAGCCTCCTGAACTATTATGTAATATCAGTCAACCTATATGGCAGTGAATGCTGGACTATCTCTCCTCACATGAAAAAAAAGTGACTTGAAGCAACAGAAATATGGTTCTACGGAAAGATGCAGAGAAAACCATGAACAACAAAGTTTTAAAGAAAAAAATGAAAACAAAAATGACATTTACACATGGAATCGGAAAGAGATGGTTGAAATTTCTAGGCCAAATGATGAAGAAAGAAGGCTTGGAAAACTTGACAATTGCAGAACATCCTGAAGGCAAGAGGGGCAGAGAAAGGCAACGCATAACCTACCTAACAAGTTTGTGCAAATGGTTTGTAGAACAGGGATTAGGATATATGACAAAAAAGAAAAACTTTACTAAGGGCTACAAAAGACAGGAAACTGTGAAGAGCCATGAGCGTCCTCATGCTAATGGAACATGGAAGAAATGAACTCCAAATTTATTCTTAACTGCTACATATGATTGGTGGTTAGGATGATATATTCATCAATTCATCATTAAATTGTTACCCAAAAATGGAAATTACTTTTAATTAAAATTATATATATTTATTTATTATAATTTTATCATATAGACAAAACCATTTTACTCACAACAAAGATGCAACTTGGTTTCAGTGCATTTTAACTGCACATCTACGGGTGAGGGTCGGAAATGGTTATGAAGGTTGTTGTGAGTAAAATGGTTTTGTCTATATGATAAAATTATAATAAATAAATAATTATCGCTCTACTACCTGTATTGAGCTCTTTTTTGAATGAATGCTGTGAACGTTAGAATTTATACATTTTATATATTACTTTCGTTCCCACCGCATCGGATATATATATATATATATATATATATATATGTGTGTGTGTGTGTGTGTGTGTGTGTGTATAATTTTAAGCATTTCACCCCAAGCAAGGCAGGAGTGCCACTAGGGTCTGCAGAGAGTGTAAGTAAGGGAAAATATTGGGTATAGGTGGGGGGGGGGTTGAAGAAAGGCAAAAAGAGGAATGGTGATCAAAGCAACAGAAGATGTCCATTGACATTACATTTAGATTACTGAAGATTATAGCTATGTTAATAAACATTTGATATTGCAACTTGCATCTTTTTTTGTTGTAATCCCATGTCTCTTCAGAACATAGGCAATTGTGGCCTTCCACAGACAGCTTTTTATTTATTATCTGTGAATTGCCATACATGCTTGAACAAAATACTGGAGTGGTTTCTAGCTACATTCTTCACAAATTCCTTTTCTTTATTATCCATGAATTTCCATATATTCTTGGGAAAGAGCGGAGCATTTTCCAGTTGTCTTCACCACAGATTACTTTTTTTTTATTATCCATGAATTTCCATGTATTCTTGGGAAATATGGAGGGATTCCCAGTTGCCTTTTCCATAGATTAATTTTCTTTATTATCTATGAATTGCCATATATTCTCGGGGAAAATTGGAGGAGTTGTCTATTTCCTTCTCCATGTTTGGGTATTCTGAGTTTTCCTTCTTTCAGACTAATTTTTCACTTTCTAGTTCATTTAACATGTAAGACCCTATTCATATGAAGAACAATCAAATTGATGGTCTCTTTTTAGACGACATCTGCTCTCTGTAGCTTCCTTTTACTTTATTATCAGTGAATTTCAAAGCGTTCTTTGGAAAGATAGTGGAGTGGTTTCCAGTTGCCTTCTCCATGGTTTTGAATTCAGAGTTTTCCTTTTCTTAGATTGGTTACCATCTAAGGCTAGAGAGACAAGTCTACACTCTCATTTAAACCATAGCTGATATCAGTGATGTAGAGGTGATTAATCCATGCTTTTCCCAAGGGTATTTGTTTGAAAGAAAATGCAACTGACTAGCAGGGAATTTGAACCCAGCCCACTGATTCCACTTTCTGTGGCAATATCCATTGCACCACCTGCACATCCTGGATTGCATGTTATCGAACTGAATGAAAGTCAACACAGAAACACGAGTTCTTTTGTAGCTATCAGCATCTTTCTGACAGATTACATACATACATACACACACACATATATATATATCTCATGATAATTGTAATTATATTTTTGTGAAAAAAATAAAAAAAATTATACATTTTTATGATCTCTGGCACTGGGAAGAAATGAGAAAATATGTATTGATTTTTTTGTATCAGATAGAAAAATGGATACATGCAAAACACATTATATATATATATGTGTGTGTGTGTGTGTGTGTGTGTGTGTGTTTGTTATATATAGATGGTTCCTCTAGGATTTAAACCTGATTAGATTCAGTTTAAAAGACACCTAGCTTTGCAAACTGTTCCAAGAGCCAGCAGCAAGACAAACAACATTTTTCTCTCCATCACCCAACTCAACCTGAGGAGGTAAACATTCACTGCTATTTCCACAGCCAACAAAGTTGTATAAAAATACACACACACTCTCTCTACACACACATACATATATACATATATATATGTGTGTGTGTGTGTGTGTGTGTGATATGTATGTATATTGATATAATTCCTGTGTTCTTAGAAATCCTCCATTAGAAATTAATCTCCCAGCATATATTCTCTGGTGAATATTGACAATACATTTTAAAATTAATTTTTAGCTGTATGTAAATATATCATGGAACCCCTTGTTTACAAACAGAATCACTGATTTTACTTGTCTTAGCAGGAAGATTTAGATGCTTTGTTCATTAAACATTTTCAGGTGACTTTTTGTCAGCAAAAGATGCCTTCCAAAAGCTAAACAAACTATCAAGAAACAGGAAAATTTAATTCAGGATGTGGGTGATAGTGGCTCTCCACAACTTTCTAACTTTTGTATCATTTAGTGACATTTGTTCAACAGTAAAAGTTGCACGCCCAAATTCATGTAGTGAAGGCACCAAGGACGAGAGCTCACTTGAACAACCACCATGAAAACATTTGTAAGAAAGACAAAGGGAAGCCACATCATGTTGGTGAGGAAATGACTGAAGTTGAGATGCCCTGCCCGAATTGATTACATTATAGGCCCTTCCCCGAATTTCATTGAGCATCATGATGTATACATAGTGAGAGGGCCAGACCAGATGAGTGCCCTGGCTTAGCTGGTTGAATTCATTTTGAGTGTCCTTTCTTTCTTAATAAGAAGCTCATAGATGGTTTTTATTACTATGTTAGCTCTATAGAGAAGTTTGTCAGTGCTTAATGTGGACCAATTCTTTTCAGTCATTTTATCCTCTATTATCTTGACGTCATTCCACTTCAATTGACGATCACACGTTTCACTATATGTGATCAGCTATGCTCGATTTCATGGTTTTTCAATGGACAAATATATTAATATTAATATTTCTCTACTCTTAATTCTAGGAGGTACTGGGCCTCTTTGTTTTGTTTTTTTTTGTTGCAAGTGCATAGAATGGAATATATACAGTTCTTGGTTACATTTCCTCCAAATGAGGTCCGATTCAGGATAGATCTCTGGAGAGATCTATAAAAACTGCTTAGCCTGATGTTGAATGAACTGAAGATCCTCTGACTCTTTTCAGATGTACCCCGCTTTTCGGTCCCTGCTCATGGAAGTTGATGTTACAATTGTAGGTAACCTGAAGAGGGTTTTGTTTTTCGTAGACAGTGGACAATCCCTTTTTTCATATGATGGATGGTAGGAATTAAAGTTCAGATATTGTTCACTGAATGCTGAGTTCTGATGTATGAACCTTCAGTTCATCCTTTGTGTGAGTTATTACTACATTCAGGAAGGCCAACTGTTGTTCTTGATTTTCTATTGTAATAGATGATGTTAACATTAATTTTGAGAAGAGACCTTAGCATATTCAACATTGCTTTGATGCTCAAATCTCTTTTTTCTATAGTTGTTGTTGTTGTTGTTAACACTATAAGTTTGAGGATAGTCATTAACATATCCAACATTCAAATTGCTTTTTGTAATGTTATTGGTCCTAACTTGGCATCCCAACTTCAATTACTTACCCACTGCCATAATGTAGCTTCTCTGTGGCTTTTCTATACTTTCATAGTAATTGGTTTGATGGGTTTTCCTCTTTGGTACCTAGATTTGATGAATTTAAATGCAGTACTAGATTGGCAGCAAAATCTCCTTTTATAGTTGAAATGACTAGATATAACCATAAGTACTTTGATAACAGTTTTTCTCACGCTTCTTTCCTGTGGAACTATCTTCCGGCTTCTTGCTTTCCAGACAACATTAATCTTCAAAAATTTAGTCAATCATTGTCTACTGTCTTCTTGATTCCTCTTTTGCTGTTCTGACTTCTTCATAATGATTTCTTTTTCTTAGTCTTTTACGCTCAGTAACCCCTTGTGTCTTAGTGGCTTTATTGCCTTGCTTGAGGTGAAATGATTAAAAAAAAAAAATTTGAAAAGAGTCATTAAGATGTCCAACACGGTTTGGATGCTCCAATCTTTTCTATTGTAGAGTTGCTGTTAAAATAGTATTTTTTTTTATGTGTTTGGCCCTAATGAACAACAGTTACATAAGGAAGAGATTTGAATCTCCAATCAATTTTGTATATGTCAAATGTTATTGTGTATAATTATAAGAAGAATAGTCATCATTCAAAAATTGGTTAAACGACTGAATTCACTGTTTTTATTTCCTTTGTTGCTGTCACAACATTTTGACCTGAAGATGACTGCATTTTTGGCTGAAATGTTGCAGAAGCAGTAACTAAGGAAAATAAAAAGAATAATTTCAAAAACATCTGTCTATATTTCTGAGATGAGGTATTGTAACTATTTACATTGTTCAGACCATTGTCTTCATATTTCTTGTCATATTCACAACGTTTTGGCCATAATATGCTCTGGCCTTCAGGCGATATATGTTGGAATTTCAACTCAAACTCTTTATTTTGTCCACTGGGGTAGATTGTTCTAGTTCCACATGCCATGCCTTTTCTGAATATCTCAATTTCAGTTATTTGCCTTTAATAACTCAACACTCCAAGATTTTGTTCAACTCTGCTGTGGCCAGGTATTGAACTCACAATTTTTGGGGTCAAATCATCAGATTACTTCAACCAATGCCTTTATCCACTGGGCCATGAAGAAGGCTGGAGTGTGCAACAACCAAAACATTGTGAATCTGAGAATAAAGATGAGGACAATAGTCCAAACAATGTAAATAGTGTAAATAAGTTCAACAGCTTAAATAATTTTTTTTTAATGAAATCTGAAATCTTTAGAAATAGCTTGGATAATTTATTGGCATGAACAAATGTCACACTTGTTCAAAAGAAAGGAAAAAAAAATAAGGGGTGGGGTAATGCAAAAGAAAAAAAATAAGGGGTGTGGCAACAAAGTCTATGAAATGCATTCCATGGGAAATTTCTTTCTGTTTTGTTCAGTGGCAATAAAGTGAACTCTAGGTGAAACCTTTGGCAAAGTTGGAATATAAATTTCCCAAGAAATTAAGCATAGACAATTTTATATTGCTTTTCCAAAGCAAAGTCAGTGTAAAAGTTAAGCATAAAAATTAATATATACAAGCAGAGAATAATAAAAAAAAAAATAAAAATGGAGAATATTTTTTCAAAAAAAATACTGTCTTTGATAATATCCTTGAAAATTAATAATGTTTTTATTTTCTTATATTTTTTTTTCATCAAAAAGACAGAATTGTAACTGAATAAACCCTGGTTTATCAGTAATATTTCATTTGTTTTAATGCTGAAGGGGATAATTAAATGATACCAAAACATATATATTCCAAAGCAGAAACTATAATCTGGAACTGGAATGGAAGCCATGAGGGTACATACCCTGAATCTATAGGAATTAAATTCTCTATATATTTTTCACCAATAAAATCCCATCAGAACATTTCTTTGATAAACAATCATTACAAGGGCAAGTACCACCAAAATACTTGCATTCATAGTGGTAGACCTATCACATGTCATTTTTGGACCATTTAGAAAATGGCAATAATAACTCTTTTCAGCACTCCCACAAATTTGAGAAAAACACTTTCTCAAGCCAGAGTGAAATTATTTTCTAGCCAATGAAAACACTGTATTTAAAAAGTTCACACCTCTATGTGAAATTAGATTCTGAATCCCCTTACAGATATAAAAATAGAAGCATACTGCTTTTTGAGGCTCAAACCAATTTGGGAGGCTTGTTTGTGTACACATACACACACACACACACACAAACATAAACACACCACTAGCCATTGACTAAGACCTTGTCTACATACACAATAGATGGGATGAACCAGTAACTGCTGACTAAGCCTGTTCTCTACAAACTCACAAGAACATTAGACTGACCTTCATAAAGTAAGTCTGTGCACACATTTCACACTGAACTAAGAACACTTAATTACTTGATAGAACAAACTTCACTGCAATTTTATCACTATTGTATATTTCTTTTTCTGTGGAGGATGCACGGTGGAGTAATGGATAGCAGCTCGGATTGAGGAATCGGAGAGCTGAGTTTGAATTCCAGTCAAATCCATTACATTCACTTACGTGCTAATACCCTTGGAAAAGTTATGAATCCTCTTCTTCCCCAGTTATGGGTAAATAGCCTTGGATGGCAACTGGTCTACCGCAGAAAGAAATGGCAACCTACTGCAGGAAAAAATCTGTCTCGTCAGTCATGTATTGAAAGATACATGACTGCCTAAGTGTGTATCATGCATGTCACATAACTGACTGATATTTCCTTGAAGAATATATAAACATTATTTCAATTGATGTCTTGTTCCTACTTTTCCTTCAGAAAATAACTTTGTTTCATTTCAAAGATATGTTGATGTTGTTGTTATTATTATTAAATGTTTGGAATCCCAACATTTAGATAACAACAAAATACTGGGTAGACAGATCCCAACTAATCCATCATAAAAGTTGGGAATCTTGAATAAATAGTGTTGTACTCTGCTGCAAATTACATCTCTATCTGATTTACTATATATGTTTGTTGGATACGAGTACCACGAAAGCAAAATGCAAAATTAAAAAAAAATGTCGTCCTCTGTGAAGGGGGTTCCAATTTTCACAACCTGTCCCCAATACAAAAAAATAAATTAAATAAATAAAGTACATTCCCACCAAAGAAAAAAAAAGGTGAGCTCAGGAACCACTATATTTGCTTTTAAGAAAAAAGTGACTCATAAACAAATGGCACAGAATCCGACCTACAGTCCGACCATCAATGTCACACTGTGATTTTCGTTAATCAACCTAACACCCCATATCTGCTTGATACTTATCATCCTCCAAACACACACACCATGCCCACAGAGACAACCTCTGTAGCGTCAAGTCATATTCACAGTGAACATCAAGCTACAATAATCCACTCCATTCTTTGCCACCGTGACCGCGGTCAACCGACTTGACAAATGTATCAACTCCAGGCCTTAGCAAGACTCATCTTCCTTACATAGCCACTGTAATGGTAACTAAAGAACCATATATCAGTAATTTTGTTATCTTTTTACACCACTTTACAGTTTGGTTATTGCTGTTTTTATTTATTAATCTACTCCAGGCGTCTCTCTTCATCATCAATGTGAGCTTGTGCAACCAACCTGCCAAATGCATCAACTCCAAGTCTTACCAACTCTACCCACTTTCAAAATTTTCACACCTTGTCCACACAGAGACATTCCACTCAAATCTCCTGTAGTGGCAATACAAAAAATATTATATTTACAATTCTTTCCTTTTATTTTCACCTCAGCAGCAGTACTGTTGTTTTGTTTGTATTTCTTTGCTACCGTATATGCATCAGTTACAATGGATTTAGTATAGGAGATAAGAAAATTGAATACTGGTTAGGTTGTACTAAGGAAACTTATGTCCAACGCTATAAGTTGCTACAAAACAAAATATTTATCTGAAAACTTGAGTCATGTTCTTAAATAGCCTCATCAGAACTAGACTCTCATATGAACGTCATATATGTAAACTACCATCTATATAAAACTGTTTTCTCAGATCAATCATTAGAAATGGTTTCAAGCGAATGAATCCTTTAAGTCTTAAAGAAGACAATCCTTCATCAGACCCAGTAGAGTGATACGACAAAAATCACAAACAAAAGAGCTTTATCAAATAACAAAAACCACAATCTTTCCAACAGCATCAACAACTAAAATGGAGAGTAAATGTAATTAGAATGGCAACTAATGACATAATCAAGATGCTGACTTTCCACACAACCTTAAATAAAAGGGTTGGAAGGAAACTCCCATCAATACAAGAAAGAGTTATAACAGAGTACTTGAGATGTTTAATTTCCTGAATGTTTTAAGAAAAAGAAAAAAAATTTAATAAATTCCAATCAACAGTAATGTTAACTTTTTGGTAAATGAATGCTGAAGTTCCTGCATGATAATGTTGATATTAGCCACTTCCTTATCAAGAAACATTTGACACTCATCGAATGAGCAGATTGTACTTCTATTGCTTGAAATTTATAAGCTTTCTCTTGAAACAATTTTTCATGAAAATAGGTTTCTCAAGTTCGGTAGCTGTTATTGCACCTTCCAGTATTGATGGGGTCTGGCTTTCTAATCTTTTATTTGAAGAAATATCAACATCTTAATCATGCCATTATTTTTTACTTCAAGGTGCACGTGATATCCATTTTAGTTGTTGCTGCAGTTGAAAGTCTTCAAGCGATGTGCTTTCTGTTATTTGCTACAGTTCTTTGTTTATGATTCTGTAGTGCCAGTCCACAAGGTTTGAAGTGTAGTTTTCACCAAGACCCTTATGTTTTACTTGCTCAAAGCCCTTTTTAACAATTGATCGGAAAAAGTGATTGCATACAGCTGACTGTATGGAAACAGCTAATTTCACAATTACTCATGCCATTAGACCAATTGTATAAAGATTATGTGAGTACATCAAAAATAGAAAAGGAAGGATGAAAAAGATGTTTAAATAACGATGAAAAAAAAGATGTTTAAATAATATACATTTAAATGATGATGGAAAAAAAGGTGCTTAAAGGATGATGAAAAAAGTTACATTGATTTACAATCCTGATTAGGAATGATTTATTGTTAAATATAAACAATTTTGGCACAAGGCTGAAGGGGAAGTTGGTTTATGCTGGTCAGCATTAGACCTAGCTAATCAGATTCACAAACAATTCATTCATTACAGTTTACTCATTCACCACAAGAACTCATCCATCACCACCCAATCCTACATATACCACAATACCACATATTCACAAGGAACCTAAAAAAAAAGCCATGACATAAAATTTCAGCAGTTCAAAAGGTCTCTTTTTTCATTTTTCCTTATAAAAATATCATGATCATAAGATGAGAGGTAGGGGAATGATCCCAAAAACCAAACTAAAATATAACAAAACATTCAAACTAAAAATAACATATATTAGTAGGACCTGTCCACCCAGCAAAAATAAGAGTGGCTGCTGTATTCTGCCTTTAGACAGAATCAAGAAGCTCACTAACAGAGAGGGAAGGATAAAAATAAATGACAGAGTAGGAAAATCAAAAACTGACCCAGTTAACATGAAAAACAAAGGGGACAAAAACAAACGGGAGAGGTTGGGACCATAACAAAAGAGAATGCTAGGAACAGGCCAGAACAAAACTTACTAGGTAAAAAAAATAAAGTCTACCTTAACCATGGGAGAATTCACAGGAAAACACTCCATTGCATCCAAGGGGACCAAAATAACCACTTTTACCCACCTTTCACTGAAATCTGTTGATAACAAATGCTTTCAATCAGTTCTAATTTTCAAAGAATCCAACAAGATCCTGATGAGAATAGCATTCAATTTGCAAGATTCCCTCCATTCACAATAACCACACCACCATTCTTGCCACGGCTAGCAATGTGGGAAACACCATTTGTTTCACCCCAGAATACGGGGATGACACTGTCACACACATATGCAAGATTGATGGACATGAGATGTTAGAGATTGATACTGATTGTCAATTCATTGATATAGTCCCAGACTGGGCACACCTGAGGACTATAGTTGAAGGCATGCGAAGCCATTTTTTCTAAACAAAGGTCACACCAATGACAGGCAAATCACCCAAGACTAGAAAGAGTGCAATTGGTCACCGACAAGCTAAGCTGCTCACAGAGAGGATACTTGTGACCCTCTCCACTAATTCCCAATACAATAGTTGATGACGTTCAGCTTTAGAAATGGAAAGAGTAATGTTAAGGTGAGAGAAGGCGCCCCTAGTACTCTCCTCAAAGATTGAGCCCTCTGTCAATGCATGGCATAGAAAAGCCAACATCAAGAAGACCAGGCCTGAACCACACTCCAAGAATGTGGATAGGTCCATCATTCCAACTGAAGGGCCCCAGAACTACAACCCACTTCCAGGCACCTAATTTCAAGCCAGAAGACTTGTTGCAGTTAATCTTGGCCCTCATGACCTTCTCGTACCATTCAAGTGCCTTCTGTATCATCTCAATATCACTGCTGATCCACTTGGAGAAATCAGGTTCGAATCTGGTAGCCTGTAGAACAGCATCCAGGGACTGATGGTCAACCCTATCAAACACCTTTGACTGATCAAAATTGATCAGCACAGCTTAATTGTTATCTTTTACACCCTCTAAGATCATGCGGATCAGATGCTGGTTGCTCTGAACTGCTCATCCCTTTACATCATGTGTCCCAATAAACTCTCAGCAACTGACTGCAAATGCACTGTCAGGATCTTGGCCAAAATCTTTAACTCTGTGTTTAGCAGAGTTATGGGCTTGTAATCATCTAAATACCACCCACCATACTTGCCCTTTTTCAACAGTGTGATCACACTCCTGAAGATCAAGTTAGGGACAGACCTCTGTTGAAATGAGTTGTTGAACACAACAGTCAAAATTGGCAAAAGGATGAGCAACAGTTTCAAGTACATTTTGTAGGGTAGACCATTAAGTTTTGGAGACTTGACACTGCTGACTCTTCAATGCCAAGCAAACTTCACCTTCTGTAATCTCACCCTCGCAGCTAGCCACTTCAAAAGCCAAGGAAAGTCAGCCAAATATCTGGAAAACTCTTCACCGCAGAGACTAGGCTCCTCAGTAAACTGGCTCTTGAAATGCCTTGCACATGTTTGTTCAATCTCAGAGATTTTCCCCTTTGTGGTATCAATCTCTGAATGTATTGTTTGGAACCTCAATGGATTTCTTCCTTGTGTAATTCTGTGCCCATGTGCAAGGCTTTCTTAGACATCTTGTTTAACCTAACTACTTGAACCTGGTAACAATCGCTAGGTGCATGCTCCAGAGCCTGTCTAGCTAAACCTGTCTTTAGGGAATACGCATCAGCCTCCAACCAGGACAAACTATCCTTGAGAATCTTCACTCTTTTTAGCTTTGTCTAGAGTGAGTTGTTGGCTATATGCAGTGGAGAAAGACCTAATGCTATCCTTAAGCCTCTCCCACCACTTATTTCCAATAAGCCAAGTCATCGCATACCTTCAGATTTTCCTCCATGTTTTGGATCAATGTAATGAGTCCAGAGGTGTGAAGAAAATTCCTGGGTTCCTCTGTCGGTGTTGAGAAAAATTTCCGACATTTACTTTTTTTTTTGGACCTCGATTCAAAAAAGAGTTCAAGAAAAAAAAAAAAAAAGAAAAAAAGTCAATCCAGATTAGGAATGACTGCAAGACACTTTCCCTTTCTATTTCATAGGCAGAATTCCACAAATGCATGCTGCATTATTTTTCTTTAGCCAATAAAATAGGCTGATTTGCAGTTTGACATGACTCAGACTAGATTTGCTTTGTGTAGAAGACAGATCTCTACATTTGCTTGTCTGAACTTGCTTTTGTGTATCAACACTAATTCTTAGTTTGTGAACTTTTTGCCTTCTTACCTGTTAATCAGCCTTGCAGATATTGTTTGTTTGCTTCCTAGATATTATTTCATTTTTGCCCTGTTCCTTTCGCTTTTTATTGCAAACTTTGTCAATTCTGTTTGTTGGGCAGTTCTGTTCTTTATTTTGCATTTGATCATGGCTACTCCCTTCACAAATGATGAGGGTTTGGTTTGGTATGTTTTGTTTTATGGCATATCAACCACAATGGGTTATCTAATGCCGACAAAATTTCCTTTTTTTCAAAAATGTATAGCTGGTAATATTTTTTTAAAAAAATGTATAGTTTGGTTTGGTTTGTTGCATATTAACCTCAATGGGTTATTTAATGCTGACAAGATTTCTTTTTCCTTTTTTTCAAAAATGTATAGCTGGTAATACAGTGTAACCCAGATATAAGAGAGTTGTCAGGACCGGAAGAAGTCTCTTATATCCGGGTTTCTCTTATATCCGCGTTTGGTCTATTTTGGTTTATTAACACAGGCTCTAATTTGGGACCAGAGAAAATCTCTCTTATATCCGGGTTACACTGTATTTTTTTTTTTAATGTATAGTTTCGTTTGTTTTGTTTTGTGGCATATTAACCTCAATGGGTTATTTAATGCTGACAAGATTTCTATTTCTGGTAATATTTTCTTTTTTTAAATATTTATTGCTAACACTAGTTTTTTTTAAAAGTATTTCTGGTATTAAAATCTATTTTTACACTTTCATAGTATTTTGAGTCAGGTTGTGGAGTCAACTATTTGTCCATAACTGGGACCCTAACAAGTGCTACTACCCTGGGTCAGGGTGGACCTGGGAACACCAGCAATTAAGAGGTGGTTCCATGCTCCTCAAAACCTCCTGATCCAAAGCCTTGCTGCTGAACATAGTTTATCGTCTTACCCAGAACGCGGATGTAGTTTATCGTCATACCCAGGATGCACAAATGATGAAAAAAGATGTGTTTAAATAATATTTAAATAAGGATGAAAAAGATGTGTTTAAATAACAAATGTTTAAATAATCCTATGTTGAATAAGCCAGCATAAATGAAGTTTTAAAATGATCACAGATTTTGTGATATTCTGTACAAACAGAGCTTACATTTGACTGACATTTGATGACTTCAGGACTATCAGTTCCATAATTATCATTTTATTGATTTGCATATATATTGTTGAAATGCAGTGTATATCAGTCACTTTGTAGTCTATTTCTAAATTGCCAAAGTGCAAATTCTGATCTTGTAAGTAGATATATACTTCTATCAATGTTATCTGTGAGATTTTCTTAAACTTTTCCACAAACGTTTTCCTTGAGGCTATTTTCACCATTTTTCTCTCATTGGACAATGAAACTTGGATTTTTCACAATGGTGCATTTGTTGAAAATTGTTTTGGTTAACTGACTATCATCTTCGGGCATGTTTTTCCTTCTGTTCAGAAAGAAAGAATACTGCTGTTGAAATTGAAAAACAAAATATGGCTCAAATAGTTGTACACAAGCACGTACACACATGTATTCTTCGTCTATGTGCTGTGTCCTTTCAGGACATAGGCTCCCCACAACTTTTTCTCTCGTGTAGCTCTAAGCAATTGTTCACTCTTTGCTCATCCCCACTCCCGCTCTGCCTTCCCCTATCTCTCTTGCCTTCAGTATGTCCAGTGTGGGTTAAGTTTTCCAAGCCCCCCTTCCTCATTTGATGTCCAAGGAATTTCAGCTTTCTTTTCCTGGTTTTGAGTATGTGTTCTTTTTGTTAAGACTTCCTCGCTGCTTAGTCGCTCTGTTCATGGAATTCTCAGTATCCTTCTGTAGAACCACATTTCTGCTGCTTCTAGTTTTGCCATTATTCTTAGTGACATTGTCCAACATTGACTGTGGTGGGTGGCTTGCTGCTTTCCGCTATCTCTTCTTGCCTTCAGTATGACCCACGAGGGTTAATTTTTCCAAACCATTTTTCCTCATTATATGTCCAAGGAATTTTAGCTGCATCGTCCTGATTTTGTAAGTATGTATTCTTTCTGTTGCCATTTTTTTTTAAGACTTCCTTCTAGCTTGCTCACTCCGTTCATGGAATTCTCAGTATCCTTCTGTAGAACCACATTTCTAGTTATTTACTCATCCTTAGGGAAATTGTCCAACATTTACTGCCATATAAGAGAATGGATGCCACATAGCAAGCTGGCAATCTCTGTTTTTAAAAAAGAATTTTCTGTTTGTTAGTCCTTTGCTTAACTTTTGGAAAGCTTCTTTCTCTAACCCAATGCATGTTCAGACTTCAGCGTTGCAATTTCCATCCTCTGTTAAAAAGCTTCCCAGATATATGAATTTCTGCACCTGCTTGATGTTGATATCTCCAATTTTTCATGACTAGCACCTTGTGGTTTTTCGCTTGTTGATGACCATTACGTCTGCCGCCTTGCAGTTGATCGCTAGTCCATTTTTCTCCCCCTCCTATCTAAGGAGTCCTGTAGCTTCTTTTCTGAATTGGCCATCTGCACATGTTATATTCTTTAGATTATGACCACTGATAAGATTACATCCAACTAGGGAGAAGAGACATCCTTGCCTCATACCCCTTTCTATTTTTGTGTAACTATTAAATTTATTTTCTATCCATATGCAGGTGGTTTACCACCATTTTATGGAAGTAATAGATTATTCTAACATCTTTTCCAAATCAGTTGAGTTTTCCTAGAAGTTCAAATAAATCTTTGTGCCATATCTTGTTAAATGCTTTAACATAATCTATAAAACATAAGTGCACACCCTTCTGCATGCGAGATAAAATGTGATTCATGATAAGTGGTTGAATATTTGATTTTTACTTGAACTTTGTTTTAGAATTAGACCATAGTAATGGTAATATTAGTGGTTTCCTTATAAGAAAACATTCAGCATTCATTAAACAACGTCCTGGGTACAACGTTAAACTGCATCCAACAGCAAGGCCTCTGATCAGGAGGTTTTGAGGAAGCATGGAACCACCTCTTAATTGCTGGTGTTCCCAGGTCCACCCTGACCCGGGGTGGTAGCACCTGTTGGGGTCCCAGCTATGGGAAAATAGTGAACTTCCAGGTCTTTTCCAGTACATTGAAACAATGATGTTGCCAACTACACTTTTTTGAAACAATGATTTTGCCAACTACACTTTTTTGAAACAATGATGTTGCCAGCTATACTTTTTTGAAACAATGATGTTGCCAGCTATACTTTTTTGAAACAATGATGTTGCCAGCTACACTTTTTTGAAACAATGATGTTGCCAGCTATACGTTTTTGAAACAATGATGTTGCCAGCTATATGTTTTTGATATATTTAGTAAATACTGGATCTGGCATTAAATAACCCACAGTGGTTGATATGCCATAAAACCCCAAACAACCAACCATCATTAAAAAAATAGCCAGGGATACTTTCATTTGAAATTTATAAAAAAATCTCTCTCTTAAAACAATTTGTTGTAATGGAATGTCCCAATCTCCCTATTGCCTATAGTGGACTGACTTGCTTCGGGAATTACGGACCTGCCACCTGATTCACTGTCTTTCAGTAGTGTATTCTCTTTTACAATAAACCTCTCTTTCATCTACGTGCATGTCACAGTTTCTTCACTCGAGTAACACCTTTTGTTTCTTTGTAACCTCTTTAAGGATACAACACAATTTTTTATGAGAATCAGTTTTTCAAGTCTAGTAATTGTTATTTCTTTCCAGCATTGATGGAGGTTTCCTTCCTAACCTTTTATTTGAAATAGTGTGGAATGTCAACATCTTGATCATGTCATAACCAAGGCGATACTAAGAATAGAGCACGAAAGCATGCGCATGCCCTGTCTGTTTGGGGGGGGGGGCAATGAACACATGATAATGTAAGTTGGTTGCTAGAATCACTTCAAACAATTTAGTCATTACTCTTGGATTAATTTACATTTATTATTTAAGACACTAAAGTAAGTATTCTGTGTGCTATTTATATATTTAATGGATTTTTTTAAACCTGACATTATTTCTTATTACTAAAAATGTTATATTTTGTGGGTACATATGCTTGAGTTGACATGCCCCACCTAAATACTAATCCCTCCACCTCTGTGCTGCATAATTCTTATTATTCAAAAAGTGAACTCCTAGTCCCATGGAGGAAACTTAAAAGGCTAAACTTTCCTTAAGAACTTGGGATTGCATATAGCAATAATATTATCATTTAATTTTAGAATTTTACAGCATTTATAAAAATATTGTGTTACTAATATGTGTGTGTGTGTGTGTGTGTGTTACATACGTAATTTTTTTTCTCATTGAAGTTGGGTTGAACCTCAAGGATTTTAAAAACAAACTGTAATAACCAGAGCAAAGTTGGGTGTAGCAAAAGGTAAAATATGATGTTTGCTTGAAATGGGAATTTTACTTAACCAAAATTTAAAATATGAGAGTGAAACCATGGCATGGTATCTATCTAATCTATCTACCTGCCGAGTCTGTTCGTTTTCTATCTATATATTTATCTATCTACCTATCTCTTTTTGTTAATATCTGAATGTGTTTGTTTACTTTTCTTTCTTTCTTTCTCAGTCTGTTCATATCTATCTCTGTGGTTCCCAACCATTTTTTTCACCAGGCCCCACCTCAGCATCTCTAAAATCTTGATGTCCCCCACCCACTTTGACATATAAATTCGTATTATTCAGAGAGTGAATTCCTATTCACTTTCTTTACATGGAGGAAATATAAAAGGCCATTAACTTAAATTTCCTTAAGAATTTGAGACTGCCTATATGCAATACTATTATCATTTAATTTTGGAATTTTATTATATATATATATATATATATATATATATATAATAAAATTCCAAATATATATATATATATAATAAAATTCCAAATATATATATATATATAATAAAATTCCAAATATATATATATATATAATAAAATTCCAAATATATATATATATATATATATATAATAAAATTCCAAATATATATATACATATATATATATAATAAAATTCCAAATATATATATACATATATATATATAATAAAATTCTAAATATATATATATATATATATATAATAAA
>OZ038479.1:107534444-107636944 GCA_964036315.1 Acanthosepion esculentum
CCTGATCAGAGGCCTTACTGCTGGACGTAGTTTAACGTCTTACCCAGGACACGGATGTAGTTTAACGTCTTACCCAGGATGGAAATCAATGAGTAGAAGACTGATGAAGGTTACAGAATGTCAAGGTATTCATTACATGTACAATAAATAAAAAATATTCAGGTATAAGTGACATTGTGTTAATCAGATATAGTGTATTACAATATTTTATGCAAAAATTATAATAATTACAAAGTTATTAGTAATAAAATTTTGATTAAATGTAAGTCTTTTCTGGATGTGGCTTATCCAGAAATGTCAGGTTGCAGCATGAAGTAGAATGGGGTTTCTGCTTGAATATATAATAACTTATTTTTTTAGCCTTCCAATTTTGATGCAATCAGCTCCAAAACTGAGCAGGAAGGTGAATAAGGATAAAAAATGAAAGGCTGTGATTACTCCAACAATAATCTTTTTGGAAAATAATGGCACACAAAACTGCGCAAGACATACTGCATACACCCAAAATGCAGAAAAGGTAATCTTGTTTACCGATATAATTTTCACTTTCTCTAATGACTTGAAACAGTTTACTGTTAACAGAGGAGGTTAATTTGATACTTTCTTCAGATATAATGATTTCCCAAACAGGTAATATTGCTTTCCAAAATTCATTTTTGGATACAAATTGCTTTCTGTTCTCATAAACATGTCTCTTGACAAATAATGATAAAGAGGTCCTCATATGACTGGCTGAACCCACATGAAGTGGACCCTAAAGAGGTTCTTGATAAGCTTTGCAAACAGCTTATGTGGTGCAATAGGTCCCTCATATGGCAGGTCGAACCCATATGAAGTCAAGTGGCTCCAATGTTAAATTTTTTAATTGTTGAAGTCTTTAAAGTTAAGTGAAGTCTAGTTTTCAAAGCCACTTGAGATAAAGGGAAGAAAATAATAAATGAAAATTAAAAGGGGGATCAAGTGGCACTTTATAGGAAACCAGATGCTGCCGATTGCAGCTGTATATAAGTCCCAGGTGGGGCTAGACAGAGGAGCTGTTTATCCAACCAGTCACATCAGTAGCAGTTGCTCGGCTGAAGTAAAAAGTCAAAGGGACCTATGTGCCACCTACCTACTACCAGAGAGAATAGTAGGTTCATTGAAATAAATACAAAAGGACAAAAGTTCAATACCTGGTTAAGGCGGTGAAGAACTTGAAGGGGGAAATTAACATGAGATAACTGACAATTGACATCCATTAAAAACATGGGACATGGAACTAGAACAGTCTACACCAGTGAGCAAAAGGTTCAGTTCGACATTCCAACCACCTGAAGAAGGCTGGAGCATACAACGGCTGAAACGTTGTAATAAATATGGCAATAAAGATGAGGGCAATAGTCCGAATAATGTGAATAGTCTACATAATACCTCATCTCAGAAATATAGACAAATACAAAATTATTGAGAACCTGGATTCGTGTCTTCATTTCTCACTGTCGATTTCAGCAAGTCTTTTCCAGATATTGCACACACTGGTGGGAATGAGAAGAGAGGACTGATTTATGCGACAGGTGAAAGTCAGAGCAGGTGGCCCCATTTTATGTCTGCAGTTAATATAACTTTAATTTGTAGATACAAATTAGTTGCTGTCCTCATAAACACACCTCTCGACAATGCACCGGAGGTTGTTGATGGGTTGGTTGTTGGTTGGTTGTTTTGTTTTATGGCATATCAACCTCAGTGGGTCATTTAATGCCAACAAAAATTTGAAAGAGATTCATAGAGATAGTTTGGTAAAAAAGGTGTGTATGTATACATATATATTTCAACCATTTTTACAATTACTCATATTTTTGAGTACAATCCAACTTTTAGGAAATTTACAATCTTGGATGGTTTTATTTTCGTAAAAAATTTCTTTAAAATACTCACTCGGTAATATTTTGTTCGGACTGGAGTTTTATCAAAAATCTATTTCTGGTAATATTTTTCCTTCAAAAATGTATTGCTGGCAATATTTATTTTTCAAAAATGTATTGCTAGTAATATTTATTTGTTAAAAACGTTTGTAATATATATATATATATATATATATATATATATTTTTTTTTTTTTTTTTCCAAAATTCATTGCTGGTAATAGCTTTATTTTCTCCAAAAATTTATTACTGATAATAATTTTTTAAAGTATTTCTGGTATTAAAACCTATTTTTACACTTTCATAGTGTTTTTACCCCAGTTTCGGGGTTAACTATTTGCTCATAGCTGAGACCCTAACAGATGCTACCACCCAGGGTCAGGGTGGACCTGGGAACATCAGCAATTAAGAGGTGGTTCCATGCTCCTCAAAACCTCCTGATCAGAGGCCTTGCTGCTGGACGTAGTTTATCGTCTTACCCAGGATGGTTATTGATGGGATTTAGATCCAGAGAACATGGCAGGTACTACATAAGCCTGTTATTTTTCAACCCTAATTGACCCAAATATTCATCAGTTGAATTGGCAGCATGAACTGAGGTATTGTCAATCATGAAAATGTCCTTAAACTTTGTCAGGAGGCTGACCTTTCGGAATTCAATATAGGAATTCAAAGGAAGGTAAACAATTGTTTTGGTGCAAATTCCGAAGCACTTCGGTACGTGAGATCTTGATGTTTTGGCTCCAATGGTAATGCTGATGTGAATCGTGAGAATAGCCGTTTCTGTACAGGAAACATTTGGCATTCATTGTTGACATCTATAAAAATCTATTAAAAATTTTTTTCAAGAAAATAGTCTTGTCAAAACCACAGTTATTGCCGTTTTTAATTTTTCTATGGTTGCCTTCCTAACTTTTTGTTTAAGGTAGTTTGGAAGTTAATATCTTCATTATATCATTATTTTCCCTTCTAGCTACATGTGCTATACATTTTAGTTGTTGGAAGTGCTCAAATGATGAGTTTTTTTATTATTTGATAAAGCTGACAAGGCGGATGTAGATACAGTCTATAAGATCTAGTGAAGGATTGTTTTGAATAACCCATTAAGTTCATTGGGACACCACATGTACTGCAGTCACAGCAGCAGTAGTGTGTTTAGGGTAAGATAGCCTGACGGTGCCCATCCCTCTTCAGGCTGATTTTGAATTCAGAGAAAGTGAACCAAGTCAACTTTAATTTTTAATCCATAACTAGGGATATATATATATATATATATATATATATATATATATATAAAAATAAACTTTTTCTGGTCATCAGATCTTATGAGGTAATTTAATTTATTGATCATAAAATGTGTTATCTATATGCTTTTCCATTTTGTCTCATCATTCATCTTCATATACATTGTGCGATGGGTAAATTGTCGCTATTTTACATTTTTTTAAGTCCCCGCATAGATGTTTGTTTTTGTTGACTGCACAGTGTAGTGGCGTCAGTTGGCTACCATCTGCAAGAAAAAGACCACCATAACGCAATTCACTCTGCCATCAATTTGGAAACAGCATGATGTACTGCTTGGCATTTGTGCTAGAAGCCCCAATATGAACATTTTGGAGTTTGGGGGTGTCAATCTGAGGATGGTGCAGAGGATTCGGAAAGAGTTAGACGAGTCTAATGGTGATTACGAAGGTACGGCAGTTCAGAAAACTCACTCCGATTGTTCTGATAAGAAAAGAACACCCAAATTTGTTGGTAAGGGCCTAAGACTTAACATGGAGGCCTACATAAAGTGCCTTGAGGAGGTAGTGCTCTTCTGGGTCAAGAAGATGGCTGCTGGAAAACCCTATGTCTGCACCATGCCACACAAGTCGGAGAACGCAGTCATGGCTGTTAGACAATTTCTGCAACCACATCACGCTTTACATCTGACAACCTAACTCCGCAAATTGCAAACCTCTTGATTATTATGTGTGAAACACAGTTAAGCAAAAGACCAACAAAACTTCTTGTAAAAAACAATGATGAAGGCAAAGATTATTGCAGCATTTACTAACTTAAACATGAAAATCATCCAGAAGAGTTGTAGTAGATTTTGAAGTCATCTGGAGACTATGGTTGATGCTAATGGCAATTTTATTGAATAACATTAGTATTTCAGATTGTTTTTGTGTAATTTTGGTAAATATATCTGTTAAAATGAGATGTCAGCATTATTTTCATCTTTGTGTAATTTAGACAGCAATTTATTCATTGCACTCTGTATATAATTACATCAATATGAACATTAGTTTGATGAAGACCTTTTAGTGGACGAATTTCATTATAGTATTTCTCCACTTTGTCATTAAGTTACCTAATATTGTTCCGATATATAGAAATTCATATCACATTCTTCCATAGATGGATTAGTATTGGATTCATATAAAAAAAAACATCTTTTAACGATACCCTTCCAAGGAGAGTCAACATGCATTGATATGGATTTGGCCTAAGGAATAAAATATATATGGTTAATAGAAATATAAAATTTGTCACTTAGCTGATTGATGTTATATTCAGCACCTTGAATCCAGAGTTTTGTAAAGAAACCTTTTCGTGATTGCACAGTTCAATTGTCAGGTCTCCGCAATTGATAACTGATTTTTTTCATTTTTATATTTTAATTTTATAGAAATGAAGAAAATGAGGAAAAATCGACAGTCAATTGTAAAACCTCCTGATGAGTGGACCAAACAATTAACAAAAGGTTTGTCTATGAAACTATAGAGTTTGGGTGCTGAATGTAAACTCAATCAGCTAAGTGACACTTTTAGATTTGTATTAATCCTATTAATGCTCAATTTCTGATATCAAGCACTTTAGTGTAAAGAATGCTAACCTTAAATGTCCTTTCAGATTTCCACTAACAGTATTTCTTTACATTTTATTGCTATATATATATATATATATATATATATATATATATATATATATATATATTATCTGTTTATATGTTATTTTTATACATACAATTTATATAAATAAATTGTTTGTAAAAACAACAAATAAACAGAAAATATTGTCAGACTTAATCCAATTATATATATATATATATATATATATATATATAACAGTGGACATGGAAGTCAGCACTTAGAGGCGACAGTCTGTTTCATGCTAGTGCAATCGTCAGGCGACTAGTGCTGTTATTTTTCTCGGCTATTTATATATATGGGTCAGTGGTGCATTATGGGTAGTCTATTTTGGCGGTTACTTTTACCGGATGTCGCTTATTTGTTTATTTATTTATGTCAAATTATTTTGCTTGTTTTTTTAATTTTATTTTTATTTTTTATCTTATATATTTATTTTTTATTTTGATTGGTATTTTTTGTTAACGTAGTAAAAATTTGTTTATATAGCTTATTGTTGGTAGTCTATTATGGTGGCCATTTACTGGAAGTCGGTTGTTTGCTTATTTATTTGGGTCAAATTGTTTTGCTTGTTTTTATTTATTTTCATTTTTATTTTTTATCTTATATATTTGTTTATTTGTCATTAATTAAATCTATTTGTTGAATTTTGGGGCGGGATGTTGTGGTTTGTTCTTACTATTATTTTGGTCGGAGCAGTTTTTAATTTATCTATTTGGGTTGATTATCTTTATTTTTTTTTTCTAAACGGCTAGTTTATCGTAATCGGTTGTTAGTTTATTTATATATTTGGATGTATTTAGATCAATTTATTATACTTGTTGTTATTTATTTGTTACACTATATATTTTGGCCTTCGATTTTTAAGTAACGTAGTATATTATCTTTTATTAATTTTTTCATTTTTTATCGTTATATAACAGTTATAACTTTCGTCCGTTCTTTTGTTTTGATTTTATTTCACATATTCTAACAGGTGTGGTTTTGTAATTTGTTTGGAATAATTTATTTTGCTTATTTTATTGTTGTTTTGTTTGTTTATATATTTATTTTTCTATTTTAAGTTACGTAGTAAAAATTTGTTTTCATGTCTGCATTTTGAGATTAGCTCGGATCTTTTATTTAATAATTTATTTTAATCTGGGAAGGTAATGATAGCTATTTTTTCCTCCAAGCAAAGTTTGCAAGTTTTTGATAGGTTGTTGTAGGCTGGTGATTTTTTCCTTATTTTCCAAGATATTTCTGGTGTGGTGTGTGTTTTGTTTTTTATTTCCCAGATATACTTAGAAAGCATTGTGCTGTTTGCATATTTACTATTTGTGAAAGACATTTTGTGTACATAATTTCTTTGTTTCCATGGTCCTTCGGTTACTCCTATGTATACTTTTTCTTCATTATCTGCTGATTTTATCGTGGCTTGGTAGATTACGTTGTTTTGTAAACAATTACCGTTTAAGGGACATTCGTTTTTTATTCTGCAGTTGCACGTGGGTTTAATTTGTTCGTGTGGTTTGTTAATAATTTTCCTGTTGTGCTTTTTTATTATTTGTGCCATGTTCTCGGTGCAACTGTAGTTGATTTTTACTGTGTTTTTGTTGAATATTTTGTGTAGGGTGCTTGATTCCGGGAAGTGTTTCTGTAAAAGTTTGAAGAATATTTTTCCTATGTTTGTTTTTACGTTTTTGCTGTACGGTGGGTTAAAGCATATGATATTTCTTTTCCTGTTGGTCTTTTTTGTGTTCTGTGGTGAGTATGTGAGTGTTGCTGGGAATCCGCTATCTTTTAGGGCTGTTTCGTAGTCTTTCTTAGCTTTGTTAAATATAGATTCATCGGAAGAATTGTCGGAAAGCCTGCGGTTAATCGATTTTGGTATCTGTTTGATTATAGAAGGCGGGTGGTTGGAGTATATGTGTATGTACTGTGGTTTATCATTTGGTTTTCTGTATGGTTTGTGTGTGCCTTTTCTTAGGTTGAAGGTAACAGCTAGAAAATCTACTTCGTTTAGGTTAGTTTTTATATCTATCTCGAATCCGTTATTTTTGAAAATTTTAATTATTGCTTTTCTAGTTTTCTGTCCTTTGTATGACACAAAATGCTTTGGAGACCCTTGTCCTTTGTATGCCCCAACATTCTGGTGGAAGAATGTATGTCTGGCAATAGGACTCTGCACCATGCCACACAAGCAGGCGAACCTAGTTCAGCAATAAATATTTGAAAAAAGAAAATATTACCAGAAATAAAAATCTTGTCAGTATTAAATAACCCATTGAGGTTAATATGCCACAAAACAAACCAAACCAAACACAAATATACATGTCTGTATATGTCAAATGTTGTGGCTATTTCTCCTTTTCATTATTTTCTTGTCTCCTTACACTCTCTCCCTATGTCTTTTCCTTTTTTCCACTCTCTTTCAGCTCTGAGTGTCAAAGATAATGTAACAATGTCATTTCTGGTATCAATGACAGAACTTTTCGTTTTCCAGAATGTTTTCTTCAGAGTGGGAAATATAAGTAAAGTGCTGTTTGCTAAAAGTGACTCACCTTATCCTTTGAATTTAGCTCAACTTTCATTTCATTGGAGAAGAGAACATTCTTCCAGTCTTCCATGATTAAATTTTTGTAATTGTGAGCCCATTCAAGTCTCTTGGCTTTGTTGGCTTTGCTTATTCGCAGTTTAAACCTTCATGTACAAGATTTGTAGCCTTGTTCTAACAGCCACTAATGGACTGTTGAAGAGGCAAGACTAACACCTTGCTCTTCGCTTAGACTGGCTGCAATTTCTTGGCTAGTAATAGTCCTATTCTTCGTAACTTCTCTCTTGATTACCCTGCCAGTTCTAACATCAGTCTTTTTTTTTTGTCCACTTGTTTCCTTTCTTGGAGCAGGAGTGGCATCATTATGTGCCCTAAGCACTTGAGAAACAGTTGATTGCGAGGTTATAGCAATTTCTGCAATTTCTCTTGTAGACTTGTCTGCTTTTGAGAGGGCAATAATAGATGCCTTAAGTGGTTCTAATGCGTGTTTGTACCCTTTCATCTGGTTAGTGACTTGGATAGCTATTTCAAGCTGTTTTTATACTGTATGAGGCTTTCTGGAATATTCTAGATTTAAGCTGTTCTAGAATTCTTGAGAATATTGTTCTGAGTGTATTGTAAAATAGTTTTCAATATTTTGTCAAAAGCTCTTTAAATTTACCAGTTTAATCATTAGAATGCGATATCTGAGTCACTTTTTTTGCACAGAAATTTTTCCTGAATCTCATTTATAATTATCAAGAGAATACCTTAGGGTGAATAAACTTTTTTCCTAGGTGGTCGGGAAGTGGTCTTTATATTAGTAAGATTAAAAATTATTTTAACCCCAAAAACAATAGACAAAAAATATTTTTAGTAAAAAAAATCAGGCGAGTCACTTTTATCAAGCAGCACTGTATATTCGATATTTTTATTTATTTATTTCTTCTCTAAATAGTTTTTTTTAATTAATGCTTAAATGGCAGATGAAATATATATGAAATTTTCTTAAAAATCATTTAATCACCAGTTACTTACCATTGCCTAAAGAAGTACAATCAAAGTATTGAAACATGAAAGCTTTTATGTAGTGATTTCAACATTTTTTTATTATAATCTTATATATATATATATATATATATATATATATATATATATATATATATATATATATATATATATTCAAAATTATAACATATGCATTTTATAACATCACTACAGAAATAGTGATTTTGTTTGAACACTTCTGGTATCTTGTCAAATGATGGTGTTGATTACCAAATACCACCACTAGAGAAGACACCAGAAGTGTTGAAACAAAATGGCTATTTTTGTAGTGATGTTTGAACATGCATATGTTATAATTTAAATAAATATTATTTGCTCTACTCTGTACTGAGCACTCTTAAGAATAGTGTTTTTGGTTATTGGAATTTTATTTCATCTGTACTGATGATTCCATCACGGCACAGAAATTACTATATTTAGAAACTGGTGAGCAGTATTAAGGTTTAATTCCAATATTAAACCTTAACCACTGGATGGCAGTTTCATCCTCAAGCCTTGTTTTGGAATAACTATGGCATTGAATGCTTTACTCATATATAATAGGGTTTGTTTTTTCTTTATAAAGGGGTCACTGCTTTGATGGAAGTAGGGGTGTTTGTGGGGTGTCAAGTTTTTGGAGTCGTGTAAGGTTGTGTTGGTTTTTTTTGCCTCGCTACACTTATCAGACTCCCTGCTAAAACTCTGATGTAGTAGTTCTGTTTTTTTTTTTTTATTACAGTATGCTAAAACTAACTTATTGATGCTGTAGTTCTGGTAGATTTTGGTGTTTGTTTTTTGTTGACGACCACTTAAAGGGGCTTTAAGATTATGATTCGGTTGTGTTTTTAAACCTATTGCTTTAATCGAACATGTTAATAGATTTTGAAATTTTTAATTTTTTTTTTTGAATTTAAATGCTATTATTAGTGGCTATCCATATTTGCATAGACACTATTTATTAAACAATATATTTAATTATCTATTTTCATCTAACAGCCAGAACATTCCAGGGATGTTACATGGTTTTAGAAATTATTGACAAATAAGAACCTGAAATGTGCTAAGTGCATATGTATTCACCACCTTCGTTGTAAGAAAAATTCAGTGCAACAAATTAACTTCAGAAGTTATAATATTAGTAATGAGTAAAGAATAGAAAAAGACTTATGATTCTTCATTCTGCATTCTCAGGTTATATCCAGCTGTTCTGTGAAAGCCTCAAGGGTTTGTTAGAGGACATTACCAGACAAACAGCATCATGAGACCAAGGAGCTCAGCAGACAGGTCAGCGATAAAATCTTGGAGAAGTATAAAGCAGGGTTAGGTGATTAAAAAATAGCCTATTTTTTAACATCTCACAGAGCACTAGTAACAATGGAAGGGTTCAGATCATGGCATATTTATGTGTTAGAATGGCCCAGACAAAGCCCACACACAAATCCAATTGAGATTCTGTGACAACACTTGAAAATTGGTGTTCACAGACCATCTCCATCCACTGTAAATGAGCTTGAGCTATTTTAAGAATGGGCTGGTTTGGTTTGTTTTATGCCATATAAACCTCAATCGGCTATTTATTCCAAAAAGATTTTTATTGCTGGTAATTTCATTTTCTTTTACTTTCATAAATGTATTACTGCTAATTTCAGTTTCTTTTCATAAATGAGTTACTGCTTATTTCAGTTTCTTTTCATAAATGAGTTACTGCTTATTTCAGTTTTTTTTCATAAATGTATTGCTGCTAATTTCGTTTTTTTCTTCTTTTCGTAAATGTATTGCTGCTAATTTCAGTTGTTTTTCTTTTCGTAAATGTATTGCTAATTTCAGTTGTTTTTCTTTTCGTAAATGTATTGCTAATTTCAGTTGTTTTTCTTTTCAGAAATGTATTGCTGCTAATTTCAGTTGTTTTTCTTTTCATAAATGTATTGCTGCAATTTTTTTCTTTTCATAAATGTATTGCTGCAATTTTTTTCTTTTCATAAATGTATTGCTGCAATTTTTTTCTTTTCATAAATGTATTGCTAATTTCAGTTTTTTTTCTTTTCGTAAATGTATTGCTAATTTCAGTTTTTTTTCTTTTCATAAATGTATTGCTGCAATTTTTTTCTTTTCATAAATGTATTGCTAATTTCAGTTGTTTTTCTTTTCATAAATGTATTGCTGCTAATTTCAGTTGTTTTTCTTTTCATAAATGTATTGCTGCAATTTTTTTCTTTTCATAAATGTATTGCTGCTAATTTCAGTTTTTTTTCTTATAAATGTATTGCTAATTTCAGTTTTTTTCTTTTCTTAAATGTATTGCTAATTTCTGTTTTTTTTTCTTTTCATAAATGTATTGCTGCTAATTTCAGTTTTTTTCTTTTCATAAATGTATTGCTGCTAATTTCAGTTTTTTTCTTTTCATAAATGTATTGCAGCTAATTTCAGTTTTTTTTCTTGTCTGAAATATATTGCTAATTTCAGTTTTTTTCTTGTCATAAATGTATTGCTGCTAATTTCAGTTTTTTTTCTTGTCATAAATGTATTGCTGCTAATTTCAGTTTTTTTTCTTGTCATAAATGTATTGCTGCTAATTTCAGTTTTTTTTCTTGTCATAAATGTATTGCTGCTAATTTCAGTTTTTTTCTTGTCATAAATGTATTGCTGCTAATTTCAGTTTTTTTTCTTGTCATAAATGTATTGCTGCTAATTTCAGTTTTTTTTCTTGTCATAAATGTATTGCTGCTAATTTCAGTTTTTTTTCTTGTCATAAATGTATTGCTGCTAATTTCAGTTTTTTTTCTTGTCATAAATGTATTGCTGCTAATTTCAGTTTTTTTTCTTGTCATAAATGTATTGCTGCTAATTTCAGTTTTTTTTCTTGTCATAAATGTATTGCTGCTAATTTCAGTTTTTTTTCTTGTCATAAATGTATTGCTGCTAATTTCAGTTTCTTTTCTTGTCATAAATGTATTGCTGCTAATTTCAGTTTCTTTTCTTGTCATAAATGTATTGCTGCTAATTTCAGTTTCTTTTCTTGTCATAAATGTATTGCTGCTAATTTCAGTTTCTTTTCATAAATGAGTTACTGCTTATTTCAGTTTTTTTTCATAAATGTATTGCTGCTAATTTCGTTTTTTTCTTCTTTTCGTAAATGTATTGCTGCTAATTTCATTTTTTTTTCTTTTAGTAAATGTATTGCTGCTAATTTCAGTTGTTTTTCTTTTCATAAATGTATTGCTGCAATTTTTTTCTGTTCATAAATGTATTGCTAATTTCAGTTGTTTTTCTTTTCGTAAATGTATTGCTGCTAATTTCAGTTGTTTTTCTTTTCGTAAATGTATTGCTGCTAATTTCAGTTTTTTTTCCTTTCATTAATGTATTGCTGCAATTTTTTCTTTTCATAAATGTATTGCTGCAATTTTTTTCTTTTCATAAATGTATTGCTGCAATTTTTTTCTTTTCATAAATGTATTGCTGCTAATTTCAGTTGTTTTTCTTGTCATAAATGTATTGCTGCTAATTTCAGTTGTTTTTCTTGTCATAAATGTATTGCTGCTAATTTCAGTTGTTTTTCTTGTCATAAATGTATTGCTGCTAATTTCAGTTGTTTTTCTTGTCATAAATGTATTGCTGCTAATTTCAGTTGTTTTTCTTGTCATAAATGTATTGCTGCTAATTTCAGTTGCTTTTCTTGTCATAAATGTATTGCTGCTAATTTCAGTTGCTTTTCTTGTCATAAATGTATTGCTGCTAATTTCAGTTGCTTTTCTCGTCATAAATGTATTGCTGCTAATTTCAGTTGCTTTTCTCGTCATAAATGTATTGCTGCTAATTTCAGTTGCTTTTCTCGTCATAAATGTATTGCTGCTAATTTCAGTTGCTTTTCTTGTCATAAATGTATTGCTGCTAATTTCAGTTTTTTTTCTTTTCATAAATGTATTGCTGCTAATTTCAGTTTCTTTTCTTGTCATAAATGTATTGCTGCTAATTTCAGTTTCTTTTCATAAATGAGTTACTGCTTATTTCAGTTTTTTTTCATAAATGTATTGCTGCTAATTTCGTTTTTTTCTTCTTTTCGTAAATGTATTGCTGCTAATTTCAGTTTTTTTTTCTTTTCATAAATGTATTGCTGCTAATTTCAGTTTTTTTCTTTTCATAAATGTATTGCTGCTAAAATCAGTTTTTTTTCTTGTCTTAAATGTATTGCTAATTTCATTTTTTTCTTTTCATAAATGTATTGCTCCTAACAATTTTTTTTTCCAAAAAAAATATATTGCTGGTAATCTTTTTTACAAAAATGTATTGCTGGCATTAATACCTATTTTTACACCTTCATAGTGTTTTGACCCCAGCTTGGGGGCCAACTACTTGCCACAGTCGAAACTCCAACAAGTACCACCATCCTGGCAATCAAGAGCAATCAAGAGGTGGTTCCATGCCCATCAAAACCACCCAATCAGAGGCCATGCTGCCTGATGTAGTATATTGTCAAACCCAGGAAAGGAAAATTGGGCAAAAATTTCATTCTCTAGATGTGGAACGTTGGTACAGACATCCTCCCAAAGACTTGCAGCTGTAATTGCAGCAGAAAGTGGTTCTATTTGTTGAGTAAATTCTCCTTGGCAAAATGGCTGCTTGGAAATTGTATATCATTTGCATGGAAAGAAAATGCACTTTCTGGCAGGGATTAACTCTGTGTCCCCCTTTGTTGTTTGATCTGATGTACTTTACCCTAGGTGAACACTAAAGATAGAGACTGAGGTAGAGGTTCACCTTCCAGCAGGCGAAACAAGCATCCAGATTCTATGATAGATGGATTTAGATCAAAGCATATTGTGTTAGAATGACCCAATCAAAGCCTAGACTTAAATCCAATTGAGAATATGTAGCAAAACTTTAAAATTGGTGTTCATAGATGGTCTCCATTCAATCTGACAGAGTTCAGACTATTTTGCAAAGAAGAATGTCAATAGTTTCATTGTCTAAATGTGCAAAGCTGGTGGAGACATAAACCCAAAAGAATTACAGCTATAATTGCAGCAAAAGGTGGTTTGAAAAAATATTAACTCGGGAATACTTATATATCCAAGCCAAGAGATGACTGCTTTGTTGTTCTAATTATTGTCTCTGTTAAAATAAAATATATTTTGCGCCTTCAAGCCCTGTGCATTTTGTATTGATCAAATGATAAAAACACCATTTAAGTCAATTTGGATTCCAGTTGTTAACACTATACATTGTGAAAGAGTTGAACGGTGGGTGAAAATATTTGTTTAATAAAGCAGATCTTGGTAGCAGTAACGAGAATGTCCATTTCTGCTTGGCATTAAACGTTTTGAAGTTAGAACTTGATAGCTGAAATAGAAATAGGTCAGCGTCTAACTACTGTGTTTTTCTTGTCCCTACGTAGGGGGGAAGAAAATATCATTAACAGATGACTTCTTTACTACTTCATGCATGGCTGGTTTCTCTGGTGGTTGCATCTCTTGTTCCATGGCTTCTCTTGCCCTCCCTTCTCCTTGTCTAGCTCAGAGCTGTGAGCTAATATCCTTTTGACCAGGCTCCCAGAATACTGGCGTGAACCTTGGTTTTGGCTAACATCAAAAGTCACTTTGTATTAATTTTTCTTTTGATTAACCAAAATTATTTTATTTTCTGGTGTTCCCTTCTTTTTCATTTTTCTTTTTTATAGTGGACGTTACAAATGATTTTTGATTGTATTTAGTGGCTAGACACTGGTCCAGGAAACTTCCAGTGTTTTTCAGCCAAGTTTAGGTTGTTTTTTCTTCTTCCTCTTTTTATTTGAAGGTTACCTCCACATTATCTGGGAGAGAAATATATAGAGAATAAGTGTTAGAGAGAGAGAGAGTGAGAGTGAGAGATAAGGGATCTAAAGGAAAGTGCAAATGTCTTATTTTAAATCTTTTTTTTTGTATGCATATTATTTTTATATTTTTATCAAGACTCACTCCATAGTCCATAGTATTGTAAGAGCATTACATAAGCCAATAAAATGAATAAAATAATCAATTTATAACAAGAAAAAATAAAAAAAGCTCTTGATGCACACTAATATTTTATGAGGAATATGGCAGCCTTTATTCCTTGCAGCTAAAAAGTACAGACGTGTGATTGTTATCTTCTGTGCTTAATAGAGAAATGGCATATTTAGTAAGAGGAATATTTGAACTGTCTATTTATCTTAACTTGCTGAACCCTGAAACTTGGATGTTTGGGTACAGTTCAGGACTGTTTGTGCAACAGAACAAATCAGCAGTGAAGAGCAACAAATGGCCTGTACACAGTTGCTCACAAATTTATTCTACTTACAAAGTTGCTCACATGGACAGACTTATTCAATTTTTTAAGTATATCAGCCCTTTCATCACTTTTCTCCATTAATCCTCTAAGAGACCCCTCTCTGCTTTTCATCAGCATGGCTGATGCTAACCTCCAGGAAAGTGACACGTTCTGCCTTCTTGGGCTAACATTCTCAGCTGACATGAAGTGGAAAGACTATATTGAATCCATTGCTTGGTCAGCTGCTAAGAAAGTTGGTTCACTGTGTCATGCAAGACAATTTTTCTCTCCAGTATCTATCTTACATATTTATGTCCACCATTTCATTCCTACTTAGAATATTGCTGTCACATATGGTCCAGTGCCCCTGCTATTTATCTTGAGCTCCTTGATACAATCCAAAGAAGAATCAGCAATATTATTGGTCCTGATCTGGCAGCTCGGATTCAGTCATTTTCTCACCAATGTAAGGTTGTCTCTCTGTGCCTTTTCTATAAATACCTTCATGTTAATTGTTTGGGTGAGCTCTTTGATATGGGTACTAGTTAGTATTTTCATAGAGACAGTGAGGTATTATGGTGGTTGTAGTAAGAAAGGTACGTATGAATGTGGTGTTTTGGTGTAAGGAATATTGTTCGTACGATTGGGTCAGTGTTTGCGGCTAGCTAAGTTATAGTTAAGACAGAAGAAGACCGTCCTTTTCTCCAATCCCCCCTTCGGCCTTGTGCCACATTTCTGTAATTTATACACAATAAATATTGCTCTTTGCTATGGTACCTAGACTTTTTGAATTTAAGTGCAGTACTAAACTAAAAAGCGTCAAGATCTCATCAATTTACAGTTAAGCTGGCTAAATGGAGCTGTAAATTCTATGCTAACAGTTTTTTTTCTTGCACTTCTCACTTGTGGAACTCCCTTCCGGCTCCATGCTTTCCAGCCAACTTTAATCTGCAAAAATTTAAATGCAATGTCAATCACTATCTACTGTCCTCCTGATTACTTTTTACCTTCCTGCTCATTATTAATGTTTCAGTTCCTAATTCTTCCACATCCAGTAACCCCTTGTGTCTTACTGATATTGATTAAAAAAAAAAAAAGGTATAAAGTTCTCACATCAATTTATTTTACTAACCTATCAGTCCTTGTAATTCTTTTTGGTATATCAACCCAAAGTTACTCACATAAATTTATTCTACCGATGTTCTTAATTACACAGCCTAACATGGCTGTTTAATTCATTTCAGTGATTAGATACTGAATCAGTAAACCAGTACTACAGGTTCATTAAGTCAATCTAACTTTAGAATGCATACTATTTTTGACTAAAAATCTGAGATCTTGAATTAATCCTCTGTTGAAGAAAGATTTTCATCCTAATGAAAATTAGTGATTACAGGCTAAAAACACATTTTATGATATAACATCTTGGTGGACAGTTTAGATCTGATAAGAAATTACTGGATAAATTTAGAAATGCTCTATAATTGCTGAACATTATTCTAAAACTATGTAACATGCATGTGCGGCCTAACAAGAAGAAAAAGTTATTAATTAAACTTTTCCATTTAAATCTGAGTATCCTCTAAAGATAAAGCCTAAAGCCAGCAGTTAGAAGTATATTTCATGATTTCCAAAGTGGTTCTGATTTTTAAAGCTCATTTTTCTTGTTTTGTTGCTAACCCAATGTATTAAACAAATCAATTCCAGGTCTTCCTGACAATGGATCAGATGAAATTTAACAGCCACAATAAAATAAGAAAAAGAAAAAAAAGAGTTCGATCAATAGTCCAAATAGTTCTTGCAATGGTAATGACTCATCGCAGAACTATAGAATCTATATTCCATGATATTCAAAATTCCAGAGAATATCTCTTAACAGAGTTTCCAGCTTTCTTTTTTATCCAGAGATTTAAAATAAACATAAAAATATTTGCTGAATATTAAGGTGTTTAGAAAGTAATTATGTTTTACTAGAAAGGATATAAAAACAAATGACCGTTAAACTTACTTAAATATTAGGGTGTTACGGAGATAAATTGAAGGAGTAAAATCCTGTCTTTTGTCCAAATGCTTTGGAAAGCATTTTACCAGAAAGGATATTTAAACAAATGTAATTAGATTTAAATATTATTTATCAAAATTTTAATTGATTTCATCGAATGCATGGACGTGTAACTGCGTCTAACCTCAGATTATTTATATGGGTTTGTTTATACAAACTAAAATGGATACACCTGTATGTATGTATGTCTATGTATGTGAGAATGCCATCCCAAACAAACACAGAAGAAAATTCCCCCACCTCCACCACTAATCAAAGACAAATAAGCATAAATAGATCCACTTTTGAAAAAATAAACCAGTTTGTCTGATTTCAGAAAAGGGTGAAACCCAGGATTACAAACTACTTCCATGCAACTGAATGTGTCAGCTCTATCACAGATTGAGCACTTTCCACCATGTACTATATATATATATATATATTATAATTAAGTAATTCATAGAGTTTAGAAGAAACCTCAACAGAATGCAGAAAGCACTGGATGGCTGTTTCACCCTATATTTGGGACTCATCAGCAGTGCACATTCACTACCAAGAATTGAAACCCGGACAGTCACGTTATCAGGCAAACATCATACCAACTGTACCAACTGGCTTTGGTGATAAAGAGGTAGTGAAGAAGATTCGATATAGCGATGCTTGATCATATATTCTATGGTGGAACTCATCCGAGTTACCCTTACCCATAGGATTGTGCCTCCACAAGCCAAGACTACTATCCCCAAGCCGCTCCATCCAGAGCATTAGTAGCTGGTTCAAGCAAGGATATACAAGTGATAGAAATTATTAGGAGGATTTGACATAATTATAATTAAGTAATTCATCCAGTTTAGAAGAAAACTCAACAGAATGCAGAAAGCACTGGACGGCTGTTTCGTCCTATATTTGGGACTCATCAGCAGTGTGCATCCACTGTCGAGAATTGATACCCGGACAGTTATGTTATCAGGCAAACGTCATACTTTCTGCATTCTGTTGAGGTTTCTTCTAGACTCGATGAATTACTTAGTTATAATTATGTTATGGGAACTTACCCATAATAATAATGGACTATTCCGGACATCATAAATACTGCGCCTCAAGAGGGAGCAGGAGAGTCAGAAAGACAGAGTCAGTCAGAGACAGAGTCGAGAGTCAGACGATTACTGTAGGACATTGGAATAGTGATACTTGTCGAGACAACATAGTTCACTCTAACCATATCTGATAGTCATTACTAATACTTCTACTTCTTTGTACATACTTCTGTTTGCAATCTGTGTTATTCCATACCTGTGTTCAAGTTATTCTTCATTGGTTCTACCTTGGACCATCATCGTGGTACAAGGAACTTGAGCCATAACAAATTATCTCAAATCCTCCTAATAATTGCTATCACATCACATGTGTGTGCATGTGACAGATTTAGTGTTTTTTCTCTGAAAAAAGTTTTAATGCCTGTTTTCATCATCTTCTTCTTTTGAATGTTCTGCCACTTATGAATGGTTCTTGTGATCATACAAATGAAAATCTGCAGGGGACATATCTGGTGTCTATGGAGACTAGGAAAGAAACTCCAATTCTAATGATCTTATTTTTTCTTGCAACTGTTTTACAGAGTGTGCCTTTGCATTGTCATCCTGGAGAATACCATCTTTTGTCTTTACTAAAGCAGGACCTTTTTGACATAATTCTTCATTTACCCAGGCAATAAATATTGGCAGTTATGTTTCTTCAATGTTCCATTTACTCCCAATGAACAACACCTTTCATATTATATCAGGACACAAAGTAAGGACTTCTTTTGATGGAACCCTGGTTTTCTCATTTTGTCATAACCATTGTCATTTCTGTTTTCTTTTGACATGCAAAACCCATTTTTCATCACCTGTAATAATGTGTTGCAAAAATGAAAGTAGGTATTACTGACTAAAAGACAGCTGAAGATGGACTATTGTGTTTGGTTCTCAAGTGAGAGCTCATGAAGAACCAAGATTTCCTCAATTCGCTTGAGATGTTTCATGGACAGCTGAACAGGACGCATTAAGTTTTGAGCCAAATCTGATGATTTGATGTAGACTCAATTCAATATTCTCTTTGAAAAGTTTTTCATTCAGAGCGGATCATTTTCGAAAGAAAGCTTTGTTGGAGATGTCACATCACCAGTTTTAAACCTTTTGAACCACAGTTGACATGTGCGAGCCTTCAGTGCATCTGTATACATTGTACAAATGTTCTTAAATGGTTCTGTAGCAGTAACACACTTTTGGAATTCATACATTAAGCAATGGCGAATATAGTGCTTTTTCAATTTATAATCCTCCATGGTTAAAATCTGAAATGCATTATAAATGACATACAGTTTGATAGAAGAGGTAATGTTAATTCTAAGTACAGCTTCCTATGCTTCAAGCGCAGTTCTATTTTGGTTAGTTGATTCATAATTCATAGCAGGGAAATAAATGATTACTTTCCAAACACTATGTCTTCAAGTATATCATCTATCATAAACGTTTTGATTTTGAATTCATTTCACCAGCCTTTTCGGTAATACTCATAATTAATTTCTTTATACAAATTTATTATATAATTCAGGATTTAAATTTTGATTGTTTTTTTTTTCTTCAAATTATATCTATTGCTTTTCTGTTTCTTTCAATGCTCAGGTTTTTTTTTTAATGTATTCTGCAAACATTAAATAAGTTGTGTGAATCAGGCCCCACGGATTGGCTCTTTATGATGACCCAATCAGTAAGATTGGGTGCATGTTGAATAGACTTCCAAAAGATGAAGAATACACTTTAAATATCTTCAGGAGGCTGCTCTTTTATGTGCCATAATCCTTCCAGATGTGGATGGTTATCTTTTATAGCTTGAAGCAATGTTTGTCCCACTGCCATCCATTTGGTAAGTTACTTACTGTTTCCCTTCTACCTATGCCCTGTGAGTGTTAAATTTTCTAAGCCCACTTTCTTCATTATGTGCCCTGTAAATTTCAACTGTCTCTAATTTGAATTGTGTTTTTGTTTCCACTTTTCTTAAAATTTCCTCATTGCTTACATGTTCAGTCCATGGTTGGCTGGTTTGTTTGTTTGTTCAGCGGCATATCTACTGAAACTGAGATATCCAAAAAAATCATATCATATTAATGCCAACATTTAATTTTCTTGGGAGCATTAGTAATTTCTTTTACAAAAATGTTTTGCTGGTAATTTTTCAGTATGAAAATGTGTGGCTGGTATTTTTACTATAAAAATGTATTTTTATACTTTCATAGTGTTTTTACCCTAGTTTTGGGGGTTTAACTATTTGCCCATAGTCGGGACCCTAACAGGTGCTACCACATCATGTCAGGATGGACCTGGGAGCAACAGCAATTAAGAGGTGATTCCACACTCTTCAAAACCTCCTGATCAGAGACCTTGCTGCCAGACGTAGTTTAACGCCAATCCCAGGATGCTCAGTCCATGGTATTCTCAGTATCTTTCTGTAGAAGTAGATCTGTTGCTTCAAGTCTTCTCTTCATCAGGAGAGGGAATTATCCAGTATACACAGCCAAATAGGAGGACTGGTATTACATAGCAGCTCAGCATTCTTTTCTAGCAAAAAAAAAACAAAAAAACAAAAAAAAAACCACCATTTCTTAATACGTTGTTTAGATTCTGAAAGACATTTTTCTCTGGAACAATGAGCCTTCATATTGCTGTGTTACATTTTGGGTTGTTTGTTATGACATTATACAGATAGATAAACTTCTGTAAAAACTTGATTAAGTTATCTTCAATTTGTAGGCACATGCTGGCCTGTCCTATTGATACCAATACATTGTCTTCTGACAATTAGTCTTTTCTTCCAGCTTTTCTTTATTATCATGTTTAGAGTTTGTGGTTTCATTTCCTTGTCTCTGTGTTGCAATGGGACAAGGAAATGAAAGAAACTGCCATGGAATGTCAAAATAGCGAAAGCAAAATGCAGCAAAAAATGTCAAAATAGCCAAAGCAAAATGCAGCAAAAAATGTCAAAATAGCCAAAGCACAGTGAAAATGCAGCAAAAATAAGATGGAAAATAGACAGAAGTTAATATTCTAGGTAGGTGATGAAAATTAAAAAAAAAATTCTTCCTATAAAACAAATGATATATTTAACACATTTTCATTGCTGCATTGTTATAGCATTGTTGCCTGGTTGCATTGGCCCTGTTTGGAAAAAAAGAGGCAATTACCATTTACCATGGTTGGCAACTAAACTGGCTCTCTAACTAGACCCTGGTCTGGTGAGGAAAAGATAAAGGAGCAGTATTCAGGGAGACAGATGACGATGATTGATGTTGCATTTAAATTTTCGAAGACTATCTTAAAAAATGTATGTATACATCAACAGCAGGCAAGTTTTGTAAAGTACAACCACAGCAGCTTTAACACATTTCATAATCAAAGGAAAAAAAAGTCACAATCTCAAAAAAATTGAGTTATTAAAAGGGAATTAACTGAGATATCCAAAAAAGGCATGGCATGTGGAATTAGAACAATCTATCCTGTGGACTAAATAAAGGCTAAGTTTTCAAATTCCAACATGTATAACCTGAAGAAGGTTGAAGAACACAATAGCTGAAACATTGTAAATATGGCAATAAAGATGAGGACAACTGTCCAAATAATGTAATTATTGTAAAGAAACTGTTATCGTAGAACTTACGGTTCCATCTAGCCATTTCAACTGTAAATGATGAGAACTTGTCATCAATCTAGTACTATATTTAAATTTATAAAGTCTCATCTATCACTCCTTGTAAACCCCTCCCCCTGCATCCTAGTGGTATTATTGCCCTGCTTGGGGTGAAATGATTAAATAAAAATAAAAAAAAATATAAGTCTTTACAGAAATTACACTACCTGCTGTTGTAGTAGTATACCTATGTTTTCAAGATATATGTCTTTACAAAACTTACATTGCCTACTGATAATATATATCTATCTATCTATCTATATATATATATATATATACACACATTTGCAAGTTAGACCCTAGTGTTTGTGTTAAAAACTTATTTGCATTTGGTGTTATTTCCAAATCAGTATAAACATAGACGGCATACAATACAACCAATTTGATGAATTAATTTTATTATATTGTGTATTGGGATTGTTATCACTGTGTTGTGCAACAAAAGTATCAAAACCAAGATGGTGTTCATGAGAAATTGATGTTATTGTCTTGAGAGTCATTTATGGCCAGTAATTGGTCCAGATCCAGAGCCTTCCCAGATGGGCTATGTCTTCAGGAATATAGCCATACTCAGTACACTTGGCCAATTGCATATTTGGGGTGGGGTGGTTATTTGAGGTGTTCATCCACCCTTTAACAGCTCTTGTATTTTTGTTCTGCTGGGGTTCCACTTATCCTCCTCACCAGACCAGGGTCTAGTTAGAGAGCCAGTTTAGTTTTCCTGATCAGTTTTTGTTCCCTCTGCTGTGATCAGGTATTGAACTCGCATCTCTCTGGATCAAACCACTTTTTGGATTACTTAGCCAACGCTTTTATCCATGCATATGACAATAAAGATGAAGACAACAGTCCAAACAATGTAAAAAGTTACAATATCAGATATAGAAAACCCTGTTCTTTGTTCTTCCCAGATACTTTGGAAACCCTTGTTCTTTTGTATATAACCCAAAATGCCATGAAAATCCTTGTCCTTTGTATAACCCAAAATGCTTTGGAAACGATTGTCCTTTGTATGACCCAGAAAATATAGACAGATAACAGTTCTTTTCTTGCACTTGTCACTTCCCAGTTAACTTTGATCTTCCATAAAGTTTAAATGCATTGTCAATCATTGTTTTCTGTCTCCTTAATTCCTGTTCTCTCTCCTTAATAGTGTTTTTTTTTTCTTTTTCATATTCTCTAACACTCAGTAACCTCTTGCATCTTAATGGCTTTATTATCTTGCTTGGGATGAAATGATTTAAAAAAAAAAAAAAAAAAAAAAAAAAAAAAAAAGTTACAGAAAAGCATTTCCTTTGATGGTAAGTGACCATTAGTTATGACAACTGATGGTATGTATCATTACATTTGTATGCAATATCTTGAAAATGGTGGAATGGTTTAAACTGCAGTATATATCAAATATTTGAAAGGGGCATATTCAGGGCAAATGCATTTAAATTTTCATCAATTTTCTCACAACACTTTAAACATTTAAGCTGAAAACTGTAATTATATCAACAGAGCAATTTTTGTTACTTGCAACAAACAAATAATTAAATTTATATGTTCGAAAACAGTTTCTATTGTAATATTAAAATATTTGAAGCTGAACAGCTTAAAAGGTGAGGAATATAAAGAAACAAACTTTTTAAATAAAACTTGTGGAAGAAGAGGTTTTTATTTAGTATAATGTAAACACATTAATGTTTTGGTATTCAATAAAAAAATGCATGTCAAAATTGAGATATTATCCTCAGGATTACATATGATATATCAGTCCACAAATATGACCCAGATGAACGTGTCCTACTTTATATAATGCATATTGTCTTTATTTTAATTGCTAATCACTAATATCTCACATTGTAATAGTACTGACTGATTAATCTTTTTTCTATGACATTAACCCTTCCAAGGTTATTTAAAGCCAGAAAATACTTTTAAATTGTAAGAATTTTTTTTTAGATAATGATTTAATGATAAAAGTTGGGAGAGAAGAATTGGATTCATACTTTTCCTAAGGGTATTTGAATGTAAGTGAATGTATCAAACCAAACTGGAACTCACTTTTCCAATTAACAATTCTGAACCTTTATTCATTATACCACCTGCACATCCAAGCTTACAGCACATAGTATTCTCAAGTGTACTGACCAGGCTTGAAGTTGCCTAACTTCAGTGATCACACAGAAATACGTGTTTCATCATGACGTGACCATAAAGCCATTGTAATAGTAGTAGTTGTATTAGGAAAAGCAACATGTTGTATGATAATGGACGGAAATTTGCCATGGACGATTACAAAAAGATTCTTAAAAATAAATGTAGTTTTCTGCTTTAAAATCATCTATGTAAAATAAAGAACAAGAAATTCCTAAGCATTTTGGGTCATGCAAAAGAGTAGGGTTTCCCAAAGCATTTTGGGTCATGCAAAGGACTAGGGTGCCCCAAAGCATTTTGGGTCATGCAAAGGACTAGAGTGCCCCAAAGCATTTTGGGTCATGCAAAAGACTAGGGTGCCCCAAAGCATTTTGGGTCATGCAAAGGACTAGGGTTCCCCAAAGCATTTTGGGTCATTCAAAGGACAAGGGCTCCCCAAAGCATTTTGGGTCATGCAAAGGACAAGGGCTCCCCAAAGCATATTTGGGTCATGCAAAGGACAAAGTTTCCCTAAAGCATTTTGGGTCATACAAAGTACAAAAGTTTCCAAAGCATTTTATATTATACAAAGCACAAGGATTTACATAGCATTTTGGGTTATACAAAGGACAAAGGTTTCCAAAGCATCTGGATGGAACAAAAAACAGGGTTTTCTTTCTTCAATTTATTTTCATAAAATGAAATTCAAGCTTGCTCCACTATTACACTCCATACAAACATTTTATATTATATATATATTATATATATAGCGATAAATTGTAAAGCCAGAAATGCTGTTAGTGGAAATCTGAAAATAAGGACATTTAAAGTAAGCATTCTTTGTAAGAAAGTGCTCAATATCAGAGATAGAGCATTAATAGTATTAATACAAATCTAGAAGTTGTCACTTAACTGATTGAGTGTATATTCAGCACCCAAACTCTAGAGTTTCATAGACAAACTTTTTGGCAATCATTTGGTCCACTCATCAGCAGGTTTTGCAATTGACTGGAAATTTTCTCATTTTCTTTATTTTTATAAAATTAAAATATAAAATTGAGAAAAATCAGCGGTCAGTTCCTGAACCTTCCTGACAAGTGGACCATGCGATTACAAAAAGGTTTGTTTACAAAACTCTGAATTCAGGGTGCTGAATATAACATCAATTAGCTAAGTGACAAATTTCATATTTGTATGAAGCATATATATATATATATATATATATATATATATATATATATATATATATATATATATATATATATATATATATATGTATATGTATATGTATTTTATTCCTTAGGCCAAATTCATATCAGAGCATGTTGACACTCCTTGGAAGTTGTGTCTTTAAAAAGATGTTTTTTTTATATGAATCCAAAAACTAATCTATGAAAGAATATGATATATAAATTTCTATATATCAGAACAATGTTAGGTAACTTAATGACAAAGTGGAAAAATTCTGTAATACAATTTGTCCTCTAAAAAGACTTCTTCAAACTAACATTCATATTGATGTAATTATATACAGGGTGCGATGAATGAATTGCTGTCTGAATTATGCAAAAATGAAAATAATACTGACATCTCATTTTACCAGATATATTTACCAAAATTTCACAAAATTATTTTGAAATACTGAAGAGTAAATTTATTCAATAAAAAAAAAAAAAAAAGACCGCCATTGGCATCAACCATAGTCTCCAGACAACTTTGAATTCTCCTACAACTCTTCTGGATGGTCTCCATGTTTAGGTTCATGAATGCTGCCATAATCCTTGCCTCCATCATTGGTACTACAAGGAGTTTTGTTCATCTTTTGCTCAACTGTGCCTCACACATAATAAAGGGGGTTGCAGTCTGGGAGTTAGGTGGTCAGATATAAGGGGTGATGTGGTTGTAAAAATTGTCTAACAGCCATGGCTGTGTTCTCCTGCTTGTGTGGCATGGTGCTGTGTCCTGTTGTAAGACATAGGGTCTTCCAGTAGCTACCCTCTTGACCCAGGAGAGCAGTCCCTCCTTAAAGCACTTTATGTAGGCCTACGTGTTGAGTCTGAGGCCCTTACCAACAAATTTGGCTGTTCTTTTCTTATCAGAATAATCAGAGTGCGTTTTCCAAACTGCTTTATCTTGATAATCACCATTAGACTCATCCAACTCTTTCTGAATCCTCTGCACTATCTTCAGATTGACATCCAAACACTCTGAAATGTTTATATTGGAGCGTTCAGTTCAAATGCCAAATAGTACAGAATACTGCTTCCAAATTTATGGTGGAGTGATTTGTGTCATAGTACTCTTCTTTTTTCACAGATGGTGCCCAACTGACTCTACTATATGGTGCAGTCAACAAAATACAACACAAACAACACACAACAAAATGAAAAATATAAAATGGCAACAATTTACCCATCACATCCTGTAGGTGTTAGAGAGAGGGGGGGGTAACATTCACATCAGCACATTTTGACTCCTTAGAAAGCTTATTGAAAGATTTCTTATATGAATTCAATATTAATTGATCTATCTCACTCCACACAGACATACACAAATTCTCTCTCTCTAACACACACACACACATATATTCTCTCTCACACATATATATTCTCTCTCACACACATATATTCTCTCTCTCTCACACACACATATATATTCTCTCTCTCACACACATATTCTCTCTCTCTCACACACACACACACACATATTCATTCTCTCTCTCTCTCTCACACATATTCTCTCTCTCTCTCTCACACATATTCTCTCTCTCTCACATATTCTCTCTCTCTCACATATTCTCTCTCTCTCACATATTCTCTCTCTCTCACATATTCTCTCTCTCTCACATATTCTCTCTCTCTCACATATATATATATATATATATATATATATATATATATATATATATATTTGAATGGATTTTTATTACTATAAACATTGTTTTTAGTGAGTACACATGTTTGAGTTGCTATCTCTGTCCATCTCAATATAAAACAGTTATTAATTTCACTGCTTGGGAAAATAAAAAGCTGGGATAGCAACTCAAATGTGTACCCACTAAAAATAGCATTTATATTAATAAAATATATATATATATCTATATTCTTAAGGTATTCTATATTTACAAATTAATATGCTCAATATCAGGGAGAGAGCATATGTAAATTAGGGGCTCACGGCAACAATGCATTGAAACACCGGTTCCCATACGGTCACTGAAGTTAAGCAATGTTGAGACTGGTCAGTTCCAAGATGGGTAGCCACTTGGTGCTGTAAGCTTGGATAATGGCTTGGAATTGTTAACTGGAAAGCAGAGTTCTAATTCCTGTTGGGTTTGTTATATTTACTTACTCACAAATATGCTTGGAAAATGGTATGAATCCACCTTTTCTACCCCCAGCTGTGTGTTAATTAATAAGACTTGTCTCACTAAACCATGATCATCTCAAAAAAAAAAAAAATAAATAAAAATTCTTACAACCTAAAAAATATTGAATATTTTCTGGCTTTAAATAACCCGCAAAGGGTTGATAAGTCATAAAAACCAGCTCAATTGAATTTTATTAGGATGGTCATTCAAATATGAAAGTGACTTTCGCCACTCAGTGTTGACCTGAGTGTCTACTTTTATATTTACATATGCTCTATCCCTGATATTGAGTATTTCAACTCACAAATATAGCAGATCTTAAAACATGTGTGTCAGAAGGGACAACTCAACACCACGCCCAAGTGCTGGACAACTCAGAGCCGAGAGAACTCATCACCAGAAAAACATAACTTTTTTTTTTTATAACTGAATAAAAGTAATTTATTAAGGAATAAAACCTTAATTATTGAATATTTTTCTTCATATAACGCATTTGAAAAAGCATTATATAAAATATGAACCAGTTTTTGGTTTTTAATTATTTTTAATAAAGTAAATTGTAAAGAAATTTATTTTTTATAAAGTAAATTGACATGGAATATAATTCAGTAAAACATGCTTCCGTATCTGTCTATATTTCTGAGATGAGGTATTAGTACACTATTTACATTGTACGGACTATTGTTATCTTTGCCGCCATATTTATTACAGTATCTGTCTACATTTCTGAGATGAGGTTTTATGTACACTATTTACATTATTTGGACTATGTCCTCATCTTTGTCGCCATATTTATTACAACGTTTCAGCCGTTGTATGCTCCAGCCTTCTTCAGGTGGTTGGAATGTCGAGCTGAACCCTTTATTTCTCTCACTGGGGTAGACTGTTCTAGTTCCGCGTGCCATGTTTAATGGATGTCAGTTATCTGTTAATTCCCCTCTGCAAGTTCTCCACTGCCTTAACTGGGTATTGAACTCACACTCTTTGGGTCCTCTCACCGGATCTAACCAATGCCTTTATCCACTGTGCCATGTGTCCTTGTGGCACTGTGGATAAAGGCATTGGTTAAATAAAGGATCTGGTAAAAAAACCTGCAATGATAACAGCAAAAATTGCAATATGAGCACTTGTAAAAAAATGATTGCTAAAGACATTAGGTTCATAATACCAGAAATTCATACACTTGAAATTCCTCAAGGATACATGGCACGGTGGATAAAGGCGTTATATCCAGTGACAGGACCCAAAGAATGTGAGTTCAATACCCGGTTACTTGGAGAGAGGAATAAACAGGAGATAACTGACATCCATTAAACATGGCACCTGGAACTAGAACAGTCTACCCCAGTGAGCGAAATAATGGGTTCAGTTTAACATTCCAACCACCTGAAGAGGGCTGGAGCATACAACGGCTGAAATGTTGTAATAAATATGACGACAAAGATGAGGACAATAGTCTGAATAATGTAAATAGTGTAAAACACACCTGTTTTTAATTATTTTTTTAATAAAGTTGATATTCTTAATTTTTATATGTCAGTTTACTTTATTAAAAGATAAGTATAAAAGTGGAAACTCGGGTCAATACCGAGTGGTGACAGCTTCATACTTGAATGCAATCCTCAGACCATTATAATAAAATTTAATTCACTGATTGATCTGGTTTATATGTCATATCAACCCTTTGCAGGTTATTTAAAACCAGCACCCATGTATGCCGACTCTCCTTAAAAATACTTTTTAGATGAATTCAGACCTAATGTAACAAATGTGCGGAATTTAGTCTTTGAACAGAAATAACTTTCAAATAAATTGATCAAGCATCCTATAATCTGCTGCAGGAGAAAAAAATTAATTTCAATCTGTTAATGGCTGTATCTTTTAATTGAAAAAAAAGTAGAGATCTGATCAATTCATGTAGAGGGGGGGTTCGAATTCCAACAAGCACATCCAGAAAAGCTTTCATATTTTAAAAAAAAAAAAAATAAAAGGAAAGAAATATCAAACTAAGGATGGGGGCACTCATGAATCTCCACAATTTCCTGGCCTTTGTAGCTCTTAACAAATTTTGCATTTTTGTTATCTTACCTAAACCTTGCACTGTCATGCATTTACTGAAGCTTACTAAGTAGGTTATGCGTGGTTTTCCTCTGCCTCTCTTGCCTTCAATCTGTTCTGTGAGTATCAAATTTTCCAAGCCCTCTTTCCTTATTGTGCGACCTAGAAATGTCAATAGTTTCTTCCTGATATATTGTACGTGATACTGCTGTTTCTGAGAGCTGGAGCTGTGGGTTGGCTACTGGAACAGATACTACACTTTGAACCTAGTCATCTGGTCTGCGGAAGGTAGTATTTACCAAAGTCTCTCAATGAGATGGGATGTGACACAAGGTCAGGTTTAATTTAGGGAATCCAAACACAAACACTCGGCCCAGAGGCAAAAATTTCCCAGCACCCACAACTGTTGGCTGTGTTGGCATCATCATGACTACTGAACACCACTCTCGTGTAATAGGGAAGTGCAATTGTGGACAGCTGTTCCATGGGACCGGGCACCTCGCAGTATTTTACTTTCTAAAGCTAAGTCTCTGTCCACGGACATAGTTACAATTGTGTCGCACTCTGCCCAAAGAATGATATGCAACCGAGAGATGCTAATTCTACCAGTGATGGGACGTGGAAGGTGCCATTTTTTTGTTTTGCTGCTTTTGAGGCCTTTTTAGATCCAGAATCAGTTTTACAATGATAGCTGGTTCAGCCTTTTTCTTCTGCGGAAATGCTGACAGGATATAGAGGTGATTGTTTTTGTTTTCATTTTCTGTAAAACTTTGTTGTTGCTCACATGCTGTGTCCATGTCTTTTTATGTCGTTGGTGATCATGGCTCTCCAAATTTCCTATCCTTTATAGCTCTTAGTATATTTTGCTTTTTTGCTATCCCGTCCTGGGTATGAAACTACATCCATGTCCTGGGTAAGATGATAAACTATGTCCAGCAGCAAGGCCTCTGATCAGCAGGTTTTGAGGAGCGTGGAACCACCTCTCAATTGCTGGTGTTCCCAGGTCCACCCTGATCTGGGGTGGTAGCACCTGTTAGGATCCCAGCTATGGGCAAATCGTTAACCCCGAAACTGGGGTAAAAAACACTATGAAAGTGTAAAAATAGGTTTTACTACCAAAAATACTTTGCAAAAAATTATTACCAGCAATAAATTTTTGAAGAGGGAAGGACTATTACCAGCAATACATTTAAAAAAAAAAAAAAATTATTACCAGCAATAAATTTTTGAAGAGGGAAGGACTATTACCAGCAATACATTTAAAAAAAAAAAAAATTATTACCAGCAATAAATTTTTGAAGAGGGAAGGACTATTACCAGCAATACATTTAAAAAAAAAAAAAATTATTACCAGCAATAAATTTTTGAAGAGGGAAGGACTATTACCAGCAATACATTTAAAAAAAAAAAAAAATTATTACCAGCAATAAATTTTTGAAGAGGGAAGGACTATTACCAGCAATACATTTAAAAAAAAAAAAAAATTATTACCAGCAATAAATTTTTGAAGAGGGAAGGACTATTACCAGCAATACATTTAAAAAAAAAAAAAAATTATTACCAGCAATAAATTTTTGAAGAGGGAAGGACTATTACCAGCAATACATTTAAAAAAAAAAAAAATTATTACCAGCAATAAATTTTTGAAGAGGGAAGGACTATTACCAGCAATACATTTAAAAAAAAAAAAAATTATTACCAGCAATAAATTTTTGAAGAGGGAAGGACTATTACCAGCAATACATTTAAAAAAAAAAAAAAATTATTACCAGCAATACATTTTTTGAGGGAAAAATGTTACCAGAAATAGATTTTTAACAAAACAAAATATTATCAGCAATAAAAATTTTGTCGGCATTACATAACCCGTTGAGTTCAATATGCTATAAAACAAAACAAACCAAGCAAAAAAAATTTTTTTGCTATCTCTTCTAAACCATGTTGTGCCATCCATTTTTCCACAAGCTTGTTGGGTATATTATGTGTTGTTTACCTCTTGCCTTCAATATGTTCTGTGAGTATCAAATTCTCCAAGCCTTCTTTTCTTATTACATACCCTAGAAATTCCAACTGATTCCAAATATAAGTGCCCTTTTTGTTTCCATTTTCTCTAATACATTGTCGTTGCTCATTTATTCAGTCTATGGTATTCTCAATATCCTTCTGTAGAACCATATTTCTGCTGCTTCAAGTATCTTCCACATCTGTGAGGAGGAAGTCTAGCATTCCCTGCCATATATGAGGACCAATATTACATAACCGTCCAGCGATACTGCTGTTGTTAATACTGTGAATACTAATGCTGATAATTTGTTTCCTGTTGGGAGGCACATTCTTCTTCAGTAGTACGTCTTGATCTAGGCGTGGTTGAAGAGAAAATAATAACATTACCCAGTGCAGTGAGTGAGCTCACACCTTTAGCCACCCAGCTAGAGACTTCAGCTTTTAATAGAGATGTCACCCCTACAGACTGGAATAAGATCACCCAATGTTTTTTTTTTCTATCTCGCCAATGGTTTCCTGTTGCTTGGTAAGAATTTTGGCCAGTTGCTTGAATGCTGAGAGTGTCAAGTGGAAGACTTCTGGGCTAGTTAAAAAAAATAAAAAATAAAATAAAATAAAAAATTGTTATTGCTCACATGTTCTGTCTATGCTAGTCTCAGCATCCTTCTGTAGAACTGCATACTTATAACAAATTTTGAACAATAGTTGAAAACCAACTTGTACATTTTTAATTGTTTTATTTTCCTTAATAGAAAGTCTATTAGCTTTTAACTATAAAAATAAATCCCGTTCGTGAGAAAGAGTGACACTAATTTAAGTCAATAATAACAGAGGAATTATACAATTACTGCTATAATTTGCTAAATTTGTATCGAATGTAGCATTTTATTACCTTTCATTTTTTACTGCTAGAGAAAATGCCTGCAGAAACAACAAGAAAGGAAGAGCGAGTTCTTAGAGTGATTCTTAGTGAAGCAGTTATTTAAACTATTAAGCTATTTTATCTCTAAAGATTTATTGAAAGCTGGTAAATTCCAGTGACAATGTAGCTAGGATGTGAAAAGACTAATGGATATCGACTTTCAAGGAATGGCCAACTGGGAAATAATCCAGAACTATACATGGTATATAAATATAAGAGAAACATTTCGTGTAATTGGGCAAATTAAGCTTTTGTATTCAACTTCACTTAAAAGTTGTTCAAGGGAAAAATGCCAAGTTCCATTAAATAGGAAAGTAATTACTAGGAAAATGGCAAAGCATAATTCTTATTTGCGCTCTGGAAGAGTACTGGACTGTAAGCAATGAATCCTAAAATTCTAGAAATCATTCAAGGACAGTCGGCCATTGCTTATTCAATAATTTAAGTTCACATACAACTGTTCATAATCAGTTGACTTTGGCATTGATTTGAATAAAATAATTTGCATCTTCAAATGGGTACAGCTCAGAGTGTAGTCTGCCTCCGTTGTTAGCAGATGCAGTGTCTTTTCCTACGATGTGCAGCAAAAGAATATTATTTGGCAGGTTCAAAAAAAAAAAAAAAAAAAAAAAAAAATTATCCTAGCATGAATTCAAAAAATAAATTATTTGAGAGCTACCTGCTAAGCACGTGTAGCTTATATAATTGAATCAAATGCTCGCATCAGTCAAAAATAATGCGATTTTCAAGTCGCAACTTATGCGACAACTGTCTTTCCCAGGATTCATATAATGTCATCCTGCTTTTAAGTGCCATACTGTAAGTAACATAAACATGCAGGTTCTATAAAATTATTAGCATGAGTCATGAATAATTTCTATTGATGGGACAGAGCTCAGGGAGAAGTGGATTCTTGCCTTTACTAATAATACCGGGTCTACTCATAAATAATTTCCATTTTGGTTTCTCAACTTTATCCTTCAAAATGAAAGCACAGTGACATCTTATTCAAATTTTTTTTTTGTTTTTTTTTTTAATCATTACACCCCAAGCAAGATGATAAAGCCACTAAGATGCAATGGGTTCCTCAGAGAAAACGTTAATGAGAAGAAACAATAAAAAGAGTAGTATTCAAACAGACAGAAGACGACGATTGATGTTGCATTTGAAATTTTAAAAATCATAGTTGACAGGAAATCAGAAAGCTTAAAGGAGCTACGTAATGGAAAGTGATCAATATCTTTGATATTCAGTTGTATGGATATTAGTTTGTAACCCCGAGTGTGGGTATGTGTCTACATTTGTGTAAAGAAATGTGAGCTTATCTGACGGCGCAGACGGCTGATCTGAAAAACGTCAAGACCAACCCAACCTGTTCCTTGTTAAGAGAACATTGCTGCATATGTAACACTAGAGTCTCGACACCAAAATAGAATGACAATTGTGTATACATGTGTGCTAAAACACATGGATTATTTATCCGGGTGTGTTTGTACAAACTAAAATGCATACATCTGTATGTATGTGCGTCTATATATGTGAGAGTGTCATTTCAAACAAACACAGAAGAAAATTCCCCGCTTCACTACACACAAAACATCAAACACAAATAAATAGATTCACTTTTTAAAAAATAAACCCGTTTGAGGATTGCAAAAGCATGAAACCCAGGGTTACAAACTAATATTCATACAACTGAAGATATATATATATATATATATATATATATATATATATATATATATGCACATTTCATTAAAAACGACTGACAAGGTGCTTTTATTTAGTTTTTTATATAATTTCTGGTGCGATCTAATAAAAGTTTTTCTTTTCAGAGGGTAAATTATATAAAAACTGTCCGAATGTCCTTTTTTTCCGAGCGCTTTCGGCTATACATTTAGCCATTTTCAAGAATTATATTTCAACTGTTAGAATTAGAAATAGTTTGTTATATGTATGTTTTATAAAGTGATTCATTTTTTTGTTTCAAAACACGGTCAAGATATTATGTCCATGTTCAAAGTTAATATTATTAAGTGTTGGTTTGTTTGTTTTTATTAATAAGGCTTCCATTATTTTTAGCCTTTTTTTGCAAGTGGATGATGCTATTATATTAGTGTTGTCGACAAGTATATTCCGAATAGTGTCCGGTAGGTCTCCTTGAATATTTAAATGAGATCTAATTGAGCAATATTAGATCGCACGAGAAATTATATAAAAAACTAAATAAAAGCACCTTGTCAGTCATTTTTAATGAAATGTGAATGAAAGAAGGATTGTTGCCTAAATACACAAATATATATATGTGTGTGTGTGTGTGTGTGTGTGCAGCATATATTCATTGAAGCATGTTTGGTTAAGTAATTTAAACGTATTACGTGTATTTTAGTTTAAATCCTTTCAGGTCCACAAATTAATTTCTTGATGGATGTAGAAAATTGATTAAGAAAAAAATCAAAATTTTCTTTCAAATAATTTTTATTTTCACAAGCATTTCAAATCTCATCCGAGACCATCTTCAGGGGTTGTATATCTATGGATGTGTTACGTGTTAACACTGTAAATTCAAAATATTTGTGTAGCTCTATACAACGGAGGTGATTTACATTTTTTTTTCTTTTAAATATTTTTAATTGTAGTATTTTATTTTAGTATTTTTATATAACACTTTTGCTGCTACAAATATTTAAGAATTTTGTTGCTGTACTCTGTAGAATATTGGTTAGCTTGCAAGTGGGGTCTGACACACGGGTAGACTGGTGTAGTCACTTCAAGCTGAATTTTTCCTGAGTGATTTGATGGAGAGATATATGGGTGAATAGAATCCACTCATGCAAATATGTTGGCCAGGTCCATTCCAGCAAAGTGGACTAACCCACCTTGTGCATTAGGTACTCTCCTATAAATGAGGTAGAATTAGCTGGTTTGCCTCTACCAGGAGACCCAAGAAAGCAGCCAATTTGCAGGTAAGTCATTTGACTTGTACATCTCCCTCCTCTCCTCATTGTGGAAGAATAGCGGCTGTTGGGAAGGAATCAGTTTCTTAGTGACTGGCCAATTGTATGGGCGTAGTTGGGATAGCACCCTGGGGATCCTGGTTCTTGATGGCGGTGACTGAGTAGGCCCCTGGGATGCCAGGTCACTTTGCAATGTAATGCCACCATTTCCTGATTCTTTGGCAGATTGATGTGGCCTACACATATCTGTAATCATTGGCTCAGGGGACACAAGCAAAGCACTTGGTATAGGGGTGTTGATTACAGGTGCTTCAAGTTTCCTTAGGAATCTACGTTTCTGCAGGGTTATTCTACCTGATCCTGCAACTCTAATCCTATATTGATGGTTGGGAAGCGTCTCTACTATTCGCCCAGTTATGTCCCATCGATGGCTATTTGGGTTTTGAATGGAGACTGTGTCACCCTTGCATTTGGATAATGTCTTTTCACGCATTTGGGATGTGGCTATCCACTCGGGGGTGTGGTTATATAAGTGTGAGTAAGATGGGATAAAATCTCGAAGACATCTATGAAGCAGGAGTTGTGCTGGTGATAAGCCAATGCCTTGGATAGGGGTGTTAATATTGCAGGATTGCTCATGCTGCCATGTCATTGTCCAAGGAACTCTGGTGTCCTTTGTGGTCCTTTATGAGTCTTTTTGCAGTCTCGACTGCTAACTCTGCTCGTCCGTTAGACTGGGGATAGGCCACTGATGAAATTCTTCAGCCTAGGTTTTTAGGAACTGTTGGAATGAGTAAGATGAGAAGGGTGGCCCACCATCTGTTCTTCAGGTGCACTGTATGTTTGGAATATTTTCCTGCAGATGGATATCAACCTGGAGGCAACCGCCTGCCCTGGCTTGATGCAGTACAGAATGAGTCACCCAGTGAGCCTGTCTGTGCAAGCAAGATATGTGAAGGACCCAACATAGAACAAGTCCATCACAATTTTTTTGAAAAGGCCATTCTTGTGAAGGTGTCATGTGGATTGGTTCATGTGGTAGACTTGGGGCATTCCTTGAACACGTGATGCAATTATCCCTGTAATTGCGAATTGAGGCATTCATTCCAGGCCAGCAGACTGACTCTTTAGCACATGCTTTCATGCCCACTACTCCTTGATGAGCTGAATGTAGGCACCTTAATATGTTTTTGCGTTGGGAGGTTGGTATTACTACCCTCCTGTCCAGTAGTATTAGGCCATTGTCATTGCTGAGGCAGTTACAAACTTCCCAGTATTCCTGGGTTGTAGGCGGCATTGCTTGATGACTGGTAAATCATTGTCTATTATTTTTGGCCTCAATTCTCTTATATAAAGGGCTTCCAGAATTTTAACTTTTTGCTTATTATTACCTTGATGAAGCACTGATATATCTTTTACTAATATCCGTCTAAACCAAATGCAGACACGAGTGTTCCTTTAAATTTTCTCGTCATTGTCATTGTTGTAAAACATAATACATCTAGATTATTTAGGCAAACATGCTTGAATACATAACATTTATAATTTATATATATATATATATATATATATATATATATATATCAATTTTAGGAAAATCTATGATAAAGCAGAACAAATTTTCATGTGGCACGTTTTGGCCTTTAGGACACCATTGGACTAAAGTAATATCTATGTGACTAAAAATGTGTACAAAGGAGAGGGGATACTGATATTCTAAATTTATCTTTGTTTTTTTTTAAATATGATTTGGGTATATTGTCTAACTGATTTCATTTAGTATCTTTTTCTTTATGTTTTTATCACTTTTGTTATGAAGCATCCAGTATGGTGTTAATAGAACTGTCAAGAACGATTAATTAAAAGAGAAAGCAATTTAGTAAGACGAAAAAGTATAGAAAGTGCTTTAATCACTATAACAAACAGTAAAATTTAACCTTTCATGGCAGATCAATTATCAAAATGTGGGATGATTAATAACGAAAGTGATAAAAATTTTGATCTTCATAAATTTAAATATAATGTCAATTTTGATCTTCTGTCTTTTTAAGACCTGTTCTTTTATCGTTCACTCTCAATGTTTTTTTTCTTTGCATATTATTTTGCAATCAGTAAACCCTTGCATCTTAGTTGCTTTACTACATTGCTTGGGAGTGAAATGTATAAAAAAAAAATAAAATAAAAATTCAAAAATATATATATAAATGCAGAGTCAAATCAATTCTGGACTTTTTAAAAAGATTGGTTGAGGTTTTCATTTGCTACTCTTGCCTACAATATAACATGTGACGAGTGTCAAATTCTCCAAAACTGCTTTCCTTATATTTCCAGGAAATTTCAACTGTCTTTTTCTGATGCTTAGCAAAAGCATCTACATTATTCCTATTTTCCTTAAAACTTCCTCATTGTTTACATGTTCCATCCATGATATTCTCAGCATCCGCCTGTAGAACCACATTTCTGTTGCCTGAAGTCACTACTTCATCTGTGAAGAAATTGTCCAACAATAATAGTGAAAGTTGATTTACTTTGTGTTGCCTCATTAGAAACAAAAGAAGTGTCCTGAACACTTCTTTTGTTTCTAGTGAAATTTTCCTGTTTGCTGATACTTTAGTTTTGGGAAGGCATCTTTTGCTGTTGCAGTTCACCTTCGGGTTTCTGTATTCACTGATAGTAAATCTTGGTAGGATTTTTTAGTTCTCTTATGATTGCCTTGCTGTCAAGGTTAAATGAATCTGGTGAGAAGACGCATTCTTGTCTTGCAAGACTTTCTATTTTGGTTTGGTTTATTTTACGGCATATCAACCGCAATGGGTTATTTAATACCGACAACTTTTTTATTGCTGGTAATATTTTGTTTTGTCAAAAATCTGTTTCTGGTAATATTTTTCCTTCAAAACCGTATTGCTGGTAATAATTTTTTTCAAAAAAGTATTGCTGGTAATAGTTAACTATTTGCCCATAAATGGGACCCTAACAGGTGCTACCACCCCGGGTCAGGGTGGACCTGGGAACACCAGCAATTAAGAGGTGGTTCCATACTCCTCAAAACCTTCTAATCAGAGGCCTTACTGTTGGATGTAGTTTAACGTCTTACCCAGGACACGGATGTAGTTTAACGTCTTACCCAGGACACGGATGTAGTTTAACGTCTTACCCAGGATGGAAATCAATGAGTAGAAGACTGATGAAGGTTATAGAATGACAAGGTATTCATTACATGTACAATAAATAAAAAATATTCAGGTATAAGTGACATTGTGTTAATCAGATATAGTGTACTACAATATTTTATGCAAAAATTATAATAATTACAAAGTTATTAGTAATAAAATTTTGATTAAATGTAAGTCTTTTCTGGATGTGGAATATCCAGAAATGTCAGGTTGGACCTGGGAACACCAGCAATTAAGAAGTGTTTCCATACTCCTCAAAACCTACTGATCAGAGGCCTTGCTGCCGGATGTAGTTTATCGTCTTACCCAGGACAATTTCTATTTTGGTGTGCTTAATTCATTTTTTATCTGTATACAGGTGCTTGGATCTCAGTAAATGTCCAACATCATTCTAATCTTTCCTGAATTGTACCCTTTGTATTTCAAATGCTTTCTTCTAGGTTGGTAAGGCTCCTTAACACCATTCGCACCAAGAAAAACAATGAGCACTCCCCAGAGAGTAAATAGAATTACTACATAAAATACAAGTGTGTGATGGACAAAATGATGACAAAATGTGAATTTCAAAAAGAGGATATTATCTAATTTTGTATGGTACTCATGCTGATCTTTATTTAAGGCCATGTCATCATGTACATCTCACCAGTAACTGGGAGCCTATGTCAAATCTCATAGTTTCACTTGGAACAAAGAGTTTTTAGTATAGGTCTGGCTTTGCAGCAGTTCACTACTGGATAAATTCAAAAACAAATGTAGAGATTAGGTGTGTGGAGTGAGTAGCCATGGTCAAATGCAAAATAAATAACAGACGTTCGCAACAAACAGAATTGATAAAGTTTGCAATAACAAGAAAAAGAACAGGGCAAAATATAATATAAAGCAAGCAAACAAAATATGCAAAATAAATTAACAATTAATAAGGCAAAATTTCACAAACTCAGAATTAGCGTCAACACAAAAGCATGTTCAAACAAGCGAATGTAGCATTCTGACTTCAAGACAAGACAGACCAGGACTACATAAGGTCAAACTGAGTACCAGCCTATTTTGCTGGATAGGATAAAATCCCTGCATGCATTTGTGTGCTTCTGCCTATAAAAGAGGAGGGGGAAAGTGTTTTGCAGTCATTCCTACTGAGATTGTTTTTCTTTTTTGGAAATCATCTATAGAGGTTTTCTGTAAAGTAAGTGACCAGCTTTTGTCCAAATTTGTCTGTTATTGTTGTCTGACATGTTGATTTGTATTTGTGGCATTGCACTTTTTCATCTTAGACTTTGTGTTTGTTTTGCTGTTGTAGATCCCCAACTGTTATGGAGGCATCTCCTCAGCAGTTAAAAGAACCACTTCCCGTTACTCCTTCAGCGTTGGTGATGAGCAGACTGAAGAAGCTCTCTGAATACTGTAAGACCCAAAAGGAGAAGTACAAAAAGTTAATTGCTGAAAATGAACTGATGCCCCCACCCCCATCATACAGGACAATCTCCCTGCTGATAACGGATGTGAAAACAAGGAGATTGCTCGGTATCAGCAGGGAGATAATGGAGGAGACAGTGAAGAGCCTCAATGCAAGCCCCAAAATATTGGTGCGACAATCAAATACCACGTGGGACATTCTGTTGGCGACCAGTGATGAAGTGAAAGCTCTGGCAGAAGGCATCCTCACTACAAAGCCAGTGAGTTTGCAAACCATATATTTTGGCACCTGGAAAACAAAATAGAGGAGGACCATCTGGGGGTGGACTTTGCGCATTATGGACAAGTTGGGGAGATCGTAAGGGTCAAAAGTAAAGTAGGGATTGCCACAGGGGAGGTGTCCCTGCAAGTGACAGACATGCAAGAGTTTTATGGATGTCCCTGACATCTTACCGTGCAATGGCCACAACATATTCATAATTGTGGAAGGCTGTCAACCCTCTGGGGCGATCACCCAAAACAGGAGATGTGGACATGGGCTCTTAAGTGCCATCCCCTGTGGTAGCCAGCTACCTGGATAGAATGTTAGTAAGAAGGGTCGATCTAGATTTGCTAGATAGTTCCACTGTTTAGATTATTTGGATCACGGACTTGTCCATGCATAGATGGTTTTAGGTACTTGGTCTAGAATGGCTGGACACTGGAAATTCAACAGCTGACTAGATTAATACAGCAGGAATTAGTGGTTATTGGGAATAAGCGGTGGGAGAGGCTTAAGGATAGTATTTGGACTTTCACCACCGAATATAGCCAATGACTTGCCCTAGATAAGGCTAACAAGGTGAAATCTCTTAAGGATAGTTCATCCTGGGCAGAGGCTGTTGGAGATTGTTACATTTGGGAGGTCAATATCCCAGAGGAGCAAACTCTGAGGTCAACCAAGCACATGAGAGGCATTTCGAGAGATGTTTCACCAAGGAGCCTAATTTCTGTTTCCCCATCTATTTGGCTGACTTTCCTTGGCCTCTGAGCCGACTGAAGCATATTGTACTTGAGGCTGTTGCACATCTTTGTTCCGATTTTGACTCCTATTGAACAACTGGTTTTGGCAGGAGTCCTGGTAAGGGACAGGGCATGCAGACCAGACCTATGCGGAATCACCGTCTCTGGAGAAGATCAAGCCAGAGTTTCTGTGTATGCTGATAACATATCTATTTTTGTGTTGTGCTGTAGCGACATTGAGGTAGTACAGAAGGCACTTGAGCAGTTCGAAAAGATGATGGGTGCCAAACAAAATTAACCGCAACAAGTCATTCGGCTTGCGGTTAGGTGCCTGGAAGCATGTTCGTGCTTCTGGGGCTCTTTGGACCCATCTGCATTCTTGGAGCATCGTCAGGCTTGATCTCCAACTAAAAAAGAACTGGGTCAAGGTACAGTCAAAGGTCAGAGCAGCTGTCGATAAAAGGGTAAATATATGGCATATGCCAGATTGAATGGCGATGGAGGAGTTTTTGTGATGAATGAGCAAATTGTAATGGAGTACTGGTCCATGAATCAAATTAGTTAAGTCTAGGAGATTTAAATGTTGATCAGCCTCACCCCACTTTCCCTTTGACCGCGTGCCAAAATTGTATTTTTCAACAATAAATCTACATTCCTACTTATATTGAAATCAACAAGATTCATAATTAATTTGGCTCATAAAGTTAATCTTTATCTAGATATATTTTTTTCTTTACTAAAGTTTTATTACAATTAATATATAATTTGGCAAAGGTTCAGATCCATCACTTCCCACCCTGTTAACAATAGTGTACAAAATGTTAGGTATGGCCAAAAATGTGTTTTTTTTTTTTTTTTCACAAAAAATGAAAGCAAAGCAAAAAAAATTTAATCACTAACACCTGTTTTAAAATACTGGCCAAGAAATCAGGTAATTCATTACTGAATGAATTGTAAAGTACTGAATAGATTATTTTATTAGAAAACCTTTTGGAAATATTTTTGGTGTGTTCCGTTTCACCCCTCCTCTTTTTGATATCTCATGTGTATTTTTCATTTGAGGAGGTATTCATCAAATTCTTTTACACTTATGTAAAGAAAAAAATCTCTGAAGATGAGATTTCAGTAAAAGTTTTATGCAATATCAAGTGTGAACACATGGAAAATTCGCCCATAACCTTTCCAAAAATAATTCAATAAAATTCAGAAAAAATTTTTTTCTGGCAGTTGGTGCCTGCATAATTTAATACAGCATTTTCTTTGAGTTAGTAGAAAAAAAACAAATCTACAGTTAATATCTATATTTTTTTAAATTACTTATAATTTTTCAGTGCAATTTTGAAATTCATTCACTTGTTTGTCAGAAGATTTTTTTTTTTTTATTAAATAAAGACATGCTTTGAAGAATCGATAAATGTAAAGTTTAATGGTACTTTCAAATGTGAACCTTTTTTAAAAGAATTTTTTTTCATTTTAGCAGCAGTTCGATGTTCAAAAAAGAAAATAATTCCGAATTACCACTTCTGACTACTTATCCCTATTGAAAGAGTAATATATGATAATTTAATAACTCTTAAATTCAGAATAATTTTTTTAACCCCCCCCCCAAAAAAAAACATCCCTCTACCAAAAAAACAAAAACCCCAAAAACAACAACAACAAAAACCCCAAAAACAACAACAACAACAACCAAAAAACAACAACAACAACAACCAAAAAACAACAACAACAACAACCAAAAAACAACAACAACAACCAAAAAACAACAACAACAACCAAAAAACAACAACAACAACCAAAAAACAAAACAAAAAAAAAAAACAACACCCAGTATTATTTGTCACCAACAAGGAAGCAGAGATACTATTGAGACTGGGAAGTGAGAACTGGGCATCTCCTGCCTAAATATGACAGCCATAGTCCATTTCAGGCCTAATCTAGAGCTAGATCAGATGAGAGATCAGCTGCCAATTTCTGGCCATCATGAGTTTTGGAGGTGCACCCATATATCGTATCATCGGCATAGATATTCACAAATGATCTCAGTATACTCTTAGGCAGATCATTTATGTAAAGTAAAAAGGGGGTTAGCTCGAGAAATGACCCCTAGGAAACACCTGCTTTGATTGCTATAGCCTTTTGTCTATTCATAATTTGGTTGGAGATCTTTCAGAACTCTCAGATCCAATTTATTTGTTTTCAAGCCTTGGCCTGGATCACTTGTGTTGAATATCAGTTGAGGAAAGACTTTTTGGTCTTACTTCTGCTGCATCAGATTGGGTGATAGTATAAACAGGAAATGCAAATGGTGGTTAAAATAAACAGGACGCACAGGTCTCCTGAGCAGAAGGAAATGCGTGCTTGTGTGGGCACATGCCAGAAGAGATATGGCCACACAAAGTTGCATAGGCAGCATATTGGAAGTTGAAGGTGTAGCCACATGAAATCGTGTAGGAGTCAAAATGTTATTTAACTGGTCCGATTCTTGGTTTGGCTAGAGGTTTACCGGAGATTTGTCTATCATTTCTTGTGTGTACAATCCTAAAATTTTGATTCTCCCACACTCTACCTATTTCCTGCAACTCAAACAATAAAGATATTTATATATTTTTATATATATAAGTGTTCGCCGCTGCAATATATTACACTTGTGCATAGATACACTTTGCGTTTTCCAGAACTTACTTGCAACTTTTGCAGGCAAATCTGAATGCAGTTAGAGTCAAACTACACCAGTCTTTGCGATAGATATTGAAGTAGTGTTTAAGTTGGTACCTCCACAAAATCACTAAAAAAAGAGCATAGCATGATGAAAAAGACGTCAAACTTGACGAAAACAAAATTTTATCGTCTAAATATTTATGTTATTATTAAGAGGAAAGATCAAAGTTTATTTTAACTATTTTTTAAAATTTTTCCTTCTTTTTAGAACAATCTGAATTTTTATTTAAAAATCCTTCTTTCTCTTTGTATCACTGGAACTAGTAAAATAACATACAATTTTTAGCACGTTTTTTTTGTATGACACATTAATTTGAAAGATCTTGCAAAAATGAAAATACTTGTCAGATGTTAATGAAACTTTCAGAAAGTATTCACAGATGATCGAAATTATTATAAATATGTTTTCTTTTATTAAAGTCATGGCAGAAATATTTTTGTTATATTTATTACCCCCACCATAACTAATTTTATGAAAACGCTAGAAATTTGATCGCGTCAGGTTTAGTGATTACAGTAGTTAAAAGCACAAAGCTTTGAAGAATGCAAATCATATTTTTTTGTTTTTAATTGGATCCCCCTACCTGAAAATCAGCTCTGAATTGTAACATACAAAACTCAATAAAATAAATATATTATTTAATTTCAAATGCTTTTATTTGCTTTTAGTTGTTTTTATGAATATGGACAATATTTTCTGAAAGCCAAAAAATTTTTGATGAAAAATGAATATTTAATACAATTGTTATTTTTTAATTATAATAGATTTTTACATTTAAGTTGTTAAAATATTATAAAATTAGTTAAAAGCCACATAAGGTTTTGTAAGTGTCCTGATGAGATAGATCTTGGTTTAGTGCATTGTAAATTATATCGTTTTGACTAATCAGAAGACCCGCAGTAATTAAGAAATGTAATTTTGTGTTTATAATCAGGCTCTAATTATAAAGTACAGAAGACCAACCAGAATACAATTAAGTTATTGTTATTTGAGTTAAGCATTGTTCTTCGCTGTTAAGGTCTTTACTTTTGCGAAACACATGTGGAGAAGTTAATTTGATTTTTCAATTTCAACTGAGAAGGGTACCTAAAAGTATCAGTATCATCTTATAAAATTTATATGATCTTATTTTTATATTAATCTCAGTTATAGCATTTTTTCCATAAATGAAATATCAAAATTAATAATAAAATGAATGGAAATACAAATAACACAGTAAAATGTAGTAAATCTACATAAACTTATAGTATTTTATGTACACTTCTGATAAAATTTCATAAGAAAGGTACCTATAAATTAATTAGATACCTTTCTTATGAAATTTAATTTCATTTGTAACAGTCTTGTTTTAATTTCTTTATAATATATTTTCCATAAAGCATTGTAAACGTAAAGGTGAAATCTAAGTACAAAAAAAAAATTAGAGTGCTGAAAGTTTTCCTTAAAAATAACGAGGTAAATAATTTGTTCACTTAAATGTAAAAGATTTCACTTTTCTCCTTCCGTAGAACAAATTATCCTCAAGGAATCCGTCAATATGTCATTCAACACCTGCAAGTGACGCTAAAGTTAATGACCTGCTTTGTTTTATTTTCAAATTACATCTTTTTGGCACAGAAGCTAAGTTAAGCTTGGTTCAAAATATTTTAAATAAACATTATAATTTCTGATTTTATTAAAATAAGTTTTGAAAAAATGATAATTGATATTTAAAAGAATTTCAAACTGAGATTTTCATTGATTCTATAAAATGTAAAAAAAATGGTCAATTTTGCTGACTAAAAAAAAACAAGATTTTTAAAATTTTCGAACGTGTTAGGAATGAGTAAAAAAATACCACAAAAATACTTTGATCTTTCCTCTTAATAATAACAAACATTTAGATGATAAAATTTTGTTTTCGTCAAGTTTGGCGTATTTTTCATCATGCTATGCTCTTTTTTAGCGATCTTGTGGAAGTACCTATGTTTAAGGGTGAATTAGAGCCGACTGATTTTTGTTGGAATTTATTTTGTGTGGGTATAAAACACTCCATTTCAGACAGGATCCATTCAGAGATGAGGACAGCAGATTTGGAGGCAGCATGCTTGTCCCATTCTGCCTTCATGTAAGCATCCCCTTCCCCACATATGACTCAATATTGTAGAAGCAAGGTTACTTGGGCAGGGACAAGCATAGGCAAGTTATCTATTTGTTACAACCAAAGATTTACAGGTTTTTCAATTTGTATATTAATTAACTTAACAAGGTGACTGAACAATTAAATTTGAACTCTGATGTTTAGGGCTGGGGTTGTTGGCCATTCGTCCCCCATTACTGCCATCATGAATACCGATTTGGTGCGGGGTACTTCCGGTGCAGAAATAAAAATTTTGGCCTATTTACTTCTTTTACAGACTTTCGTTGCAGGAAATCACTACGCACTACCGTAAAGAAATGTAATATTTTTGGGGGGAGTAGGGGTTGTGTTTAGCTTCTTTCTGTGTAGAGTAGGGGACAAGTTAAAAAAAAACATTTAATGATACAATAAACTGGATTAACTTTAGGGTTAGGTGTTAAGGTTAGGGGAGGGGTTTTCTTTCTGTGTAGAAAAGGGGACAAATTAAAAAAAAAATAAATAATACAATCAACCCTTCTACTTTACCAAGTTCGTGCACTAGTTTTTGTTTTATTTTCAATTTTAAAATTATAAAAAAATGCTTTATTTGTATTATTAAATTTTTTTTAATCCGATTTATTGTATTATTAATTTTTTTTTTAATTTGTCCCCTTTTCTACACAGAAAGAAGCCAAACCCTCCCTAACCTTAACACCCAACCCTAAAGTTAATCCGGTTTATTGTATCATTAATTTTTTAAAAAGTTTATCCCCTTTCTTACACAGAAAGAAGCCACCCCCCCAAATTACATTTCTTTACAGTAGTGCGTAGTGATTTCCTGCAACGAAAGTCTGTAAAAGAAGTAAATAGGCCAAAATTTTTATTTCTGCACAGGAAGTACCCCGCACCAAATCAGTATTCATGATGGCAGTAATGGGGGACAAATGACCAACAAGAAGTCCGATTTTTTTCTTGTCGATAACTCCCAAACTGTATGGTTTCTTCATAATTTAATTGTTAATTCGAGTTCAGCATGTACATTTGCACGGAATTATGATGATTTTATTTTTGGGTAAACGGTAAATGTTCATTTTCAACACCCGAGCGCTAATATCCCTTCAAATTCTTTTACAAGATAATCTTATTTCCATGCAAATATATATGCTGAACTCAAATCAACAATTAGATATTGAAGAAACCTACCTTTTTGGATGTTAACGACCAGAAAATATCGGACTTTTTCTTGGTCTTTCGCTTATATTCGCTGCTCAACGATTTTAAGGCGTAGACATAAAATTTTGGCCTATTTACTTCCTTTACAGAAAGTCCTTGTAGAAATTAATACGCGCTTACGTAAAGCGATTTTTTTTTTGTACTTAATTTAAGAAGAAAGTTAACCTTCAGATATATGAAAATACTTACAAATTATAACAAAAAGGAGTTCAGCATATACATTTGCACGGAAATAAGACTATTTTGGAAAAAATTGAAGGGATATTAGCGCTCGGGTGTTAAAATGAACATTTTCCGGAAGAAAGAAAAATCTGTTATGAATGAATTAAATTTAAATAACAATATTAATAAAATTCTTTCTTGAAAAAGGTTTTGTAACATTTGTAATGAGAAAGACCAGTAAAATAGGAAAAATTATTAAATTATTTCGTTTTTAAATTAAAATTATTGAAATGTTACACATTTTGTTCGGTCGTATAAGAAACGTGGTAAAAGTTACATTTTTTTCATTTGTTAGAAACATAAATACGGATTAAGGAAAAACGAAGTTAATGTATTTGCTTTTATAAATAAAAATTTAATTTAGAAAAATAAATTAACTTGCAAGTAACGAGACCAGGTTACCTAAAATCACTTCTTTCTTTTTTTTTAGTGAATTTCTCAAACAAAAATGTTTGTTTTTGCAATGAAAACATGAAATAATACAAGTCCAAAGGAAATAAAATGTCATACTTACTTTAATTAAAGAAAGCCAATATGGTACTCCAAATGCGAAAAGCAAGAATTTCCTTGAATGTCTTTAAGCAAACTACACAACAACGAACTCTCGTAGATCGAAACTGAGCAGTTTACCAAAGACTCCTCACCGAATTAGGATACGACACAAAGTCAGTTATTTAACGTGGGGACCCGAGCACAAACACTCGGGCCAATGGTCAAAATTTATGCAGCCCGGGCAAAAAGTTGGTCAAGGCCGAGGAACAGACATTACAATTTGATCATAGTCTCTGGATCGTGAAATCTTCGCTCCCAGAACAATGACGAGATTTGAGGTAAGCCTCCAGATACAGGTGAGACATGCACGGTGACACAATAATCGCCATGATGGTACTTACTTAAACTAAACATCTAAAAAAGTAATAAAAAAAAACATTATTTTGGCCGGGATGAAAGCATCTCATTTTATTTTTACAATAAATTAACTATTCTCTCGTCATTTGAGAAGGCGACAGAACTTCCCTCATTGCACTAAGAAGAGAAATTCAATCGACGCCAGCGTGACCGTACTCGTCATGATTGGACAATTTTTTCCATGTCCCGTATACACATGCATGCGTATGGTAACTCACAGTAACGAAGAAATACTGTATCACATCCAACCTTAGTGGAGGGAGGCCAGGTAAATACAATTATTAATCATTTTTAATGCCCATCAGTGCTGAATGTGTTTAAAGTCATTAGGCAAGGGAATCTTCGATTTCGAAACGTTTTCTAAGCATGCTTTATAAATGGATTTTATTTTTAATCCTATTTCTTATTACTCTATAAAAATATTATTTTAGTGGATACACGTTGTTTGAATAAACGCCCTGTGTTCATCTGCATTTTTTTTTCGTTTTTTCTAACAATGTAAATTACATCTACTAGCCTGCGATTTCACGAGACTAAAACAAAAATAAGTTCTTCTGCAGGGTTTAAACCTGCATATCTCTCTGAGAGGAAACCACTATCTGATTGGGCATGTGGTTCTCAACCTATTTTTATGCATAGACCAATTTTAATCTTGATTTTTTTTGGTGGACCCCCATAACCATTTGATGAAAAAAAGCTTATTTTATTTTTTTACTAATAGATAAGTTTAGGAATTGTATTATAGAAATAGTAAATGTATATGCTTTATTTTGAAGTAAAACTAATTTAATGGAAATAAATTTGTATTTAACAACTAAAAATCTATGTACACTCAAAAAATTCATAATAAACCATTTTAAAATATGTAAGTAATAAATTAAAAAAATCTCAAATGGAACTCATGTTGTATACAATTCATTGAATCAGGATCAAATATGGATTAGAATCCGATGGAATGATAGGATAGTTAACAAATAGATAACATATATGAATTTAATATGTTTTGCTTTTATTTCAGCTTCATAAAAAATGAAACATGAAGGAGAAAAGACCATTTTTCCTTCATGTTTCATTTTGTGATGAAGCTTAAATAAAAGAGAAACATGTTGAATTCGTAAATGTTTTCTATTTCTTCCTTATCGTTATACACTCCAGTGCTAAAGAAAGTGGAAGAATAGTTGACTCATTATATATCACTCTAGAAAGTATCTATCTAACACATTCTGCCATGTTTTATCTTTACAAGAATTGGGCTAACGTTATCTGCTGACATGAGGTGGGAAGATTATATTGAATCAATTGCTAGGTCAGCTGCTAGGAAAGTTGGTTCAATGTGTTGCGCTAGACAATTTTTCTCTTTAAAATCTATCTTAAATATTTGTAATAAGTGTACCATTAATTTATGCCTTGAATATTGTTGCGAATTGTGGTCTGGTGCTGCTGCTATATATTTAGAGATTCTTGATAAAATCCAAAGAATCTGCAGTGTTATTAGTTCTGCTTTTAATTATTGCTAAAATGAAAAAAAAATTTTAATTCTTTTTAAAAAATATTTTCACATGCATTAAACTTTACATTTTCTAATTCTTCATATATGTCTTTATATAAATAAAAAAAACCTCTTTGATTCTGACTTTAGATTCTTTCTCACCACTGTATAGTAGGTTCCTTGTGTATTTTCTGTGAATACTTTTATGGTAATTGTTCTGATGAACTCTCCCCTATGGTACCTATACTTTATGAATTTAAGCGCAGAGTTAGATTGGTAACAAGTTCTCATCATTTTATAGTTGATAGTCTTCTCGGCATAGCTTAGATGTGGCATATGGCCAAAATTATGGGGCACCCAGTCAAGATCAAACTCACTATTCAGTTGTAATTGATCTAGTGAGACAATCTTGTTATACATTACACAATGTCAAAGTACCCTTTATTTTATAGTTGAAATTGCTAGATGTAATTAAGTTCTTTGCTAACAGTTTCTTTTCTTGCTTTTAGAATTCTAATCTGGCTTCTTGCTTTCCAGCCAACTTTGATCTTCGAAAGTCTAAATGCAATATCAGTTGCTACCTACTGTCTTCTTGATTCCTGTTCTTTTATTGTTCTCACTCCTTAATAATGTTTTTATTTTTCTTACTCTTTCCTACTCAATAACACCTTGTGTCTTAGTGTCTTTATTGCCTTACCTGGGGTGAAATGATTAAAAAAAAAGAAAAAGGAAGAGTCATATTAGACCAAAAATCAAGTACTGCTATCATATTTGTGCTAAAGCTGTTTAATTCTCACTTTCCAGCCTTGATAGTGCTCAAAATCATTTGCGTGGTACGTCCTGGGTATGACGTTAAACTGAATCCGAGTTCTGGGTAAGACGATAAACTACATCCAACAGCAAGGCCTCTGATCAGGAAGTTTTGAGGAGCGTGGAACCACCTCTTAATTGCTGGTGTTCCCAGGTCCACCCTGATCTGGGGTGGTAGCACCTGTTAGGGTCCCAGCTATGGGCAAATAGTTAACTCCCAGGGTGTGTCCACATCCTGGGTATGACCATAAACTACATCCGCATCCTGAGTATGATGATAAACTATGTCCAACAGCATCCCCAAATCCAGATCTTGTCCTGGGTATGACAATAAACTACATCTGTGTCCTGGATATGACGATAAACTACATCCGCGTTTTGGGTATGACGATAAACTATGTCCAACAGCAGGGCCTCTGATAATACGTTTTTGGAAAAATAATGCTGCCAGCTGTACAATTTTGACAAAATATTACCGGCTATATTTTTTTTTGAAAGAATAGTGTTGCCAGCTATACGTATTTGAGAAATATTACCAGCTATACGTTTTTTTGAAAAAATAATATTACCAGCTATATGTTTTGGGAAAAATAATATTACCAGCTATACATTTTTGAATAAAATAATATTACCAGCTATACGTATTGGAAAAATAATATTACCAGCTGTATGTTTTGGAAAAATAGTATTACCAACTATATGTTTTTGAAAAAAATAATATTACCAGCTATATGTTTTTGAAAAATAATATTACCAGCTATACATTTTCGTTACCACGTTACCAGCTATACATTCTTGAAGAAAAAATATTACCAGAAATAAAAAAAATTTTTGGCATTAAATGACTCATTGCGGTTGATATGCCGTAAAACAAACCAAACCAAACCATTTGCATGGTCCTGAGGGAGGTATAATCTGCTTCAAATTAGATCCCTTTCTGATTCGCTCTACATCTCGGCTGGATGTGAACACTAAAAAAGCAATTTGAAAAATAAAAATGTCACCCTCTGTGAGGGGCTCCAAGCATCACATTCGGCTCACAAAACAAATATCCCCCCCACCGCACACCAAAAAAAAATTTCAAATACTATTTAAAAGGAGCCAATCTCAAACCTTGCTGCTACAAGCTAAAGACATGACAAAAAATGCTGGGTCATGGTCCACTCCATCTGATTTTAAGAATGCCACTCCCAACACTGTCAGTAACAGACCAGCAAGCAAGCTCTCAAAATCAACACCAGTACCCTCATTCAACCAACCTAACACATGCATCAACTCCAGGTGCTACGGACTCTACCCTTCCTCCAAGTCAGTTCCCTTGCCCAAAGAGACATTCCACCTTGATCCTTGATGCAGACAATACAAAAATTTTATCTTAATTCTTGCCTTCTTTTTTCTTTCTCTTTATTATTTCATTCGTTCTCTGCAAACTCTTTCACACAATGGCAACTTTGCAATTCTGTATTTAGTTTATCACTACTTCTTTGGTAAATATTCAGACAAGCTCCAATCATTAGTTCCACCAGTTTGGACCTTTACTGCTAGGAGATACCACACTACTTACATGAAGTCGAATAACCCTTATATTCTCGATGCTCCAATTGTAATAAGAAACTTCCATTCTGACATCAATTCCTGAGTACATATTCCAACATGGATGTTTCCCTGAGCACTTTAATCTCGACCTGCCCTTTTTGTCTCTCTACTTTTTTTACCAGCTTCACTTCCATTCATATCACATACCTCACTCATCATTACTATTTTGATTGCATCCCTTTACATCTTTTTTAAATCATTTCACCCCAAACAAGGTGGGAATGCCACCAGTACACAGGGCGTTACTTGGAGTGAAAGTGAGAGAAAAGACTGAGTATAGGGAGGATTGAGGAAAGGACAAAAGATGAACAGGATTCAAGAAGACAGAAGATGGCGATTGATGTTACATTTAAATTTTTGAAGATTGTACTTATCAGGGAAGCATGGAAATGGAAGGGAATTCCACAGGTGGGAAGTGTGAGAAAAGCAAATGTTGGAGTAGAAGTGGCAGTTGCATTTAACTATTTCAACAGTAAATGGGTGGGACCTAGATGCCAATCGAGTAGCATGCTTCATGTAGTCAGGGCACCAGGGAGAAAAGCTTGTCAGAGCAGTTACCATGAAAATACTTGTAGAAAAGGCAGAGAGAAGCCACAACACGTCAGTGAGAAAATGACTGAAACTGAGATGCCAAGTCAGGATCGATTACATTACACACCCTTCTTTGGATTTTGACAAGCACCTTAAGATGAATAGTAGGAGCACCAGATATGGCTGCAGTATTCAATGCACAGATGAATGGAAGATTTATAAATGTGCAAGATGGACTCTGACGAGAAAAACTTCTAGCACAACACAGTGACCCAACTTTCTTTTTGGTCGATGCAGCTATTGATTTAATGTAGTTGCTGCACTTCAAGTTAGTTGAAAACATGAGGTAAAGAAGACACAGTGTGTTGTTCTCCAGGAGTCTATTGTCAGCCTTGCTGATCACAGACAGGAAAGTTTCTTTAGTGGCTCACAAGCCTTATACTGGGTGATATTTAGTGAAGCTAATTCTTCAATGAAAAGATAAGTAAAAATAATAGGTATTTTTATTACTTCTAAAACAGTAGGAAGATAATCAAATTTCAATTAAGGAAAATGGAGAGTCATATCAATCGGCCCTTCCGATTGGCCCAGTAATTTAATAACTGCATTTGGAAAACTGTGAAAAACTGATAAATTGCAATGTCTTTGTGAATTGGCAATCTTGTTTTAATATTTCAAACAACCTGAGGAAAGGAAAGAAAATGAATGGTGCAAGTTATTTTATTCGGCATGTCATTATCCTTTGTATATAACATGTTCACCTCAGAAAGCCATTTATTGTGATTTTTGACATGCTGATGTTGATGGTGCAATGGGACACTCTGGCTCTTGCTGGGAGCAAGTAATTGTCATATTTGGTGTACATGATGTCTACAGAATGCAAATTCAGGAGAATCTAAATTTGTGAATTAGTTCAATTTGATTCCAGTATCCCAAACACTTCCAAGGGTCAATGTTTTGATAACAATCTTCAACAGTGTCATTCAGTACAAGAGGTTAGCTCAATGAAATGAAGTAAGATGTTGATTTTCCACACAACGTCAAACTAAAAGGTTATGAAAAAAAACCCCATCAGTACTGGAAAGAGCAATAACAGCTACTGGAATTGAGAAACCTATTTTCCTGAAAAATTGTGTTTAAGAGAAAGATTTTATAAATTTCAACTGACCAAAGTACTAGCTGCTTGGTTAATGAATGCCAAATGTTTCCTTAATAAGAAATGGCTAATATTAAAATATTAAAAAAATATAGAAATACTATTATAATGATATAATGAGAATAATAACATAATCAAGATGTAGACATTCCACACTACTTCAAATAAAAGGTTAGGAAGGAAACCCCCATCAATACTGGAAAGAGCAATAACATCTACTGGACTTGAGAAACCTATTTTCCTGAAAATTTGTTTTAAGAGAAAGATTTTATAAATTTCAACTAATATCAGTACTGGCTGTTTGGTCAATACATGAACAGAATGTAGTATGGACTTTTTTACATTCTTTCATGAGTAGTATCACGTGATTTGGTTGGTTGATTTTGTTTAGCAGGATATCAATCTCTATGGATTATTTAATACTTAAATCTAAATATTTCAAACATAATTTTATAGTTTCAACTACAAATGAAGTGTATTGTTAGTCATTTTCCAATGGCTTCCATCTATCTTTTCTACAAATATTTCCATGGCGACTGCTCTGACAAGCTTTTTACCCTTGTGCTCCGATTACATGAATTTAAGTGTGCTACTATATTGGCATCTAGGTACCATCTTGGCATCTAGGTACTAGGTACTGTTGAAATAGTTAAATGCAATAGCCACTTCTACTCCAAAAGTTTATTTTCTCTTACTTCCCACCTGTGGAAGTTCCGTTTACATGCTTCCCTGATAACTACAATCTTCAAAAATTTAAATGCAACGTCAGTTGCCATCTATCGTCATGAATTTCATTCAGCTTTTGTCCTTTCTTCAATCCTGTCTATACCCAGTCTTTTCTCTCATTTTCACTCCCTGTAAGCCCCCTGTGTACTAGTGGCACTTCTGCCTTACTTGAGGTAAAATGATTAAAAAAATGCTTTGTTTGACATTTTATCATAAATATGTATTGTTGGTATTTTTACTATAAAAATCTATTTTTACACTTTCATAGTGTTTTGTTTTTGTTTGGGGGTTCACAATTTGCCCGTAGCTGGGGAAAGGGGCTACCACCACAGGTCAGGGTGGAACTGGGAACAGCAGCAGTTAAGAGGTGGTTCCATGCTACTCAAAACCTCCAATCTCCTGATCAGATGGCTTGCTGCCGGATGTAGTTTATTGTCATACCCAGGACTATGTATTTTTTTTAGTGTCATTGAGTATACATTGTTCATCTTCTTTTCCTTCCTTTCCAGTAAATTCTTTCTTGGTTAAATTCACTGAACTTTTTGAACTTGTATATATATATATATATATTACATAGATATTAGTTTACTAATGCCATTAGAAATTGACAGCAAAAGTTTTTGACATTTTATAAATAAAAGTACTATCCATTTATCTCCAAGTTAAAGTAAACTAAGACATAATGGTATTTTACTTGCTAAGTTTATTATGCAGAGATGAGAATGGTTTGAGTCAAGTTTCTTCTTGTGAAACAAAGTATTTGTAGGTTTGTTCCAATCAGTTTGGGATGTATATTTATTACTGTTTAATTACAGCAATTGTGGCACAAGGTCGAAGGAGAAGTGGTGTAAGGCAGGCTGGTCAACAGTAACTATGCTAAACCTAGCTAATGAGATTCACAACCCGTTCATTACAATTTGCTCATTCACCACAAGAACTCATCCATCACCATTCAATCCTACATGTACCACAATACCACATATTCACAGGGAACCTACAAAAGCAATCAGTGTTTATAAGCAAAAGCATACAAATGCAAGCTGGGATTTTTCCTAGTCAATAAAATAGGTTTCATCTGCCTCAGTCCCAGACTGTTTTGTCTTAAAGTCAGATTGCTGTATTCACTTATCTGAATTTACTCATATGTGTGAACTCCAATTCGTAGTTTATCAACTTTTTTATCTTGTTACTATTGTTTTGCCTTATTATTGACAATTTGCCTTGCATATATTGTTTGCATGCTTTGTATTATTTTTTGTTCTGTTCTTTTCATTTCTTGTAATTGTTTATTACAAATTTTGTCAAATCTTTTGTTGGGTACTTCTGCTATTAACAATGGCTACTCCCTCTACAATGTACAACCAGAAATAGACTAGACAATGGGAGATTTTTTTATAACAACTTCAAATCAAACTTTTACTGAAACTCACTATTTGATACATTGTCTCCTATTAATATGAAAAGCAAGGACTTAAAAATTGATTTAAAGAACAGATTTTATAAATTTCAACCAAAAGCAGTACTGGCTGCTCAGTCAGTGAATGCCAAATGTTTCCTTGGAGGGAAATGGCTAATAATACCATTACCATACCTAAAGAAGGGTGTAAGATGAATTGAGTAAAACATGTTATGAACATCAACATCTCAAAGAAAAATGCAACAGAATTATAGCTTCATTTTTGTTACTTTCAGTAAAACACAGACAGGTAAACAATATTTTCAATGGCAGCCATAGCTACAAAATCACAAACATATTCTTTTACCAAATGGCAAAAACCACATTCCTTGAAGATTTTCAAAAGGAGTAACAACTAAAATGGATAGCACATGTAACAAGGAAGGGGAAATATTGATATAATCAAGGTGCTGACTTTCCACACTATCTTAAAAAATAGGTTTGCCAGGAAACAGTAATAACAGTGGACTTAAGACATCTAATTTCCTGAAAAGCAGGTTCAAGAAAAAGATTTGATAAATTTCAACTATTCAGTCAATGAATGCTAAATGATTTCTGCATGGAAACATTTACAATTACAAGCGGTTTATATACACTATTTAGTATCTCTGAGAATTGTGGACTGGCACTACAGAATCACAAAGAACTGTACTCTGTGGTTGCTCGGTCTCACACTGTTTGCTGACCTGAGATGGAACAAATACATTGAGTTGATTGCTTCATCCACCGCAAGGAAAGTTGGCTCCCTGTGCCGGGCCAGGAAATTCTTCTCCCCGGAATTGATCCTCCAAATTTACAAATCAACCATCCGCCCTTGCATGGAGTATTGCTGCCATATATGGTCTGGAGCCTCTTCTGTTTGCCTCGGGGTTCTTGATAAGATCCAGAGACGGGTATGCAATGTAATTGGCCCTGATCTGGCTACTCATCTGCAGTCTCTCTCTCACAGATGCACCGTCGCCTCTCTCTGTCTCTTTTATAAATACTTCCATGGTAATTGCTCCGATCAGCTGCTATCGCTGGTTCCCAGGCTCCATGAATTCAAGTGTCCTACGAGGCTGGCATCCCATTCCCACCCTTTCACTGTTTAAACTGTTAAATGTAGATGTCTCTTCTACTCTAATAGCTTCATATCTCACACCTCACGCCTATGGAACTCCCTTCCTCATTCCTGTTTCCCTGACGAGTATGATCTCCAACTATTCAAGTGTAACATCAATCGACATCTCCAGTTGCCTTGATCTATCCTCTATCCTTATCCACATCCTTTCCTTTAACACTCCTATCTGCTCTCGCTCCAAATCCTCTGTAACTCCTAGCATGCTAGTGGCTTCCAGCATTGCCTGGGGGGAAAAGCTTAAAAAAAAAAAAAAAACTAAAAAAAAAAAACTAAAAAAAAAAGAAACTACATCACTTGAGGACTTTCAACAGTGGCAACAACTAAAATGAATAGCACATGTAAATCGAAGAGAAAATAATGACACAGTCAAGATGTTGACATTCCACACTGCTTCAAACAAAAAGTTACTAAGGAAATCTCTATCAAGATGCGAAAGAACAATAACATCTACTGAACTTGAAAAATCTATTTTCATGTAAAATGTTTTCAAGAAAAAGATTTTAATAAATTTCAACTGTTTTATCAATGAAATGCTGAATGTTCCCTGCATGGAAACAGTAACCATTGCCAGCAGTTTATATATACTATTTAATGTCTCTAAAAATTGTGCACATGTAGCACAAAGAGAAAATAATGACATAATAAAGATGTTGACATTCCACACTACTTCAAACATAAGGTTAAGAAGGAAACCCCCATCAATACTGGAAAGAGCAATAACAGCTACTGGAATTGAGAAACCTATTTTCCTGAAAAATTGTCTTAAGAGAAAGATTTTATAAATTTCAACTGACAAAAGTACTAGCTGCTTGGTTAATGAATGCCAAATGTTTCCTTAATAAGAAATGGCTGATATTAAAATATTAAAAAAATATAGAAATACTATTATAACGATATAATGAGAATAATAACATAATCAAGATGTAGACATTCCACACTACTTCAAATAAAAGGTTAGGAAGGAAACCCCCATCAATACTGGAAAGAGCAATAACATCTACTGGACTTGAGAAACCTGTTTTCCTGAAAAATTGTCTTAAGAGAAAGATTTTATAAATTTCAATTCAAAGCAGTATTGGCTGCTCAGTTAATGAATGCTGGATGTTTCCTTATAAGGAAACAGCTAATATTACCATTAAACTGTCTAAAAATGCACAGCCATGTTATTGTAATGTTGTCATTTTGTATATTCATAAGAATAAAAGATATTCAAACATAAAATTATTTGTTATTCATATCTGGACTTTGTCAGTTGATGTCGGTGTGAATGACGTGTGTTTTTTGGTGACTTTCTTTGAAAGCTGATCTTCTTTCACAAGAATGTAAGAGACTCAGGCTTTTTCCTTTCAAGAACAAAGAAAGTGTATAAATTCGCTTTTATATATTTAGGTTTTATTACAATTATAATCATTGTTTTTTAAAGAATTAACATTGCCGATGATTATAGGTAGTTAAAATAATATTTGTGTCAATGGAAAAAACGTTCATGTGACACTTCATTTTGTTTGGCAGGCATAGAGGTCTAAGTTTGCCAAAAATTTATTCTATTTTTATATTAATGGGTCAGTATTAATAATTTCTTGTATAGTGTCAGAATAGAAAAATTACAAATATTAAACAAATATAGGAAACCATTAATATCTGTTAATTTATATAAAAATTAAGAAATCTTTTTTCTAAAATGCATTTAAGAAAAAGCCATCTCATGGAGAACGCTATGTCCGACAATATTTTCTAACACCTGGATACAAAATGTTTACTTAATAATTAAATATTTGCTAATGATCAAAGGACACTCTGAGAAAATTTTCTAAACTAACAACCATTTTCTCAACCAATATGTAAATCTTTTGTGACTATATCTACGATCAAAAAGTATTGGGACTGGTGCTATAAAAAGAAAACTACAACACATATCAATTTGGCATTTAATCTCCTTCAAAATAGTCCCCTTCTAAAGCCACCCACTTTATCAAGCATTGTGACCATTGATGGGAACCTTCCTGGAACTTCTCTTTGAGATAGTGAGCAGATGCTTAGTCGTGTTCTCTTGCTACACTCTGTTAATTTTGTTCCTTTCAAGTGATATTTGATTTTTGAAAAGGTAAAATTCACAGGGAGTGAGATCTGGGAAATATGGTGGTTGTTGGACCTGGGCAATGTTGTACTTGGCAAAAAACTGCTGCACAAGCCATGGTCACAGATGGAACCTCTGTGCTATAATGAGACGACCACACTCTACACACTTTCCTTCCAAGCACTGCTATAAACAACAGAAGTGAGTGAGAATGCTATAACTCAGTGTGTACACGTGACAGAGTTCAAAGTCAATCTGTGCCAAGCAGCTTTATTCTGTGTACTTCAGCTCCATTACCATGCAACAGTACTGATACTTTTTGTTCAGACCTTATATGTAACCCATTTTTCATCACTCTTTATGATATATTTAAGGAACACATTCATCATTACAATTGTTTCTCCAAAATAGAAATTACTTATGACTAAAGATTAGATCATTTGGGCTTTTGTACATGGTATGATCGAAAAGTATTGGGAATGGTGCTATAAAAAGAAAACTGCAACACATATCAATTCGCCATTTAATCATCTTTGAAATAGTTCCCTTCTGAAGCCAAACACTTTATCTAGCATCATTTCCATTGATGGAAGCATTCCTGGAACTCCTTTTTTGGAATAGGAAGCAGCTGCCTCATTACATTCTCTTGGATTTCCTTAACATCTTGAAATATTGTTCCTTTCAAGTAGGATTTGATTTATGGAAAGGGGAAAAGTTTGCAAGGAGATCTGGGGAATATGGTTGTTGTTGGACCTGGGAAATGCTGTTCTCAGCCAAAAACTGCTGCACAAGCCATGGTCACTGATGGAACCTCTGTTGACCAAACTCTACACACTTTCCTTCCAAGCATTGCTATAAACAATGGAAGTGAGCAAGACTGTTATAACTTAGTGTGTATACATGACAGAGTTCAACATCAAATGGCTTCATGCTGCATATTGTTCTGTTCTGTTACCATAGCAACAGACCGGATACCTTTTGATCAGAACTTGTAAGTCATGACCAATCAGGATGAGGAAGATTATGACTCTCTACAACTTCCTATTCTTTGCTGTGTTTCTCTTGTTACTATCCCTCTCCATCTCTGTTCTTCCATCCATTTATCAAGCATATTAGGTTTTCATCTGCCCGTCTTGCCTTCAATAAGTTCTGTGAGTGTCAAAATTTCTAAGCATTCTTTCCCCATTGTGTGTCCTAGAAATTTCAGCTGTCACTTCTTTTTTATACCTTGGATTGTTTCTCTTGCAGATAACCAAGTCTGGTGCAAGGTTCTCGTTTGAAGAGCTTTGCAAGATTCATACAAACTCAACACAATAACTTCACATTGCCATCGATTTTAGCACATTCACTCTTTATGTGTGTACAATCAAGTGTGTTGCATGTGTGATTTTCATTGAGTACACCCTCTCCTTTTGCATACCCCAGAAAAAGAAGTCAGTTCTTTCTTCTATTGACAAAACCATATTTAATCTATGGAGGTAAAAAAAATAATATAGCTCATGAGATCTCCTGTGTCTAGACGTTAGGCACTCTCTGTGTTTAAAATATGCATTCTTTTCTTTTTCTCACCTGGAATTATTTTAACCCAACCTGAGCATAATTAAAATATGAATTTGATTATGACACTATTTTAGTCAGATATTCACTTTAATAAAAAAAATATTCTCATCGACAATGTCCTCACTTCGCTATCAAATCTAAAGAGAATAACTTCCAAATCTTTTTGCAATGTCTCATTCTTCAGAAGAACAGGAATTGTCAGAGTTCAAAAGGAGGAATATTATTGGTCAATCTGAAGGTGGAATGAACCAACATCAAACATGATTGAAATTGTGAATGTCACTTTGATTTGTGAGCTATGTAGTTGTACACTTCACTAATGAAAGAAAGGAAACTATAGCATATTGTTCAAGCTGACTTAGGCCATCAGAAAATTTTCTTTTGTGAAAAACTGGAGAAAGTGAAAAGAAATTCTTCAGTACAAGAAGGCAGATGTGACAGTGTTGAAATCAATAAAAGAATGTCACTTGTATCTTCATCATAAAGATTACATTAATGTGCCAAAAGTCTGGTGATGACAATATGTAAAGGTAATGAAAGGTGGTTCCATCATACCTTGGCATTGTGGGAAAATTAAATAAAACCAATAAATGAAATAATAACAACGAATAAAAAAAAAAAAAAAAATTATTATTTTTTCCATGATGCAAGTTATAAAAAAATTTGAAAATGGTTTCTGGTCACTTTCTCTTTTCCACTTCCTAACAAAATCATTCAGACATGTTTTCAGCAGCCCTTCTTAAGAAGTGGAGAGTAAGCCATCCCAACTCAGTGCGAGACTGACTCGAGCTTGTCCATCTTTACCCGTTCTTATCCTGATTTCTCATAAATTATTTCTAAACCAAAAAGGAAAATGGACATCCTCAAGAGATTTTTAAGTTCAACAGTCAAGTTAAAAGAAATAAATGTCCATAGCAGAAACATAAGTTTTTTTGTATGCTTCTTCTATCTTGTTTGTTTATATATTGAACATGCACCTTCACCTAAAAAATACACACAAAACCCATAACATTGTTAACATCCAAACAAAACCCACAACATTGTTAACATCCACACAAAACCCACAACATTGTTAACATCCACACAAAACCCACAACATTGTTAACATCCACACAAAACCCACAACATTGTTAACATCCATACAAAACCCACAACATTAACATCCACACAAAACCCACAACATTAACATCCACACAAAACCCACAACATTGTTAACATCCACACAAAACCCACAACATTGTTAACATCCACACAAAACCCACAACATTGTTAACATCCACACAAAACCCACAACATTGTTAACATCCACACAAAACCCACAACATTGTTAACATCCATACAAAACCCACAACATTAACATCCACACAAAACCCACAACATTAACATCCACACAAAACCCACAACATTGTTAACATCCACACAAAACCCACAACATTGTTAACATCCACACAAAACCCACAACATTGTTAACATCCACACAAAACCCACAACATTGTTAACATCCACACAAAACCCACAACATTGTTAACATCCACACAAAACCCACAACATTGTTAACATCCACACAAAACCCACAACATTGTTAACATCCATACAAAACCCACAACATTAACATCCACACAAAACCCACAACATTAACATCCACACAAAACCCACAACATTGTTAACATCCACACAAAACCCACAACATTGTTAACATCCACACAAAACCCACAACATTGTTAACATCCACACAAAACCCACAACATTGTTAACATCCATACAAAACCCACAACATTAACATCCACACAAAACCCACAACATTAACATCCACACAAAACCCACAACATTGTTAACATCCACACAAAACCCACAACATTGTTAACATCCACACAAAACCCACAACATTGTTAACATCCACACAAAACCCACAACATTGTTAACATCCACACAAAACCCACAACATTGTTAACATCCATACAAAACCCACAACATTAACATCCACACAAAACCCACAACATTAACATCCACACAAAACCCACAACATTGTTAACATCCACACAAAACCCACAACATTGTTAACATCCACACAAAACCCACAACATTGTTAACATCCACACAAAACCCACAACATTGTTAACATCCATACAAAACCCACAACATTAACATCCACACAAAACCCACAACATTGTTAACATCCACACAAAACCCACAACATTGTTAACATCCACACAAAACCCACAACATTGTTAACATCCACACAAAACCCACAACATTGTTAACATCCATACAAAACCCACAACATTAACATCCACACAAAACCCACAACATTAACATCCACACAAAACCCACAACATTGTTAACATCCACACAAAACCCACAACATTGTTAACATCCACACAAAACCCACAACATTGTTAACATCCACACAAAACCCACAACATTGTTAACATCCACACAAAACCCACAACATTGTTAACATCCACACAAAACCCACAACATTGTTAACATCCACACAAAACCCACAACCTTGTTCACATCCATACAAAACCCACAACATTAACATCCACACAAAACCCACAACATTAACATCCACACAAAACCCACAACATTGTTCACATCCACACAAAACCCACAACATTGTTAACATCCACACAAAACCCACAACATTGTTAACATCCACACAAAACCCACAACATTGTTAACATCCACACATCTATTAAAATGTGTAACCTTTCCCTATATAAGACACATGTCCATTTCTATAAACATATATATATATGTATTGTCATTCACAGACAGACTGTTATCGCTGTTTCACAGCTCATCAGTGTGGCTAAACGTCCGTTTGCCTCTAGCTAGGATCGAAACCCAACTGAATTAGTGTCAATCGGGGATTCTACCACTAAGCCGTTGACGCACGGCTGGGATGAAGGAGAATTTAAGCGTATTTATTTTTAGATAAACACACAGTGACAGAGAGAACTCGATTCGATTTACCGAAGAGTCTTGCATATATATATATATATATATATATATATATATATATATATATACTTGCTTCCCTGATAACTCCAATCTTCACAATCACCATCTTCTATCTGCTTGAATCATGTTCATCTTTTGTCCTTTCCTCACTCATCCCTGTACTCTGCCTTCTCTTTCTCTTTCACTCATTGTAACCCCCCCCCCCCCGCATTCTAGTATCACTACTGTTTTGCTTGGGGTGAAATGACTAAAAAAGCAACAACAAAAAACCCCCACATTTCTGCTGCTTCTAGTTTTTCCCTCATCCTTAGCAATATTGTCCAACATTCACTATGGTAGGTGGCTCACTGTTTTCCCCTATCTCTCTTGCCCTCCATATGCCCCATGACGGTTTAATTTTCTAAACCCTCTTTCCTCATTATGTGTCCAAGGAATTTTAGCTGCATCTTCCTGATTTTGAGTATGTGTTCTTTCTGTTGCCATTTTCTTTAAGAATTTCTTGTTGCTTATTCACTCCATTCATGGAATTCTCAGTATCCTTCTGTAGATCCACATTAGAACTGCTGCTAGTTTTTTTTCCTCATCCTTAGGGAAATTGTCTAACATTCATTCCACTGGTCATTAATAATCACGAAAGAGTTTAGCTAGAATTGTCTAACGAGTTAGGCTCCTTATGGCAATGCAACAGGAATTATCAAATTCTATAGCAGGATAGTGCCATATTAGATTTGTGAAATTATGGGGGTGTTGACATTCCTCACTTTATAATGTCACCTTCTTGTTCGCCTTTTCTTCTTCTTGTCTTGTGGCATTCACCTGTGATCGGTTGAGCCAGCCCCATCAAACGAATCTGCCACATGCCAAATGAAAGTTGACCAAGCTCAACAGTCAGATGCAGTTGAGCCATAGCAGAGGTCATATTCATTTGGACAGGCAAATTCATAGTAGAAGTTTCAACAGGAATTTGATTTCACAAGCAGAGTCCAGATGTGCATATAGGATAGTGTGATCTGAGCAGTGATTTGGTGAGAGCACTGCAATTACTTTCTACACGCAATCCAATTTGGTAGTGCCAGGGTCACAATGGGTATGGATGGGAGTAAGGTTGACTGGCAGAGGTGAGTCACATGGTCATGAGGTGATTATGTTGAACAGCATATTTTGAGTTACTTTGTAGAACAACAGTAGCTTGTCCTCACTATCCAGCTCAGGCATACCAACCTTTTGACCACCAAGGCCACCAAGGGTGACACAGTGGCCATCCACAGGTACTTAATGATCATGACCTGAGATGTCTAGACAGAATTTTCTGTGGTAACCCCAAGTGACATTGGCTAAAGTCATATCCTCATTCAATGAAGGATATACAGCAGATTGGTGTTTTCATGGGATACAAGAACTGAAGACTCACCAGGGTGCCCCTGTTAACATGGTAACAAAAGACAATGTGCCTCACTTACAAATTGGACTCTGGAGTATAGATAATATATAGCAATGCTAGATGAGCCACAGTTTTACTTGTTTCAAGATGATGTTTTTGAAGGCTGCATAATGGTGTTGGGGGTGTTTACATCTCATTTGTTGGGTCCATTTGCTTCCATTCACAGACTCTAGGTACCCTATTAATGAAGGGTTATTCCAATAGGATAATGCTTCATATCTGTTTGATTCTGTTTATTGGCAGAATACAGTGGCTGCTCTTATTTTTGTGATGTAGATGTGTCCTACTAACATATTTTATTTTCATGTATTTAAATTTTTTATATATTTTCTCAAAAAATGATAAAATACAAAAACGGAACTTTGGACAGTTTATAGGCTTCCTGCGAATATATGGTATAGTGGTATATGTTGGATGGAATAGATATGAATGAGTTCTTGTGGTGAACGAGCAAATTGTAATGAATGAATGGATTATGAATCTGATTGGTTAGGTTTAAGATAGTTAATATTGAGTAGCCTCTCCCCACTTCTCCTTCAGCCTTGTGCCAAAATTGTTAGTCATTTAACAATAAATAATCTTTTGCCAATAAGATTGGAATCAACATGATATATGTTTTAAATGCTGTTCAATTTTTATCGTTCTCTATAGAATATAAATTAATCAAAATTTATTATAATTTGGTACCCACTCAGTAGGGGTATTTTATCTTATTAACAGTTATCAATAAAAGGAGGTTTTTATTTTGTTTGAAACTGATTAATTCATAGAACATGTTCTAATAATGTGTCCTCTATAATTTGAAAATATCTAATTTGTTTATTTTGGCAAATTTTATTGTATACGGATTGTTAAAGTTTTTTTGCAAACCATATAATATCTCTTAAACTAGTCACCTTTCATGAGTGAAAACAGTGAATATTTAAGATAATATATATTAAATAACAAAATAGAGCAAGAGTAGGCTTGATGAAACTTTATTCTACTTAGAATAATTGATACCAGTATAGTGACTATTTATAGTCTTCTACATACGAAAGAGTTCTACAAAGGGAGGTAATCATAAAACAAGGGAGATTACTCTCGATAAACTTTATCACAATATATACTCTAGAAGTTTTGGTTATTAAACACTTCAAATACATGGATCAGTTATAACAAATTTAGTATAGGAGATGAAACTGAACATAAATAGGCTGTGCTAGCGTTGGTTTCACACAGTACAGCAGATTTCTTTTTCTTTTATTCAATCATCGCACCTTAAGCAAGGCAATGATATCACTAAGATACAAGGGGTTACTGGGAGTTGAAGAGAATGAGAACACTTTAGCGAGGCAAAAGAACAGGATTCAGGAAGACAGAAGATAGTGATAAGCATTGCATTTAAGCTTTTGTAGATTGTAGGTGGCAAGGAAGCAAGAAATTAAGAGAGTTCCAGAGGTGAGAAGTGTGAGGAAAGAAACTATTAGAATAGCGTATAAGGTTGAATCTAGCTACTTCAGCAATAAAACAGGGAGACCTAGTTGCCATTCGTGCTGTATGCTTAAATTCATGTGGTCGAAGCACCAAGGAGGAAAGTCCATCAGAAAAATTGCCATATAGAAAAGAAAATGGGAAGTCATATGACATTGGTGAGAAAGTGATTGAAGTCAGGATGTCATGGCATGATCGATTACATTACAAACCCTTTGAATTTTGTCAAGAATCTAGAGATATATAGCAGGAGCACCAGACCAGATATGGCAGAAATATCCAATGCATATTCGAATGGTAGATTTATAAATGTGCAAGATAGTCTCTGACATGAAAAATTGTCTGGCATGACACAGTTGTAGCAGTAGACATAGCAATTGATTCAATATACCATATATGCTGGCATATGAGGCAACTGAGCGCATAAGATGACCCCAAATTTTCAAGTTAAAATATAGGTTTCGGGGTATATTTGCCTTACAAGACAACCCCACCCAAAATATTATTTTACAATGTATTGTTATTTATTAAATAAATTCAGTAAGAATATACTTTCTTTTCAGTCAAATTCTAATGAAAAAATGGTGATGAGATATAGTTGATTAACTATCAAAATCTACAATACCTCATGAGAGGGTGCTGTGTTTTTGGTAGGCTATTATGATAGCCTAAATGACTTTTTTTCCACTAACCATTCACTTGTTCCACTGTCCTCAAATACAATCTTTAAATGGCTTGTTGCAGCACATGTACAATTGTGTGTGTTTTTTTAAATTATCGAAAAAAGGAAGTGATATATTATCTACAGTGTGTGACAATAATTTTGGATTTCTCTGTTGGCGAATATGCCTTTTATTGTTGTTGTGCAATCATACCACATATTATGTAAGGTAAGAGTACATTTATTACACTACACTTTTATTATTTTTATACAATGTGAATTAAGTTATTTCAGTAGAAAATAGGAGGCTTTGTGGAGTAATGGATAGTGGCTCAGATTGAGGAATTGAAGAGCTGAGTTCAAATACCAGTCGAATCCATTACATTCCCTTACATGCTAATACCCTTGGAAAAGGTATGAATCCTCTTCTTCTCTCCCCAGGTATGGGTAAGTAGCAGGACAGACTGGGTTCTATAGCATTGGATGGAAACCGGTCTAGGAGATGGAAAACTCTGAATTCAAATAATATTTATAAATGAACGAGGCACGGTGGAGTAGTAAATAACAGCTTGGATTGAGGAATCAAAGATCCAAGTTCAAATTCCATTGGAATCAATTACATTCACTTATATGCTAATAACCTTGGGAAAGATATGAATCCTCTTCTTCTCCCCCTAGTTATGGGTAAGTAGCAGGACAGACTGGTTTCTGTAGCCTTGGATGGCAAATGGTCTACCACAGAAAGAAATGGGAAAAAATCTGCCTCGTCAGTCATGTATCTTGCGATACATGATCATCTAAGCATATATCACACATGGCACATAACTGACAGTAAAAAATATTTGTATCAATAGTTACCAAGTTAGGGGTTAACCTACCATTAAAAATTTCCCATGCCCACAAATTACCCTAAACCACAGGATTTAAGGTTCACATTTTATTTTATACCTGGAGTATAAATATCCTCCTATTTGGATGGGGGGGATTTTTTAAGGTTAAAAGGTCACCTTGTATGCCGACATATGTGGTAATCACTCTATATCAATGAAAAATGTGAGCCCAAGAAGGTGCAAAAAGTTGCTCTCTTGAAGGTTAGTTATAACCAATTATAGGAGATAGGGAATTGAACATAGAACAGTCTGTACTCTGGGTAGTTTCACCCAACACTGCAAGTTTGTAAAAAGCCAAAACATTAACCTGAAAACATTAGTCAAATTATTAAATAGCCTCATCAGATCAAGACTTTTAAATGGATGTCATGCATGGTGCCAAACCCATTCAGAATATCTAAACTCTAAGCTGTATACAAACGCTTTCTAAGATCAATGGTCAAAGATGGCTTTGAGCGGTTGAAGCCTATAAGTCTTGGCAAAGACCACACTCCTTCAAACTTTGTGGCTGGTTCTAAAGTTTCACAAACAAAGAATTGTACTAGATAACAGAAGTGAAAATAATGACATAATAAAGATGTTGATGTTCCACACTACTTCAAATAAAAGTTTAGGAAGGAAACCCCCATCTATACTGGAAAGAGCTATAATAGCTACTGGACTTGAGAAAGCTATTTTCCTGAAAAATTGTTTTAAGCAAAAGATTTTGTAAAGTTCAAGAGTAATGGCTGCTCAGTCAATGAATGCCAAATATTTCCTTATAAGGAAACAGCTAATATTTCCTTTACCATCATAGATTAGTTTTAATCAGTTTTCATTTGCTCAAATTGGGAGTTGTGAATGAACTAAAAAAAATAACAGTGTAGAAAATCAAAGTAACAAGACAATATCAAATTCCACTTGAAACAACCTTTGGAAAAATCACTATCAACTGTGGGTAAAATTGTCGGGCAGACTGAGCTTTCTAGAATCAGAATTTTTTTTAAAATTGGAGAAGGCAACAGAATCATGGCAATTCACAGTTTATAGATATTAAAAAAGGAAGCTGTGGAGAGCAGTGATCACCTATGTCCTAAAAAGTATATCACTTAAGAAAAAGACAGTTGTGGGTCTTGAGAATGTTGAGCCAAGAATCTTGTTAGAACTTCCTGATATCTTTCCTTATAGATAGATTTTCTGTTTTAACACAAGAAGGAATTTGAAATACTGATGCCTTTCACAAGTTAAAAAAAAAACCCTAAGGAAAATCTTGTTAGAAACAAAGAAAAGAGTTCTGGATTTCTGTGTAGAATCAGTCGTCTCGCATGTTCGTGAATGATGGAACATTTTCCTCACAGATGAAGAAGACGCTTTAGGCAACAGAAATGTGGTTCTACAGAAATATGCTGACAGTACCATGGACTGAACATGTGAACAATGAGGAAATCTGAATGAAAATGAAATGAAAATTTCTGAGACACATAATGAAGAAATAGAAGTCTGAGAATTTGACACCCACAGGACACACCGAAGGCAAGAATGACTGAAGGAAACAGTGTTCAACAAGCTTGTATAAATGGATGGAAAGGGATAGCAAGAAGACTAACAATGTTTAGAGCTGGAAAGGATAAGAAGTTTTAGAGAATTCTGGTCGCCATGGCATAAAAGAAGATCTTTGTAAGCTTCTGGAATGCATAGGGGATATCAAATCCAAAAATATGGCCATCCTGCAGAAGAAATTTCTTCTAATAATCCCTGATTTATATTTGGAAAAAAGCAGCACCATTTTTATGGTGAGGAGTCCATGTCATACAGTATAAAAAGGCTTAAGAATGACAGTTCTAAAAAGATATTAAGTTGTTCTCATGGCCAAGTTGGTTTCCTGACATGAATGTTATTGATCATGTTTGGGACTTTTAGAATCATAAAATAAGGAAAGTGTCCGAGAAATCTTGGCAAAAAAAAAGATTTTCTGCCTATTTTGAATGTGGTCATGCCATAGGATAACAAAACTGATAAATCAGTGCTTGAAAAAGCAAAAGGCCCAAGAACCACTCAAGGCAGAGTGTTACCTTTGAGATGAGGATATGTAGGGAAGATAGCAATTAACCCAAGACTTAAAGATTTTAAGATGGTAACAATCTCCTTATAGATGAAAAAGAGACTTGAAGGAACAAAAATGTGGTTATACATAAGGATGCTGAGAATACCATGGACTGAACATATGAGCAACAAGAAAGTTCTAGAGACAATGGCAACAAAAAGAACATTTATACTTAACATCAATTGAAATTTTTGGGGCACATAATGAGGAAAGAGGGCTTGGAAAATTTGATTCTCTCAGGACAGATTGAAAATAAGAGAGACTGGAATCCAATGCACAGTTAAACTGGCAAGGATGTGTGAATGGATGGTGGAGCAGGGTTTGAGAAAAACGGCAAAAAAAAACAACAGAGCTACAAAGAACAGGAAATTGTGGAGAGCCATGATCACCAATGTCATGAAGGGACACAGCACATAGAAGAAGTGATCTGGGTAGCATCTTCTTGGCAGTCACTTCCATAAAGTAGTGGTTTTTGGGAAGAAGCTGTCCCACGGAAATGTTCTTCTCATAACAGAATAGAAAGGGAATGAGAATGATTTACCCCACTCTCCAGTGTTCGTGGCATGGTTGATCTTAGCTGTGAAAGTCAGAACTAGTAAGGAATGTAGCTTGCCAGAACATTTGCCATGAAAGGTTAGTGAGAGTCTTGTGACATTTCATCTATGGATTAGGGTTTGAAGAATGTAAATCAAATTCAACACCTGCAAGGCCTCAAAGACACTTCTGAACTTCATCAAACCTGGAACGTGAGAACTGGGAAACTCTTGTAAAGAGTACAACTAGAAGAGTCAGGTACTTGCTGACGTGGTACAAGGAACTGATCATTTTTCCAGCATCTTTAGCGATGTATATATGAGTCCAACCTAAGGTCTGGGGTCAACTTGAATCCCAAAGGGCTTCCTGATCATTGTTCTCGCAAAAAGACAAGAAGGCTTTTTAAGAGAACAGTCATCGAGTCATCTGTAACGTTATTGGTATCTTACCTTCAGTCACTTGTCCGCCGCCATGATGTGGCTTTCCTCTCTCTTTTCTATAAATATTTTCATGGTGATTGTTCTCATGAGCTCTCCTCCTTAGTACTCCAACTGCAATTAAACCTACTACTAGATTGGCAATTAGGTCTCACAGACATACTGTTGAATTAGCTAGATGTAACCATGACTTCTATTCTGAAAGTTTCTTTTCTCACTTTCTGATTTCTTTCTTCCCTGCCAACTACAATATTCAAAAATTCAGATACAATGTCAGTTGCAATCTTCTGTCTTCCTGAATCTTGTTTTTTTATTGTCATTTCTCTGCACTGAAATCTTCTTGCTCTCTTTCAGTCCCAGTAACCTCTTGCATCTTCATGACATTATCACTTGGCTTGAGGGGAAATGATTAAAAAAAAAAAAAATTACAGTAATTAACATTTAACTAACCATTCTTCTTTTGTGAGTGTAGATAAGTTATTATAAAATCCATTGAATATTCCCTTCTTTAGTATGCCTTTGCTTTCTTTGTTTCCTTCTGAGAAATCATGATTAATTCTGATTAATTGCGAATAATCTACCTGTTCACCTTTTGCATTGTCTAACAAGTAATGCTACTAAGGTTTGCAACAAGTCTGCAAAAAGAGAGAAAAAAAAAAGTCTACTCCTAATAATTATCATCTAAAGATAGTCAAAGAGCAAGCTAATTAATATATTACTTTAAAAAAAAATATGTTTAATGATATGGAAAGAAGCTTCCTCCTGAATCACATGTTTATTAATTACCTGGAATAAAAATTTACAATGGAGAATCAAGATTACTTAAGTATTTACAAGGCATGGATATTGAATATTTTGCAAGTACTAAACTGATGAACAGTGGTAAAGTCTTTTCACTTTGATTGATAACTTCAGTGTTGCCTATATTTAAATGTTTTATCATTTTTGGACATCTATACATCAGCTGTTGCATGAGACATTCATGAATTTAAGTAAGCTTTCATTGCATATGTGTAAGGAAAGCTAAAACATGGCATATGTTTTTTGCATTAGAAAGCAATGAACACTGGTTATATATATATATATATATATATATATATATATATATATATATATGTTATCCACAGACAGACTGTTTTGCTGTTTCATAGCTCATCAGTGTGGCTAGACATCCGGTTGCCTCTAGCTAGGATCGAAACCCAACTGAATTGGCGTCAGTCGGAACTTCTACCACTAAGCAGGGATGAAGGTGAATTTTAGCGTGTTTATTTTTAGATTTAGATAAACACACAGTGACTGACAGTGACTCAATTCTGCCGAAGAGTCATGCTATATTAGCTTAAATAGTCACTGTTTACAAACTCACACTTCAAACCAAAGAGCTCAACCAAAATTAATTTTTCATATATATTGTGGATTTAGGCAGCAATCCCTCATTTATACATGTTTCATTAAAGATGACAGACAAGGTACTGTGATTAAGCTTTTTTCTTAATTTTTCTTGTGTTCAAACAAGTGTTTTCTTTTCTGGACATGTGTAGAAACTGTCTAAATGTTCTGTAATTCACAATGATTTCGGATATACTTTTAGCCATTATCAAGGATAATTTTATTTTTATTTTTTAGCTGGATATATGTGTTGTTTGTATGTTTCTGATGTTATTGGGATGTTTTATTTTCCAAATATAGCACATAAATATAAAAAGATTAATCGCAGTACCTTGCCTGTCATCTTTAATGAAAGATATATACTAACTTAAAAGCCGACCTATCAAGTGGCATTTAAGCTAGCTCCTGTAGAGGTCTCTTGATTGGGTATTCATTACAATAGGTAGAGATGAGTAGATGCAGTAGACAACAATAAACTACGAAGAACTTAAAATTGACTGCTTTATTTAAGTATTGCATTAATATTTACGCTTACCTTTTAAAAGTTCAACAATAATTCTTCTGCCACCAGTTAATTTAAAGGCAATTTGATGTATGTAGGTCCTTACTTTTTATAGAAACAATTATTTTTATTTCATGGGTGACTTCCATTGGATTTTGCAATTTATTTTGATTATTCCTAAATTTATTTCCAAGTTATAAAAATCGTTATCGTACAAAAAAGAATTGTTGCAAAAAAATCACGTGAAAAAAATCAACAAAAACAATCACAGTAATGAAAACTTGGGAATGTTTTTAATTTGCTTATGGAGTCAGCCTGATTCCAAAATGGTATATGTTGGGCTACAGCCTCTAGGAGTAAAGTTGAAAACATGGACAATTTTATTTTGAAACACTGTAATTTCAGAACAGTAATTTTTTCATTTGAATATGAGCTATTGAAAGTTAGAGAGTTGTGTCCCTTTATTTGTTCTTATCAGTAGAAACCAAGATGGCAGAATCCAAAAAACAATCACAGTAATGAAAACTTGGGAATTCAAAATTTCAGGATTGTGCATCCAGATCTGGCCTGGAATGTTTTTAATTTGCTCATGGAGTCGGCCTGATTCCAAAATGGCATATGTTGGGCTACGGCTTCTAGGAGTAAAGTTGAAAAGTGTGACACAGTGACACACTGACATTCACATTTTTATTTATACAAGTCAACCTACAAGAAAGCGTAGTGCATGTGCGGCCATGTCTTTGGTATTTGTTGATTGTTAGTGTTAGAGATAATGTCTCTCAAATGATATGTGAATTCATAAACAACATTATTTTTATATAGGATGAATTTTTGAGGTGTCATATTATTTCTAAGAATTAGATGTTTTGAATTTTTTATTAAAAATGATAAAATCTAAGGAATTTGTTAGGATCAACAACTGTTATATCTCAGCGGATAATATTTTTAATAATTTTTTGTTTGTTTATAATTAGGATTCATCTGGTTATGATAAAACAATTTAATGGAGTGTTTATTTTTGTTTATATCAAGTTGGTGATGTATATTATTTTTTCTAAAATTCTTTAAAGCTAATTTTATTTCTTCATCAATAACATGGTTTTGGAAATTATTCTAGATAAGTGTTTGTTTTATATTGCTTAATTCTCTTTAAAACAATATGCATAAATTCACACACATATAAATCAAGATACACACACACACACACACACACACACACACACACACACACACACATCATCATCATAGGATAAGGAGCATATAGGAAATGTTCATAAATTTAACATTTTTTGCTTTTATTTAAGTTTCATCAGAAATCTCTGGAAATGAATTATGGAAAAGAAAGTTCTGGTACTTTTAGTTTTGCTTTATTTCTGTTAATTGGTCAGGTTTGTTTGTTTTGTGGCATATCAACTCCTCATGGATCATTTAATGTTGAAATATATTTTTTTTTTTTTTTGTTAAAAATGCATTGCTGGTAATTTTTTTTTTTTTTTTTTTTACAAAAGTGTATTGATGGTAATATTTTATATGAAAATGTATTTTTATACTTTCATAGTGTTTTGACTCCAGTTTGGTGGTTAACTATTTGCCCATAGTTGGAAACCTAACAGGTGCTACCACCCTGAGACAGGGTGGAATTGGTCAGGTAGACCTCATCTGCTTTTGTTTTGTGGTGTTAGTATGCATGTGTGTGCATGCATGCTTTTAAAGTCTAGTGGGGATATTTGTGTGTTTAATTCTTGAAAATTGTAGTCAGAAGATGATGTGATAGATGTTTATATATATTATATATACATTTTATATATATATATATATATATATATATATATATATACACAAACTTGGTCTGATCAACACATCACATGAGAACGTTTTCCACTTTGTCATACAGCACTCCTCCAAAATTTTTGTTGATTATATAAAAATTGATATATCGCTATCCCTTTATATATATATACATATATATATATATATATATATATATTAGCCTGTTTATTACTCTACCTTTGATGTTATAGCAGTAAATAAAGAAGCTTGTCTTTTCTGATAAGGTAAAATTTGAGATTACTAGAAAGCCTGTTTATTACTCTACCTTTGATGTTATAGCAGTAAATAAAGAAGATTGTCTTTTCTGATAAGGTAAAATTTGAGATTACTAGAAAGCCTGTTTATTACTCTACCTTTGATGTTATACCAGTAAATAAAAAAGATTGTCTTTTCTGATAAGGTAAAATTTGAGATTACTAGAAATATGTATATATATATATATATATATATATATATATATATATATATATATCTCTCTCTCTCTCTCTCTCTCTCTATATATATATATATATATATATATATATATATATATATATATATATATATATATGAAAGAGTGAGAGAGAGATTGATTATGTATCATATAACACATTGGTGGTTAACCATAAAACATCTGACCACCATTTTGATTCAATTAATGTCAGTCTAATCAAGAAAGAAAAGGGTTAAGACTAAGAAGAAAATGTATTGAAAGTGCACTGATGTCACAATTCACAACAATAAACTTAACACCAGAACCATGCATAATATCACTATTATCGCAAGGGCAATAATAACCCAATGTTGTATATGATTGAGTAGAGAAAAAAACACAGATCTTCTCGGAGTGGTCTGATTTATAATCCAACAGACACCAACAGATCTAATATACAGTCCCACACAGATTGATGGGAAGAACTTGAAGTATGTGAAGTCATTTATATATTTAGGAAGTAAGATGAATGCAAATGCATTCCTTGATGACAAAATAACAAATCAGATCGCCAAAGCTACAATTGCATTTGGGGAGCTTTGTCTCCACCTGTGCAATGACAGAGGTATCAAATTGGACACCAAAATATGGGTTTATAGTGCAGCCATTTTGACCACACTGTTGTACAGCTCAGAATTGTTGACCTCATGTACATCCCATATCAATCAGCTGGATGTCTTCTACAAAAGTTGTTTTTTGAGCCATCCGTGGCTATACTTTTGGTGTTAGGGTATCCAGTGCTGATCTTCTTGCAAAATGCAGTATTGGCGGAATTGAGACTTTTCCTGATGCAGTTACAACTGTGCTGGGTTGGTCATGTTGCAAGGATGAGTGATGACAGAATGCCTAAGGTCCTCATGTTTAGTCAGCTTGACAGTGGACAAAGGAGTTTTAGACGGCTGTGGCTCAGGTATAAAGACAAGTAACTTCTTAGTTGTCAACCTGCCTCATACTAACTTTGAGCGAGTTGCCCTAGATAGAAATAACAGGAGATATTTGTGCTATATTTCGAAATCAGTCCTGTTGACTAGCTCAGAGACAAAAGACAACAGCGAAAAGCACCAGCAAATATTCCCAAGACCGTTGCTGTTGCACAATATGTGCAGTTATATGCAGGTCATTAGCAGAACTGAAGTGTCACGATGCAAACATAAAAACCGAATGAGGTTTCTGGTACCTCAAACGTTGAAATCAATGGGAGACTCCATTACATATATAACACTTTCTAGTTTCTGGTCCATTATATCTGTTAAGGTAATTTAATTTATGGCCCTGCTTATCACCAAAATTCCCAAAATATTTTCCTTACACACAGTTTTGCCTTTCATTCTGACCCGTTGAAGCAGACATCAACAGAAGTCAGTGAAATGTGTTATTTATAACTTTTCCACATTGTCCAATTATCTCCTCATATATATATATATATATATATATATATATATATATATATATATATATATATATACGTTCATTAATAATTAGTAATTTAATTAGAATTATGCTAATTGTTAATTATTAAATTCTACATTACTCCAAGTCCAGAAATAAGGTAAAATTTGAGATTACCAGAAAGCCTGTTTATTACTCTAACTTTGATGTTATACCAGTAAATACAGAAGCTTGTCTTTTCTGATAAGGTAAAATTTGAGATTACTAGAAAGCCTGTTTATTACCCTACCTTTGATGTTATAGCAGTAAATACAGAATCTTTTCTGATATTTATGTGGATGTGTGGCATGTGTAATGGTTATCATAATGGAAATGTAATTAGCCAGCTGAGTTCAAGTTTTGATCCATTCATTGTACACCAATAGCCTTGGGAAAGACAGAAAAAAATCCAGATCTTCTCCCAGCTACAGAATAAATAGCAGGGTAGACTTAGTTCTCTAGCCTTGGATGACATTCATGTGAGAAGTACAAATAAGAATTCAAAACAATAGAAAAGGCAATATGAAACCAATTTACTATCCAAGAAGTCATGGCAATTCACAGATGATAAAGAAAGGGAATCTGGGGAATCCCTATGTTATGAAGGGACATAACATTTAAAAAAAAACATAATTGTTACTATGTCAAGTACTTTTTCTTTTACTTATAAAAATCACCCCCTAAATTTGAAACCAACCTCACAAGAATAGTTAAGCCTAAGATATATATTTTTTTTATCATTTCATCCCAAACAAAGCAGAAAAGCCACTAGACACAAATGGTTACTGAGTTTGAAAGAATAAGAAAAAAAGAGAAACATTACTAAGGAGCAAGAACAAAAGAAGAGTAATCAAGAAGACAGTAGATAATGAATTGACATTACATTTAAATTTTGGAAGGTCAAAGTTGATTGGAAAGCATGTAGCTGGAAGAGAGTTCTACAAGTGAGAAATGCAAGAAAAGAAACTGTTAGCATAGAACTTATGGTTACATCTAGCCATTTCAATTGTAAAATGATGAAACCTTGCTGCCAAGAACTAGATGAGAAATGCAAGAAAAGAAACTGTTAGCATAGAACTTATGGTTACATCTAGCCATTTCAATTGTAAAATGATGAAACCTTGCTGCCAAGAACTAGATGAGAAATGCAAGAAAAGAAACTGTTAGCATAGAACTTATGGTTACATCTAGCCATTTCAATTGTAAAATGATGAAACCTTGCTGCCAAGAACTAGATGAGAAATGCAAGAAAAGAAACTGTTAGCATAGAACTTATGGTTACATCTAGCCATTTCAATTGTAAAATGATGAAACCTTGCTGCCAAGAACTAGATGAGAAATGCAAGAAAAGAAACTGTTAGCATAGAACTTACATTTACATCTAACCAATTCAACTGTGTATTAATGAAACCTTTCTGCCAATCTAGTACTGCCTTAAATTCATAAAGTCTAGGTACCAAAACGATAAATTCATCTAAACAATTACCATGAAAAAATTTATAGAAAATAAACAGGGAAACTACATTAAAGCAGTGGGAAAGTGACTGAAGTTGAGATGCCAGGTCAGGACCAATAATATTGCTGATTCTTTGGATTTTATCAAAGATCTCTAAACATATGATGCTATTTCTAAAACCCAATTCTAAAGGATGTATTTATGATAGAAGCATATTAAGCCATTAGAGAAAGTAAATGATATTTAGTGATATTTAAGTGGATTTACTTTTGTTATTTTCTCTTGTAAAAATCCAGGGAATAACTAAACAAAATCAAGTTTTGTAATTTATTTTATTCATATTCATTTTCAGGTACATTCCGGTGTTAAAGATTGTCAGAAATCAATTCTTTATTCATGTATCCATCAGTTTAATTTCACTTTATTCCTTTGGGAAATTCATAAATTTTTTTAAATAGAATTTGGAAAACTAAGCAGAAATGAGGCAAAAATATGCAGAATAATTAAATTCAGTGAGCTTAGAATTAAATTTTAGTTCATTTATAAGAATCAAGCCCATACACACACACACACACGTATATATATATATATATATATATATATATATATATATATATATATATATATATATATATGTGTGTGTGTGTGTGTGAAAAACTCAGAGTTAACCTGTAACAAACGACAATATGTGTAAAGGTAAAAGACAATAGGAAAACTGTATGATTAGCCAACATGTTTCATCCAATGTGGACTTTTTCAAGGCAAAAACGAAATGAATTTATTGAAAAAAAGTAACTATTAGCAACAAACAAAATGTCTGATAAAAACAATATTTCTACATGTGAAATTTTTGAAAAAACGCATTTATGAGCACAAAAGAGACCTCATAAAAATGACTTAACTAATGCACTAGTCATACATAGAAGTAAATTCAACCACAATATTGATTTTAAAAATGCTACAGTCATAAAAAAGAAAATAATTCACTCAGAAGGAAAATCCTTGAGAGTGCCACCATTGAATATTATCCAAATATTAATCTACGCCCAGGCTTTTTCCCTATTTCAGCTTTTCTAACAAAATTACTACTCTCCCAAGCAAATGTAACTGTATCAAGAAATCAAAAGAAAATGGTTGAATCTGTAAACACAACAATAAAAACAATATTTCCACATGTGACGATACTTGACATAATTTTCAGTTGACAATATGAATACAATAGCTTTTTCTAAATTCTTCTCTTTGTTACAGTTACTTTGTTTTCAATAAATTCATTTCGTTTTTGCCTTGAAAAAGTCCACACGGGACGAAATGCGTCGGCTAATAATACAGTTTTCCTATTATCTTTTAACTTTACACACACACACACACACATACACATACGCGCGCACACACACACACATATATATATAAAACACTGATGGGCCTAAGATCTTAAGAACTCTGAAAAACCTTTTGACCCCTCTAATTATAGCCCTAATAGTCTCCTACCACTTCTTGGCAAAGTATTTGATGCTTTAATCAATGCTGAAGTGGCTAAGCATCCTACCTCTTGCAACCTACTCTCTGACAAACAATATAGCTTCCATTTTGTCAGGTCTACTGCTGATGTGTTAATGACCATCACTGAATATATACAGGGTGACCCCAAAAAATGGGAACTTTTTAACAATCCAATAAAACCAAGAGTGATGGAAGAAAAATATTTAATTTATAGTAATTGAAACCTTAAAACATGCCATTTAAGAAACAATGATGGAATTTTCATTTTTTTAAATTACGTCCTGTAGATGGTGTCCTCCTGTACGAATGCATTCTTGAAATCGGCTGTTGAAATTCCTCATTGACTGCTGCAACATCTCAGCTGGGATACTGTGAATTTCATTCTCGTTACTAAAATGGCGAAATGTTTACTTGCTCAAGGTCACTGTCTCGCAGTGTTGCCACTTGCTCATGTCTGGCAATATGCACTTCAAAAATTCCCGTTTTTTTGGGTCACCCTATATATGAAGCTTTTGATAATAACGGCGAAACTCGAGTTGTGGCTCTAGATATCTTGAAGATGTTTGACAGTTTAGCATGCTGGTCTTCTATGCAAGCTTCAGAGCTATGGTATTACTGGATGATTGTTCATTAAGTAGGTTGATCATGGCTCTCCACAACTTCCTATCCTTTGTAGATCTAAGAAATGTTTATCCCTTTACTATCCCTTCCAGTACCTGTTTTGCTCTCAATTAAAACAAGCAGTTAAGTTGGTTGATCATGTCTGTCCACAACTTGCTATCCTTTGTAACTGTAAGCAATATCTGACCTTTCCAGTACCTGTTCTGCTGTCAATTTATATAAGCTTTTTAGTTAAGTTACTTAGTTTCTCTCTGCTCTGCTTGCTTTAAATATGGCCTGTGAGTGTCAGATTTTCTAAACCATCTTTCCTCATTATTCAACACTCTCATTCTGATTCAAATTACAAGTCTCAATTTTGTTCCCATTTTTCTTTAAAACTTTCTATTGCCATATAGATTAAATAAATCAAGGGAGAAGGCACATCCTATTGCTATGCCTCTATTTCTGTCTATCCATATGCAGATACTTTGCTCCCACTAAATATTCCAGAATATTCTAAAGTCTTTTCCAAACAAAAAAAGTTTTCCTCGTAGTTCAAATAGATGCCAATCTCCAGGAGAGTGACTCCTTGTGCCTTCTCGGACTAATGTTTTCAGCTGACATAAAGTGGAAAGGGTATATTGAATCAATTGCCAAGTCTGCACCTAAGAAATTTGGTTCACAATGTCATACTAGACGATTTTTCTCACAAGAATCTATTTTGCATATTTATAAGTCTACCATTCATCCATGCTTTGAATATTGCTGCCATATCTGGTTTGATGCTACTGATTTATATTTAGTGATTCTTGATAAAATCCAAAGAAGAATCTGCAATGTTATTGATCCTGAGCTGGTATCTTGGCTTCAGACCCTTTCCCATTATGTATGTATGTATGTATGTATGTTGTGGCATTCACCCTGGATCGGTTAAGCCGGCTCCTTCCAAAGAATTCACCGCATCCCGAACGAAGGCCGACCAAGCACGGCAATCCGTTGCCAATGCTGAAACGAGCGACAGCCATTCCCGATTCCAACGGCGGCGAATTTATGAAACGGAGTAACAAGGGAGTTTGAACTTCACACGTGGTCCCCACACCTCGCGTGCTATCCCAGTGGAGGGAGGAATATGCTCTTACTTGCCGCAGAATTTCCACAGACGCAGAGGCAGGAGTAACCAAGAGGCCGCCGGGTGCCGGTGCAGACGCCGATTGGTTTTGAATTCAGAGTTGACCTTCTCCTAGACCAGTTGCCATCCAAGGCTATAGAACCCAGTCTGTCCTGCTATTTACCCATAGCTGGAGGGAGAAGAGGATTCACACCTTTCCCAAGGGTGTTAGCACGTAAGTGAATGTAACGGATTCGACTGTAATTGGAACTCGCCTCTATGATTCCTCAATCCGAGCCGTTATCCATTACTCCACTGCGCCTCCTCTCCCATTGCTGCAACGTAGCTTTCCTGTGGCTTTTCTCTGAATACTTTCATGGTAATTGTTCTGATAAACTTTCCTCTTTGTTACCTAGACTTTATGAATTTAAGTACAGTACTAGATTGACATCAAAGTCTCATCATTTTACAGCTGAAATTGCTAGATGTAACTGTAAGTTCTATTCTAACAGTTCCTTCTCTCTCACTTCTTGCTTGTGGAATTCTCCTCTGGCCTCCTGCTTTCCAGTCAACTTTGACCTTCAAAAATTTAAATGCAACGTCAATCGTTATCTTCTGTCTTCTTAATTCTTATTCTTTCATTGTCCTCTCTCCGTAAGAGCAGTTTTTCTCATGTGTCCTAGTTGCTTTATTACCTTGCTAGGGGTGAAATGATTAGAAGAAGAATACCATATCAAATAACACACACACAGGGTTTCTATTTTTTTTCATATGCCGTGTCCCCCTTCAGGATATAGAGGATCATTGTTCTCTCCAACTTATTCTAGCTCTTAGCAAGGTTTACGTTTTACTACCCTTCCCACTCCCTGTTCTGACATATTTACACAAGCTTGTTAGGTTATTTTCTGTTTCCCTTTTCCTGTCTTGCCTTCATTTATTTCCTGTGAGTGTCAAATTCTCCAAGCCTTCTTTCCTCGTTATGTGTCCCAGAAATTTCATCTATCTCTAAGTGTACTTTTTATTTCCATTTCCCTTAAAAACTTCCTCATTGCTCACAACTTTCATCCATGATATTCGCAACATCCTTTTTGTAGAATGAGATTTCTGTTGCCTCACGTCTTATCTTCATCTGTGAGAAAATTTCATTTCCAGCCTTTACTGCCATATAGGAGGTTTGATATTACGTAGCAGCTGGGCATTTGTTTCTTTGTTTCTGTGTAAATCGTGTTTCATAATGTTCTGTTTAGATTTAAAAACATCTTTTGCAGTTTCAATGCAACTTTGAATTTCATTGCCACATTCTCTGTCATTTGCTTAATTCGTGATTGAGAAAGTTTAACATTTTCCACCCAATCCAAGTAGCCAAACTCAAATAAAAAGCCGTATCGGATTTTGAATACTGATTTTCAAATTTGGCAGGTTACCCCAACATGGAAAAAAATTGGTGCAACATAATCTTCCAATCCAGTGTTTCTTCCAAATCAACCTTAGGTTGGACTAAGCTGAACTTAGTAAATATCTAAAACAAAAAAAAAAAAATACCCGAAGTTTTTATAAAAGATAGGTACTGAGTTATTAAAAGTTTTAATGCTTCTCTGAAATACTGACTTGAAGTTTTTGTGACCAGACAAAAAAAATAAGCTGTCTCGTTTTACTTTTTATTGAATTGGGTTTCTTTGATTCCTGCATTTATAGTAAAAATTCCGGAGAATTCTTTAATCTTTTCTTACCCCCACTCCCAACTCTTCCCTTTTATTTTCAACTTAATCCCCACCATCCACTTGGCACTTTGTTCTTTATCTCTTTCTCTCCCCTCCCAACTTAAATAAAATCTAAATGATATAAATTTTTCTTCTCTTTCAGCGTTCTAAGGATATGAGAATTTTGAAGCCTGTAAATTCTCTGTATTCTCTAGAACATTTTATTGGTTTGGAACAAAAGTTTGTAATGTTTTTCAATAGTTGCATTTAAAGATGTAATTTTGTTTCATATGTATTGAGAATTTGGGATATATATGGTAATATTAGCTGTTTCCTTATAAGGAAACATTCAGTATTCTTAAACTGAGCAGCCAGTACTATTTGTGGTTGAAATTTATAAAATTTCCTATTAATACAATTTTTCAGGAAAAAGATGTTTCTTAAGTCCACTAATGTTAAGTGGTGGTGGTGGTGGAGGGGTTCCTTCCTTGTTTTTTGTTTGAAGTAATGTGGGAGGTCAACAGCTTCATTATGTCCTTGAGTTACATGTGCTATGCATTTTAGTCGTTGCTGCTTTTGAAAGTCCTCAAGTGATGTAGTCCAATTCTTTGTTTATGATTCTGTAGCACCAGACCACAAGGTTAAAAAAGGTTAGTAATGATAATATTAGCCATTTCCTTTTAAGGAATCATTTAGCATTCATTGACCGAGCAACCAGTATTACTTCCAGTCAAAATTTATAAAATCTTTATTTTAAAACAATTTTTCTGGAAAATACGTTTCTCAAGTCAAGTAACTGTTATCATTCTTCCTAGTATTGGTGAGGGTTTCCTTCCTGAACTTTTATTTGAAGTAATGTGGATTATATCATTACTTTCTCTTTGAGTTACATGTGGTATCCATTTTAGTTGTTGCTGCTGTTGAAAGTCCTCAAGTGATGAGGTTTCTGCTATTTGGTACAGTTCTTTGATTATGATTCTGTAGCACCAGTCCATGAAGGTTAGTCCTCTCTAAGATTTACAGGTTTCATTCACTGGAAGCCATTTTTAATCATTGATCTGAGAAAGTGGTTGTATACACCTGACAGTTTTGATATTTCTGAATACATTTAGGGCCATGCATAGTATTCATATAGAAGTTTTGACCTGATGAAGCTATTTCAATAGTTTTTAGTTTTCAAGTTAATACTTTGGTTTTGCATTGTCTTACTGTATTACATAAAACTATTCCTAGGGCAACCTGTTTTGTGCTCAGTTTCCTTATCAGCTTTATTGATACAGGAAAATATATCATTTGTTATAAATGATCCATACATCAAGGTATTTGAAATCCGCATCCTGAATTTTTATGTTGGATTCAGAGTAAGAGGAATAAACAGGTTCACACTCCTCTCTGATCTTTTGAACAGGAGAAGAGTTTTATTCCTTGTTCCCTGTTTAGGATTGGGTTTATGGTTCCTTCTGAAGCCTTTTCCTGTCAACTCTTTCACTTCCAGTTCACCTCTTGTGCCTTAGTGGCATTATCACCTTGCATGGGATAAATTGATTAAAAAAAAAAGAAAATGCAATTTCTGCTTTCATTCTAATTTCTGATCATAGTTTCTGTTTCGTAAAGTTTTATTGTGAGTCATACTTTTTGGAAAACTTGGTAAAGGATGTTAATTATTTTTGTTGAAATCATTCTTATACCAACTATGAATACCCATGCTCTCGCTGCCAAAAATTAAAAAAAGTCTAGTTACCATAGCAATTAGCTCATCCGAACAATTACCATGGAAGTATTTATTAAAAAAATGGCACAGAGAGGCAACCTCATGTTAGTGGGCAAGTAGCTGAAGCTGAGCCACCAGATCAGGACCAATAATATTGCTGATTCTTCTTTGGATCATATAAATTTAGGAATTTGGCGAAACTACCTCATAGTTTATTTCCTTATATCCTATACTAAATTTATTATAACTTTTTCATACACTGAATTATTTAATGAGTTTAATATTTACTAATTCCACATCCTTGCTTTCATTCCAATTTCTGATCATAGTTTCTGTTTTGTAAAGGTTTACCTTGAGTCTTCCTTTGTGGAACACTTAGTAAAGGATGTTGATTTTCTGTTCAATATCAACTATTATTCTATATTCGATTTCCTCATCTCCAATAGCAAATTTGTTATAACTGATCAATACACCCATTTATTTAAAGGTGTTGTGGACCCGATAGCGGTGCAGATCTGGCCTACGAAAATAAGGCCCTGTGCCAGACGCCACACACCACCACCGAATCCACAGACAAAGTAAAAAAAAAGAAAATAATATGGACGTGCTCTTTCCACCGTACAAACGTACAGAGTGAAAAGAAGTAGACAGGCAAAACAACAAAAGGTTAAGAACAAACATACATCTTTATTAAGAGTTTAACAAGTAGTGACTTCAGTGAAGACCTTCAGTAAATGTACTGGAAAATGTAGTTGAAGAAGAGGCCAAGTAGATTGTCTTCAGTAAGGTACTGGAAATATTGTAGTGAATGAAATTTAATTGTTTCGAGTGAAGACCATCAGTAAGATACTGGAAATATGGTAGTTGACAAGATAAGATCCGCGCCAAAATTCAAATCTAAGATGGCTATATGGCGGGAACGAGTTCTTCGAGAAGAAAGGTTCAGAAAGTCAGTTGTAATGCATAGTGAACGTACGGCAAGGAAAAAATACTCACTGCGAGAGTTTATAATTGTGAGTGTATGTAATTCTTTTTAAAGTAACAGGTTCTGAGAGGATGCGTTCGAAGAATGTGAAAAATGCTCGTTCATCAGGTTGGAAGTTTCTGGAAGTTGAGCGGCTCGCTAAAAGATGTTCGCGTTGGAATGAAAATTCTGTCCTAAGGTGACGACAGTGTAAGATACCGCGACGAGCCATGAGATCAGGGCAAGGCTTTGCCGAATAAAATGTCTCTGTCTGTATATATGGGGTTACCGGCGAGAGACAATTGAGCCTGCCCGGTCAGGTCAAATGACCTGGGGCGACTGATTTTGAAACGCCAAATTTGCCGTGACGTCAACGCAAAAGCGCGCGAAAAATATGAATTCTTCCTCATCTTTGGCTAAGACAACGGTTTACTACTATAACCGGTCGAAAGTGAGAGGAAGGGGTGAAAAGTCGCGCGTGCGTCAAAAATGAAGGTGGGGGTAGTGACATATCCCACAAAGGGATTAAAAATATAAAATTTTCAAATACTTCTAAACCACAATAATTTTTACATAACCTACTCAGGTAGCAGGTGTGCTCATGACCTTTTACAATGTAAAACCTTGATATAAAGTATTTAATGTGTTTAATATTTACTAATTCCACATCCTTGCTTTCATTCCAATTTCTGATCATAGTTTCTGTTTTGTAAAGGTTTACCTTGAGACTTCCTTTGTGGAAAACTTTTTTTTATTTTTTTATTTAAGCTTTTCACCCCAACCAAGGCTGGAAGCCACTAGCACACAAGGGGTTACAGAAGGTTTGGAGGAAGAGCAGATAGGAGTGGTAAAGGAGAGGATGTGGAGAAAGATAGTGGATCGATCAAGGCAAGGGGGTTACAGAAGATTTGGAGCGAGAGCAGATAGGAATGAAATGGGAAAGAATGTGGAGAAGGGAAGTGGATAGATCAAGGCGACTGGTGATGTCGATTGACGTTACACTTAAATAGTTGGAGATTGTATTTGTCAGGGAAACAGGAATAAGGAAGGGAGTTCCACAGGCGAGATGTGCGAGACATGAAGTTATTGGAGTAGAAGAGACGTCTACATCTAACAGTTTCAATGGTGAAGGGGTAGGAATGGGATGCCAGCCTCGTAGGACGCTTAAATTCATGAGGCCTGGGAACCAGCGAAAGCAGCTCATCGGAGCAATTACCGTGATTGATTTTTTTTGTTCAAGATCATTCTTATACCAACTATGAATACACATGACATCAGCATAGCCTCCCTCAGAAGGGAAAGCAGTAACACTGTTTTTCCAAATTTAGTAGATTCATTTGGGATGTTTTATGGAATCCTTAAATGATCAGTGCCCATCTCTTCACCTTCATGCTTGTGTAGCTGCTGAACACATACATGTTCTGGAAGGTAGCATTTCATTGCATGAAAAAAAAAAAAAAGAAAAAAGAAAAGAGAAATGCAGGGGTTAAAAATATTTGAACAGAAAACTGTATATATAATTGGGTATAAGCCTACTTCATGTATGGTACAACCCCTGAATTTTAACTCCTCCAGAAAAAAAAAATGACCGGTATATAGTGCAACTGGTACCCCAAAATAACAATTTTTAATCTTTTCAAACTTACGTATAGTTCAACTGCCTATTTTTTACGTAAAAATCTGTAGTAAAATTTTGAGGTGATAAAATTCAATACAGCAACTGTATGTCTCAAAAAATCTTCCTCCCCGCTGTTTAACAACTCGTAGAGTCAATTCACCAGCCGCATATGGCACCTGTTTATATCTAGGTTGAGATGTCAGTGATTGGTATGGCATTGGGCTCTTTGCTACGGTACCTAGACTGTATGAATTTAAGTGCAGTACTAGACTGGCAGCAAGATCTCTTCAATTTACAGTTGAGCTAGCTAGATGTAGCCATAACTTCTATGCTAACAGTTTCTTATCCTGCACTTCTCACTTGTGGAACTGCCTCTCGGCTTCATGCTTTCCAACCAACTTTAATCTGCAAAAATTTGAATGCAATGTCAATCGCTATCTACTGTCCTTCTGACTGTTCTTTTCTTTCTCCTCATGACTAATGTTTCTGATCCTAATTCTTCCACGGACTGTAACCCTTTGCGTGCTAGTGACTGTAATGCCTTGCTTGGGGTGATACCGATTAAAAGAAAAAAAAGTCTATATATGGTCAAAATTCTCTATATTTATGAAGAGAGTGCTCAATATTGTAGATATAGACAGTCAATTTCTATGCCTGCACTATATTTCTCTTTCTCTATTGTGCGCGTGTGTGTGTGTGCGTGCGTGCATGCATGCATGAGTGTGTGAAGCAGGGTGCTTAAATGTTATCAACCCACTCAACTTTCCAAAGTATTGACACACACACACACACACACACACACATATACAATATACACATAACTGAAAAAAACTGATGGTATTTCAAGTATTATGAACTTGTTTGTTTAGCATTTCAAATAAATTTCATGTTTAACATGCATTCGCATTGTTTGTTTCTGAGAATAAGCTCTTCACTATGGTACATATACTGCAAGAATTTAAGCACAATACTAGACTGGCAGCAAGATCTCATCAATTTACAGCTAGCTAGATGATGTAGCCACAAGTTCTATACTAACAGTTTCTTATCCTGCACTTCTCACTTGTGGAAATCCTTCTTGGCTCTATAATTTCCAACCAATAATCTGCAAAAAATTTAAATGCAATGTCAGTCACTATCTACTGTCCTGATTGCTCTTATCTCTTTCTCCTCATTACTAATATTTCTGTTCCTGATTCCTCCACACCCAGTAACCCCTTATGTGCTAATGGCTGTACTGTCTTGCTTGGGGTGATACCAATTAAAAAAAAAAAAAGGTTTAACCAAACATTTGCATGATGTTCTCATATATAAACAAGATTCATGTGCGCTCTTTCTTTCTTTTCTGACGTAGGATACATGCAACACACTGTCGCTTGGTTTGACGAGGTAAGTCGCCATTTTCTTCCCTACAAAAACTTATCATAAAAACTTGCACTATACTCAAGTCTATACAGTAATTACTGTGAAAATATGATATGTTTATTTTCTTTATAGATTTATTTCTGTGTACATATTTTTTACAAATGAAAGCTGTCATTATTTTATGAAGAAATCTCCTCTTGCAGTATAATTTTTTTTTCAGCTTTTGTAACAAATACACAAAAATATGAAAAAAAAATCAGATCATGATTCTTGGGTGAGTGTAAATGCAGAAGCCACACTATTATTATTAAGTTGCATATTAGCTTGGAAATTGCTTTATTCTCCAAGTTAACCACTGTGTTTTTACCAGACATGCTTCCATGTAAATTAAAATGGTCATTCAAATAGGGCCATATCACGTTGAAACACCGGTTCTCATTCAATCACAGAAGTTAAGAAAAATTGAACCTGGGTGATTGCTTGAAAAGTCCAGATGCCGTAAGTTAGAATATGCAGGTGGTGCAATGAATAATGGTTCAGAATGAGATATCGTCGAGCTGAGTTTGAATTCCAGTTGGGTTCGTTATATTCAATTAGATGCAAATACCCTCAGGAAAGGTATGAATCAGCCTCTTCTTCCTCCAGTAATGGTTTAAATGCTAAGACTTTCTTATTTTTTTAATCATTTCACCCTGAGCAAGGTGGAAATGTCACTAGTATGCAAGTTGTTACAGGGAGTGAAAATGAGAGAAAAAGCTAGTGTAGGGAAGATTGAGGAAAGGACAAAAGATGAATAGAATTCAGAAAGATAGAAGATGATTAACATTGCATTTAAATTATTGAAGATTGCAGAAGTAAGAAAACAGAAGGAAGTTCCTCAGATGGAAAATGTGAGAAAAGGAACTGTTGGAGTAGAAGTGGCAGTTGCATTTAGCTATTTCAACAGTAAAAGGGTGGGACCTAGATGCCAATTTAGTAACACATTCAAATTTATGCAGTTGGGGCAACAGGGAGAAAAGCTTGTCAGTGCAGTTGCCCTGAAAATATTTGTAGAAAAGACAAGGGGAAGCCACGTCACATCAGTGAGAAAGAGACTGAAGTCAAGATGCCTGGTCAGGATTGATTACATTGCAGTTCCTTCTTTGGATTTTGTCAAGAACCTCGAGATAAATAGCAGGAGCACTAGACCAGTAGAAAATTATTATTATCTCAAAAAAACAAATTCTTAAATCCTAAAATATGTTTCATCGTTAAATAAACTTAGAAAGGTTGATAAGTCGTAAAAAAACAAATCAATCAGTCAAGTCATACTAATACACAGATACTAGTAAATTATTAGTCACTATGAGATTTTTGCTTTTGTTTCTCATTGTTTTGTTTTGGAATGAATTTTTTTGAAGTTTTTAAATTAAAACTGGAAATCCCTTAATCAGTGGCATATTAACAATTTCAATAAATCTAGAACAGAGGAAGCTTAAAAGCCAAAAATAAAAAGGATTTAATTAGACATAAATATTTAGGATATTTCAGTACTTTTGCATATATCTTTTTCATATCTGGAATAATTAAAATGCAGTCACTTTTCACTTAACAACCGAGTTCCCTTCTAAAGAGCCGGTCACTACTTGAGAAGTTGTACCTAACCACTATTTTAGGCATACAAGTTTGTTAATTAGCTTCAGATAACCTTTGTACCATATATAATATTTATAATTTACAATTATATATTTATATATATATTTATATTATATATTTATATTATATTTATAATTTATAATTAGCTTCGGATAACCTTTATACCATATATAATATTTATAATTTATGAGATTAAGTTAAAAATTATCCCCACTTTGGTCATAACATATCTGTAGGTTTGTCACACTGCCTTCTGCTCATGCATGCTTATAGTTGATACTATTGTGGTCAAGTGATCAAAGTTTTCTGGTTGCTGTCACAGTGTAAACATGGCTGCTCCACTAGCAGTGTGTACCAAGTAGGAACAAACTGTCAGCTGTATACAAGTGCTTCCTCAGATCAATGATAAAAATAGCTTCCAGTAAATGAAGCCTGTAGGCCTTAGAGAGGACTACCCTTTTTTTTTAACCTTGTGTACTGGTGCTACAGAATAATAAACAAAGGACTGTACCAAATAGCAGAAACCTCATTGCAAATTTCAAATACCTTGATGTATGGATCATTTATAACAAATTATATATTTTCCTGTATCAACAAAGCTGATAAGGAAACTGAGCACAAAACAGGTTGCACTAGGGATAGTTTTGTCTAATACAGTAAGACAATGCAAAACCAAAGTATTAACTTGAAAACTAAAAACCTAATTAAATAGCTTCATCAGGTCAAAACTTCTATATGAATACTATGCATGGCACTAAATGTATTCAGAAATATCAAAACTGTCAGGTGTATACAACCACTTTCTCAGATCAATGATTAAAAATGGCTTCCAGTGAATGAAACCTGTAAGTCTTAGAGAGGACTATCCTTCATGGACTGGTGCTACAGAATCATAATCAAAGAACTGCACCAAGTAACAGAAACCTCATCACTTGAGGACCTTCAACAGCAGCAACAACTTAAATGGATACCACATGTAGCACAAAGAGAAAATAATGATATAATTATAGATGTTGACATTTCAGACTACTTCAAATAAAGGTTTAGGAAGGAAACCCCTGTCAGTATGGGAAAGGAAAATAACAGCTACTGGTCTTAAGGAAACTATTTTTCTGAAAAATTATTTTAAGTGAAAGATTTTATAAATTTCAGCTGGAAGTAGTACCAGCTCCTTGGTCAATGAATGCTAAATGTTTCCTTGTAAGGAAATGGCTAATATTACCATTCCTTCAATTTGTATACTGTAAATACAGTACTGCTTCAAAGTTTGTGACCCCCCCCCAAGGCATGGTTACTGTTATTGTGATAAAAAATATAATAATCTTATTAATCTTTATTGCAAGGCAATAAAGTCGCTCAGACACAAGTTACTGAGTGTTAGAGAATATGATAAAAACACTATTAAGGAGAGAGAACAATTAGAAAAAACAAGAATTAACATTTATCACTCTGTATGTGACTTCATTTACTGTGAAGACAGTTTATCCTGCCACTGAAGGTGACTCTGATCCCTGAGTTTGAATTTCATAGTTGTGTTTTCATATCCTGCTATGGCAACAGAAAACATCTTTGAGTGAAATTAACAATATGCTTACTGCAATTAAGAAGCCTTGAAAAAGAATGTAGTGGAAAGGGAAGTAATGTTAATGAAAAGTGCTAAAGGTTAAATATGCAGCCAAACTGCTTTCTTTTTATGTGCCATGTCCTTTTAGGACATAGGCGATCATGGCTCTCCACTTCCCCCTATCCCTTCTGGCTCTCAATAAGTTTCCTCTGCTAACTCCACCAGACCACATTCTGCCATCCACTTGCTTAAGCCCGCCAAGTATGTCATGCATTGCTTTCCCTTGTCTCTTTTTCCCCCCCTATTCAACCTGTGAGTATCAGATTCTCCAGGCCCTCCTTTCTCATTTTGTGTCCCCAAAATTTCATCTGCCTCTTCTGTTTGTTAAGAATAAGCTTCCTCCTTGTTTGCATCATTTTCAAGAGCTCAATGTTACTCACACACTCACTCCATGATATCCTTAGCATCTCCACTGCCTCGAGTCTCTTCTTCATCTTTGAGGAGACCGTCCAACATTCGCTGCCATATAGGAGGAAAGATGTCCCGTTGCAGCTCAGTCCTATTTTCTTTGTCACCAAAGAAATGCTCCTGTCTCGCAGTACTCTGCCCAGCTTTTGGAATGCATCCAAGACATCTTCGGATCTCAGCATCGCACCTACCGTCCTCCGTCAAAACACTTCCCAGATATTTAAATTTCTGCACATGCTTGATTTTAGTGTCCCTGGCCTGAAAATCACATTTCGGGCTCATCCTTTTACTGATGACCATGATGCATTCTGTCTTCTTATAGTTTTGCGGTTAGTCCCTTCTTCTCACTCTCCTTTGCTATTGTAGGAGGTTTTGTACTTTCTTTTCTATGTTTGCTATCAGTACTGTGACATCTGCATATCTTATAGATTGAATAAGTCTGGTGAGGAGACACGTTCTTGCCCTACACCCCTTTTTATTTTTATATATTTACTGAACGCATTCTCAGTGTGCATCCATGCCATTTGCTGCCAGTATAGGTTCTTAATTATTCTAATATCTTTCCTGAATATATTAAGGTTGCTGAGCAGTTCCAGCAGATCCTTGTGGCATACTTTGTCGAACACCTTTGTGTAGTCTATAAAACATAGACAAAACACTAATTTGCAGATTTTCTAAATAATGAACGCAAACGAACTAAAGGATATATTTTAATTATTTATTAAAAAATGTGATGTATTTCCCTCACATTGAATATTTGACATGTGCAAAAGTATGTGCCCCCCTTCCCCCCAAGTGAAGTCAAGTAGGTAACAAATTCAGCTGAAACACATTTGGGTGCTTAATTATTCAATTTAAGCTGACCAATCAGATCAGACATCCTTAGTAAATTGGTAGAGCAACACATATTAAAAGAGAAGGTGGAGACCATCTAAACTACTCTAATTAATGTCAAGGTGTAGCCTCACAGATCAACAATGTCAGGAGGAAAGGAGATATCTGAACACATCAGAAGGAAGATACTGACTTTTAAGCAGTCTGGAGATAGATATAAGACCATATCAAAATTATTGCAGCTCCATTCATCCACTGTAAGACAAATAATTTACAAATGGAGGACATTCAACATGACCATGTCTGCCTAGAAGTGGACGCTAGAAAAATAATAAATTAGGTAAAGGCCAACCCACACATCACCTTGGGAGAGATGGCAGCATCCGGAGTAAATGTATATGTGTCTACAATTAGATGAAAATTGAAAGGACATGGCATTCGTTGGATGGTTGCCAGAATGAAGCCTCTGCTCTCAAGGAAGAACAAAACTGCTCATTTAATTTTGCCAGAAACTATTTTCTTTTTACAATGATTTTCACCCTGTACAAGGCCTGAGATCCACTCAAGGTAAAGGTTTACAAAGTATGAGGCACTGTTTATGCAGACTTGGGGGAAGATTGTAGTGACCAGGGAAGCATCTTCTTGGGAGTCAGTTCCACAAATCATCAGTTCGTAGGAAAAACCTGCGCTAGTGGGACTTACATTTCCCTAATGGAATACAAAGGGACTGAGAGTGGTTTGTTAAAATGTATAGCATGGTGGGTCTTAGCTGTGAGGGTTAGAACTGATGGAAGTAAGGAATGTAGTTCATCTAAACACTTTGCATGTAAATAGTGGTAGAGCAGTGAGTGGCTTGCAGCATTTTATCTGTGGGAAAGGAGTTGTAGGGTGTAAAATAATTTGCCACCCACAAGGATGCAGTGATGCCTTTGAACTCTACTGAGACTGGAAAGTGAAGACTGAACAGCTCCTGCTCATATATGTCAGCAGTACTTCATTTTCAGCCTGACCCGGCTCTTGCAAAGGTAGAAGATAGTAGGAGGAGTCAGATATTTACTGGAGTGGTATCGGAAACTGACCATTTTTCCAGCATCCTTACGATCACATGTACAAGTTCCACTTGAGGTCTACATTAAGTTTAAATCCTAATAGATGCTCAAGGTATCAGGCCTCTCTGAGAGAACATTTGTTCATCGGGATTAGTGATAGTTCTTGGTCCAATTAGTGATGATGGAATGACAATAGTTTGGTTTTTGAGGCATGTGAACAGCCAGTTTTCCCCCACTGAGCTGCTAGAGCTAGGTCAGAGAAGAGATCAGCCGCCAATCACTAGTCATCTATAATTTTGGAGATGCATCCATATACTGTTTTTTGGAGGTGTTTCCATATATGTTATACAGTGTAGATATTCAGAGTGTAGGCAGATCATTTATGTCAAGTAGAAAGAGGGTTGGACCAAGAAGCAAACTATCGGGGATGACCAGAGGCCTTCTGGAAGTCCATTCTCTGGACAGATGTGTCAAAGAAAGAATTGTTTATTCAGAATTAAAACTGCTGTTTGGAGAAAAGCCAATTCTGCCTACCAAGCAAAGAATCTCATTCCAACAGTGAAGTATTGTGGTGGAAATGTTAAGATCTGGATCTGCTTTTCTGCCTCTCCTGGATCTGGACGACTCCATATTATCAAAGGAAACCTGAATTCTTAGTCCTATCAACAAATTCTGGATCAGGATCTCCTACCATGAGTCGGCGAGTTGAAGCTTGACCTAAAATAAGTTCAGCAACAAGGCACTGACCCTTAGCATACCAAATGACAAGCAACCTATATAACAAGCTTGTATAAATGGATGGCAGAAGAGGGATTGGGGTGGATTGTAAAATAGTACAAAGGATAGGAAATTGTGGAGAGCCATGATAACCCACATCCTGAAATGGATAATTAACTTTTTAAGCTGAGGACTTTTGTTTATAATTTCCAGTAACCTCTTCTGAGTTCTAAATTTTCAGCACAATAATGCTTCAATTGTGATATGTATATTTAAGTGATATTTATCAATAGAATGTTTATATTAAGAAGGTGTTTAAGCAGAAAACAGTCAGCATTAAAAGAAAAGAGATTAATATTATGTTTATGTTGCACATTGTCATAGACGATGGTAATTTTGTTCTTGTGGCAGTGTTGTAATGGCTCCTTTTAAGAAAGCAAAGGAAATGGCCAATCCACAGGTCTCTTTCACAGTATTGTCATAGCCAGCATGTAACAAGTTCTCTGATTGGTCAATAGATGAGCTAATGACAGCCCTGCCTCATTTCCACTTTGTCAGACAATTTATTAATTTTCCCTATTTTGACGACTGACCCCTTGGCAGTAAAAATGTGCCAAACTGCTTTCCGACCAACAATTACAAGGAAAAGTCAAGTGAACATGTATGTACCATTTGAGTAAATACCTTTAATTATATATATATATATATATATATATATATATATATATATATATATATATATATATATATATATATATTTCATGCTAATTTATTTCATGTTTCCTTTGTTGTGGCCCATTATTAGAAAAGGACAAACATTGTGTATATTTTGTAATGTTGTCCACAACAGTGTTAACAAAACTCCTTACAACTTCAAGAACTTAATTAATTTTTTCCCCACATTAGGTTGCCATTTCTTTCTATAGTAGACTAGTTGATAACCAAGGCTATAGAACCTGGTCTGTCCTGCTATTTAGTCATAGCTGGGAGGAGAAGAGGGTTCATACCTTTCCCAAGGGTATTAGCACATAAGTGAATGCAATGGATTCAACTGGAATTCAAACTCGGCTCTCCAATTCTATCTGGGCTGCTATCCATTACTCCACCGTGCCTCCTGATCTCACATAGCAAGAATAGAAAAGAGCAGATCCAGCACATTAAGGAGATTATTGTTTCTCTGATGGCCACGTCTCTGTGATCAAAACAAGAAAGCACTTCAAGTTGGAGGAACATCAGCTGTGCTTTCCCCTGAAGAAGGACAGGCTTCTCCAGGTTTACTTACATGCTAAATATGAATGAATACCTCTCTGGCTCTCAACCTAGATATGTGCTTAGATGTACTGTGACCCTACAACCACACCTGGTCATGGAACTGCTGCTGCTGCTGATGATGATGTTGATGATACCAGGTAAGATTTTGCTAGTAGGCTCTGATCATGAGCTGTTGATAAATCCTTCTCTATAATCTGGAGATTAAGTAACAGCAAGTTTTCAACCAACTGATATTAGTTGACTATGTCCTTACTAATACTCTTGTTTCTGATTTCTGTCATCACTAATTCTGTTTCACCTTTCACATGACCTCTGCATATACATTTTCTTGCATTTATAGATGTGATTCATGTTAAAAAATACCAGATGGTAGGACTCAAACTTAATATCACTAAAGAACCCTTAACCTAAGTGAAGTTGATCTGTGGTTAACCCAATATAAATATACTGGCTTTGCCCAAAAATATATGAATATAGATGTTGCACTCAATGTTAAACCAGAGCATCAGAGAAGATAGGTGAATCAGAGGTTTGACATGGAAGGTGTCCTCATAACCACTAGGTGCAGATTTTCACCTCACAGGAGGTCAGTGGCTGACCCAGCTGCACTAGCATGAGCACGGGTGAGACGAGCAGAAGACAGAAACATATATTAGTGTATCTGAGTGGCAAAGAAGGTTTGTTTCTCACATCCTCAGGTGAAAGAGGCCCATATTCAGAAAAAAAGCCCCCAAAACTACACACCTACTTGACAATAACCAGAAGTCAATAAGCAATAATTCTATGAATTAGTCTCATGATCTCTTTCGTTTTTACAATGAAAATGGCAAATATTTGACTTCTATGTTTGACTGATTTTCTCTCTTTTGTTTACTGTTCTTGTGTTTATTTTGCAGTTTCTAGGCATTACCATTATTTAAATTTTTGAATATCAAACTAGGAAGCAAGTGAGAAGTACAAGAGAAGAAACTCTTAGCATAGAACTTACAGATAACCATTTCAAGTGTAAAATGCTGAGACCTTGCTGCCAATCTATTGCTGCTTTTTAAATTCATAAAGTCTAAGTACCATAGAAGAAAGTAATATTTATTTTAAGAATACAAAAATGTGGTACGTGGCCAAAAGGGGAGGGGAGAAGGCAGTCTTCAATCTGCCTTATCTTAAACTTAGCTAGCCATGATTACTGACCCAAATATACCAAAGTATTCCTTATACCAAAACAACACTTTCTTACTTACTTACCATTCTTACTACAGCTACCATAATACCTCAAGTCTCTATGTAGTTCTAACTAGTTCCTATATGTACAATTTGTCTGTTGTTGGAAGATTAAAAATAACATTATCATAGAAGAAAGTTCATCAGAACAATTATCATGCAAATATTTATAGAAAAGGCAAAGGGAAGCTATGTTACAATGGTGGGAAAATGACTGAAGCAAGGATGTCAGGTCAGGACCAATAACATTGCAGATTCTTCTTTGGATTTTATTGAGAATCTCTAAATATATAGCAGAAGCACCAGACCAGATGGGGCAACAATATTCAAAGCAAAGTCAAATGACAGACTTATAAATATGCAAGATGGATTCTGACGTGTAAAATTGGCTAGCACAAAACGGAGAACCAACTTTCCTAGTCTACCAGAAAGTGCTGAAAAAATTCTCAGCCCAACTCATCTTGTAACTTGTATTGTAAAGATCCAATTTGCAGGATCCTTATGCTTATTTCATAATTTGTTTCAGGTTATTGACTGAAACATGTCGGTGGAAAGTGTAGAATTTTCAAGTATTGAACTCCAGGCCGTCCTTCCCTGCAGAAGAAAACTACAAAGGAAATGTATGAGCATATGATGCAAACTTTGGTTGACACATGCCAGTCATGCTCAACTCTCAAGGAGAAGTGTTCTAACTTTCATTGTGGAGATTTTGATACCCAAGATGCAGCTCAGTCTCGGAGGACTTCAATGTTGTCAACTCTTGGAATTGTTGATCATGTTCATAACTTAATTTGGATCAATTGATAAATTTGGGCCAAAAGAAATTTCCAAGACATTTCAGATATCCAGAAAATACATTGAGTTTATAATCCACCGTCAGCTGTGTATGAAGAAGCTGTCTGCCAAGTGGGTATCGAAATGTTTGTATGCTGACCAGAAATGGTTTTGAGTGAACACACCAAGTTGATTTTTGCAGTATTTTCAATGATAATTTAGAATGAAATGTCACTGGTGATGAAATTTAATTACATTATTAAATACAAAGATTAAAACAACAGTCTGCATAGTGATTGTGTGGAAATAGTGTTTATATCAGAAGGTCACAAGTATGGATAAGTGGTAGTATAATTATTTTATCAGGAACTTTTGGGAATAAAACTGATGTAATGGAATAACCAGTCACCCCCATGAATGATTACACTGTAGGTAGTAAGTACTTATAAAGTCAACTGTCTATGAGAGACTCAGGGAAGAGTGAGAGTGTGTTGACACAAGCATGTCCTACCTTCCAATTAGTGGCACTCACTACTAGATTGACCTGTGTGTATAACTGTACCGTATTTCATATTGTACTTGTTGTGTACAATAAACCTTTCTTCTAGTATCCACCTGGTGTTATGTGTTTATTCCCTTAGCATGGAATATGACAAAAACCAAACTGACTCTGGGGTTAAAAATAAATAATATATTTTTATTTATTTTCTTTAGCGTGATGAATGTGACCATTGGTATTCAGTTTGTTAATAAGGCAGATACTGGTAGCTGTCTGGAAAAATGTCCATTAGTAGTCATTTTGAAGTAAGGCCACAATAGGGGTAGTAGTAATGTGAGAAATTAGGTCAGTGTCAATCTGTCTTTTTTTTTGTGCTTAGCAGTCTGTAGCAGATGACTTTAAGTGTTTCTTCATGCATCATGCATGGCTGGTTTCTATGCAGTAGCATTCTTCTGTTCCATACTCTTCTGCCATCCTTTCTGTTACTAGCCCAGTGGTGTCAGGTTTATATCCATTTGATCAGGCTTGAGAATTTGGTGTGAACATAGTTCTGGCTAACATCAAAAAGTTACTTTGTATCAATTATTTTGATTGGTCAAATTATTTTATTTTCCGGTGTTCCTTTCTTTTTCATTTTTTTTTTATAATGGAAGTTATGTGGGGAGCCTCTCCGATTTTTGGTATTTTTCAGTCACAAATAAGTAAGCTCTGATCCTGCTAACTTCTGGTGTTTTGGGCCAGGTTCAGTCTTTTCTACTACTTATTTTTATTTTGAGGGTTGCCTTCTTGTAGTTTGAGAGAAGTATAGAAAGAGAAATTTAGAGAGAGAGACAGACAGACAGATTTAGAGAGAGAGAGGGGTTTTAAAGAAAAGTGAAAATGCCTTATTTTAATTTGAATTCTTTTCATTTTTGTTTACATCTATTATTTTTTATCAGGATTCACTAAAGTTCAGGTCCTTCATATCCGAAGAAATTTAAAACCTAAAATTCAGTAGGCCACAAGGTTATTGGATAAAGAATGCATTTTGATGACTATGACAACTACCCTGAATCCATCATAAAAAATCCATATGTGGAATATAGTAAATATTAAACACATAACTCAGTATATGGATCAGTTATAACAAATTAAGCATAGAAGAAAAAGAAATTGAACATAGAATAGGCTTTTTTTTAAAGCTTATCACCCCAAGCAAGGCTGGAAGCCACTAGCATGCAAGGGGTTACAGAAGGTTTGGAGGAAGAGCAAATAGGAGAGGATGTGGAGAAAGATAGTGGATCGATCAAGGCAAGGGGTTACAGAAGATTTGGAGCGAGAGCAGATAGGAATGAAAGGTGAAAGGATGTGGAGAAGGGAAGTGGATAGATCAAGGCAACTGGAGATGTCGATTGACGTTACACTTAAATAGTTGGAGATTGTATTTGTCAGGGAAACAGGAATAAGGAAGGGAGTTCCACAGGCGAGATGTGCAAGACATGAAGCTATTGGAGTAGAAGAGACGTCTACATATAACAGTTTCAATGGTGAAGGGGTGGGAACGGGATGCCAGCCTCGTAGGACGTTTAAATTCATGAGGCCTAGGAACCAGCGAAAGCAGCTCGTGCAAGAGATAGCTTTGCTCAACAACATAAATTGCTTGCAAAACAAAACATCAACCAGAAAACTCAAGATGTCTTCTTAAATAACTTTATCAGATCAAGACAATCATATGGATGTCATGGTGTTAGACCTTTTTCCGAAATATCTAAACTGTCAGATATATGCAACTGCTTCCTAAGATCAATGGTGAAAAAAGGCTTTTAGTGAGTGAAGCCTGAGAGTCTTGGCAAAGATCATCCTTCTTTGATAATTGTGGACTGGTGCTACAGAATCATAAAGAACTCTACCAAATAAGAGAAACTACATCACCTGAGGATTACCAACAGCAGCAACAAGTAAATTGGATAGAGCATGTAACTAGAAAAGAAAATAATGACATAATCAAGCTGTTGATGTTCAAATAAACAGTTAGGAAGGAAACCTTTAGCAACTCTGGAAAAAGTGACAATAGGTGTTGGACTTGAGAAACCTGTTTTCCTAAAAAATTATTTTAAAAGAAAGATTTTATAAATTTCAACTAAATGCAGTACTGGCTACTCAGTCAATGGATGCCAAATATTTCCTTGTAAACGGCTAATATTACTGTTACTGTATTCCAAAAGATCAAACTGCCACAGGTTTTTGGGGGGTAAAAATGGAAACTTCTAGTTAAAATCAGAAAGAGAATTGAAATCTATAAGACACATTTTATGGAAAGATGGCTTAGAGAATTAAACACTCATTTGGATAAGGAATGCATTTTGATGACCATATTCAGAAAGATGAAACAATTAATGTAGAATACGACTTGAAAGCCTCAGGGTTTTTTTTAGGATAAAAAATAGAAACTAGAAAGATACTTATCATTAAAATCAGAAAGAGAGTTGGCTTATATTTTAAGGGAAGAGTGCTTGGAGAATTTAACACTCAAAGGACAGAAAGATCAAACAGAATATTACTCTAACTGGATCTACTGATTTTTAGAAGATATTAAAAGAAAAAAAAAGGTGATGGAAACTTCAGAAAGGTGTTCTTTTATGGCAGGAAGTGCACCTGCTCACAGAGCTGGCAAGACAATAGATGTTTGAAGGATTGGGAACTTGAGTGCATAGATCATGCACATTACTGGAATCTAATTCCATCTCACTATTTTCCGTTTCTATGCCTTAAGATAAAGTTTGAAAGAGAGAAAATTTTCAAATGATTTGTAGTTGATAGCAAAAGAGCAGTATTTCAATGATTAAACACTGGAATCTGATCTAAAAAATATTTCAGAAATGATGTACCAGGTTTGTTGAACTATGAAGTATATGGTATGAACTATATAATATATGGAATCTGTTATGCATCTCGAGGTTTCTGACAAAATGCAAAAAAGAATCTGCAATGCTATCAGTACTGACCTAGCATCTAGGCTTCAGTCATTTTCCCACCACCATAACATAGCTTCCATGTGCCCTTTTCTATAAATATTTTCATGACAATTGTTCTGATGAGCTTTCCTCTTTCACATCTCAATTTTATGAATTTAAGTGCAGTACTGGATTGGCTGGTAGGTCTCATCATTTTATTGTTGAAATTGCTAGATGAAACTGTAAGTTCTATGCTAATAGCTTCTTCTCCCACACTTCTTGCTTGTGGAACTCTCTTCTGGCTTCTTGCTTTCCTGTCAACTAGGGTCTTCCTTGATTTAAATGCAATGTCAATCATCATCATCTGCCTCCCAGAATCATGTTCTTTCTATTTGTCCTCTCTGTTTCTTTCTAGGTAACCCTTGCATTTTAGTGGCTTTTATTGCCTTGCTTGTGATGAAACAATTTAAACAAAAATGTATATTTCAGGGTGCAAAATTACTTTCTTCAGGGCTGGGATAAGAATTTTTCACCACCTACCTTTTCCAGCCACTATTTTGAAGTTAAGACATAAATAATACTTTATATTTATTTTTTTTAAAATATAGTTTTGGAACAAAAGCTATCACTAATTATGATGTTCTCTCAAAGAAGGCCAATGCCTTGAGCACCTATTAGGACTTAAACTCAATTGAGACCTCAAGTGGATATCAAACATATAATCCATTACTAAAGATGCTGGAAAATGATCAGGTTCCCTGTACTGCCCCAGTAAGTACCTGATTCCTCTTGCTCTCCACTACATTTACAAGAGCCAGGCCAAAAATGGAGTACTGCTATATATGGGTAGGATCTGCCCAGTCTTCACTTTCCAGTCTTAATAATATAAAAGCATTTCCATGTTCTTGGAGGTGACAAATTATTTTCCACCCTACAACACTTTCTCATAGATGAAAAAACTGCTAGCCTCACACTGCTCTTTCACTATTTCCATGAAAAGTTTTCAGCAAACTACTTTCTTTAGTTCCACCAGTTTTAACCTTCATAGCTAAGACCTTCCATAACATGCATTTTGTTGTGAACCACCCTCATTCCCTTCGTATTCCATTGGTGAGATGTAAGTTCCACTCAAGCAGTTTCTTCCCATGAACTGCTACTTTGTTGAATCAACTCCCAAGAGGATGCTAACCTGATCACTACAATCTTAACCAGTTCAAGTCTAGGGTTAACCACTATCTCCCCCACATATCAG
>OZ038479.1:107644444-107659444 GCA_964036315.1 Acanthosepion esculentum
TGCATATATATGTAGGCATATATGTATATGCATATATATGTAGGCATATATATATATATGTATATGCATATATATATATATGTAGGCATATATATATATGTATATGCATATATATGTAGGCATATATGTATATGCATATATATGTAGGCATATATATATATGTATATGCATATATATATATATGTATATGCATATATATATATGTAGGCATATATATATGCATATATATATATATGTAGGCATATATATATGCATATATATATATATATGTAGGTATATATATATATATGTAGGCATATATATATATATGTAGGCATATATATATATATGCATATATATATATATATATATATATGTAGGCATATATATATATATGCATATATATATATATATATATATATATATATGTAGGCATATATATATATATGCATATATATATATATATATATGTAGGCATATATATATATATGCATATATATATATATATATATATGTAGGCATATATATATATATGCATATATATATATATATATATATGTAGGCATATATATATATATGCATATATATATATATATATGTAGGCATATATATATATATATGCATATATATATATATATATGTAGGCATATATATATATATATATATGCACATATATATATATATATATATGTAGGCATATATATATATATATATATATATATATATGCATATATATATATATATATGCATATATATATGTGTGTAGGCATATATATATATGTAGGCATATATATATATATATATATATATATATATATGCATATATATATGTGTGTAGGCATATATACATATATGCATATATATATATATATGTAGGCATATATATATATGTAGGCATATATATATATATATATATATATATATAGGCATATATACATATATGCATATATATATATATATATATATGCATATATATATATATATATGTAGGCATATATATATATGTAGGCATATATATATATATATATATGTAGGCATATATATATGTATATGCATATATGTTTATGCATATATGTATATGCATGTATATATATGTATATGCATATATATATGTATATGCATATATATATGTATATGCATATATATATGTATATGCATATATATATGTATATGCATATATATATATGTATATGCATATATATATGTATATGCATATATATATATATGTATATGCATATATATATATATGTATATGCATATATATATGTAGGCATATATATATATGCATATATATATATGCATATATATATATGTAGGTATATATATATATGCATATATATATATATGTAGGTATATATATATATGCATATATATATATATGTAGGCATATATATATATGCATATATATATATGCATATATATATATGTAGGTATATATATATGCATATATATATATATGTAGGTATATATATATATATGCATATATATATATATGTAGGCATATATATATATCCATATATATATATGCATATATATATATATGTAGGTATATATATGCATATATATATATATGTAGGTATATATATATATATGCATATATATATATGTAGGTATATATATATATATATATGCATATATATATATGTAGGTATATATATATATATGCATATATATATATGTAGGTATATATATATGCATATATATATATATATATGCATATATATATATATGTAGGTATATATATATATATATGCATATATATATATATGTAGGTATATATATATGCATATATATATATGTAGGTATATATATATGCATATATATATGTGTAGGTATATATATATATATGCATATATATATGTGTAGGTATATATACATATGCATATATATATATGTAGATATATATATATGCATATATATATATATGTAGGCATATATATATGCATATATATATATATGTATGCATATATATATATGCATATATATATGTATCCATATATATATATATATGCATATATATATGTATCCATATATATATATATATGCATATATATATGTATCCATATATATATATATATGCATATATATATGTATCCATATATATATATATATGCATATATATATATGTATGCATATATATATATGCATATATATATATGTAGGCATATATATATATGCATATATATATATATGCATATATATATGTAGGCATATATATATGCATATATATATATGTAGGCATATATATATGCATATATATATATGCATATATATGTAGGCATATATATATATGCATATATATATATATGTAGGCATATATATATATGCATATATATATATATGTAGGCATATATATATATGCATATATATATATATGTAGGCATATATATATATGCATATATATATGTAGGCATATATATATATGCATATATATATATGTAGGCATATATATATATATGCATATATATATGTAGGCATATATATATATGCATATATATATGTAGGCATATATATATATGCATATATATATATATATGCATATATATATATATATGCATATATATATATATGTAGGCATATATATATATATGCATATATATATATATGTAGGCATATATATATATATGCATATATATATATATATATATATGTAGGCATATATATATATATGCATATATATATATATGTAGGCATATATATATATATGCATATATATATATATGTAGGCATATATATATATATATGCATATATATATATATATATGTAGGCATATATATATATATGCATATATATATATATATATATGTAGGCATATATATATATATATATATATATATATATATGTAGGCATATATATATATATATATATATATGTAGGCATATATATATATATATATGCATATATATATATATGTAGGCATATATATATATGCATATATATATATGCATATATATATATATAATATGTATGCATATATATATATGTAGGCATATATATATATGTGTGTAGGCATATATACATATATGCATATATACATATATGCATATATATATATGTGCATATATATATATATATGCATATATATATATGTAGGCATATATATATATATGTAGGCATATATATATATATATATAGGCATATATATATATGCATATATATATATATGCATATATATATATATGCATATATATATGTAGGCATATATGTATATGCATATATATGTATATGCATATATATGTATATGCATATATATATATGTATATGCATATATGTATATGCATATATATATATATATGTATGCATATATATATGTATACACATATATATGTAGGCATATATATATATATGTAGGCATATATATATATATATATATATATATGTATACACATATATATATATATGTAGGCATATATATATATGTGTATACAGATATATATATATATGTCTACACATATATATATGTGTATACGCATATATATATGTATGTATACGCATATATATATGTGTATACACACACATATATATATATATGCACATACATATGTATATATACATATATACACACATATATCTATATACACACACACACATATGTATATATGTATACACATATATATATGCACATAAATATATATATACACACGCACATATATATATATATATATATATATATATATATATATATATATATATATAGGGAGAGGGACAAATATTAACATAAATGTCAGTCTCAATTAAGCAGCGAGTGGAAATAAGGAGAAACATGTATATCTTAACTTTACAACAATCATACCAACATCGGCAACCACTGAAAACAAAAGAAATTAGCTATAGTAACATTTCCAGACTAAAAAAAACTTTCAAACCCGAGATTGGTAATTATGTCCCACTGTATTCATACTAAAAAGTTCCTTTTGAATCATTTGAAGTGGCATAAAAGAACATATGTAATATTTCATTTAATCCCCCATCAATACATTTCCAATACATTTGATTTTCCTGTTCTCTCCACACCTTCTCACACATTTCATGTTGTGTGCTTATTCATATATTTATTTTTTAAAAATATAGCCTTCATAAATTTTTATTTTTAAAAAAAATAGAGCGTTAGCAAATCAATTGACCGAAATCGCCTGAAGATACCAAAAGGTGAAACCAATGGAGTGGAATCGGCTGATTTCATAATTTTCTCTACTTAAAAGCTCGACATGTTAAATCTTCATCTTTTCATATGTATATTGAACACTTTTTAATGTTTGTGTGTGTGCATAGATATATTTTATTTCTCAGTATATCTATCTATTTATCAGTTGATACATATATTTATATATATATATATATATATCAATATATTATTATCATGATACATGTTATATATATATATATATATATATATATATATATATACACATACAGGGTGCCCCTAAAGTCTGGACACATATGCAAAAATGTATATTTTTCAAGAAATTACACTTTCAACAAAATGTTATTTAACTTTATGCATTTTTAGCACATTCACTCTTTATTCGTTCAATTGAGTGTGTTGCATCTGTGATTTTCATTGAGTACACCTTCTCCTTTAGCATACCCCAGAAAAAGAAGTCTTCTTTCAACAAAACCATCTTTGATCTGTGGAGGTAAAAAAAAATAGTTAATAAGATTTCTTATATTTCCAGACTTCAGGAACACTATATATATATATATATATATAATATATATACACACACAAGGCTAGGATTGGTGTATATGGAATAGATTCCAATAACCAAAAAAATACTATTAAAAGAGTGCTCAATACAACGTAGAGCAAATATAATTTATTTGAAAATTATAACATAAATATGTTATAAAATCACTACAAAAATAGCTATTTTGTTTCAACTCTTCTGGTATCTTATCAAGTGATGGGGTTGAATGTAGAATAATGTAGGTTATTCTACATTCAACACCATTACTTGATAAGACACCAGAAGTGTTGAAACAAAATGATTATTTTTATAGTGATTTTATGACATATTTATGTTATAATTTTCAAATAAATTATATATATATATATATATATATATATATATATATATATATATATATATATAAATATATATAAATGAAAATTAATGAAATGTCGGAAAAAATTTTGTGGGATGCTTTTAGTCGTTTAGTACTTTAGACTAAAGTAGACTGATGCAATTATATAAGTAAGTGTAAGAAATGGAAGAATAATATAAAAACACATATGTTGGTTATAATTTTCCTAACATTGTTCTCATATATAAAAATTTATATATAATTTTCTCATATATGTGTGTTTGTGTGTATGTGTCTGCTCACAATAATTGTAGACGTATCCTCAAAGAGGCTAAGTCTTTGCTGATAGAATGAAGCACCATATAGCCTCTGGCAAGTTTGTTTCTCATGACCACTGTTGGCTCTGTAATAGTGTGTTAAATAAGAGTAAGTCTTCTATTCCACGTCTCTTCACTCAATTAACATCTATGTTAACATCTGCTTCTAAATCAGAAAGCTTTACTCACAAATTCTCTTCAAATTCTACTCTTGACTCATCTGGAGTATCTACGCCTGACTTTCCTCTTAGAAATGAGTCTCTATAGTGTGATATGCACATAACTCCATCCATGGTTTTTGCTATCATCTCTAAACTGGATCTTCACAAAGCATGTGGACCTGATGGTATTGCTGCAATAGTCCTTAAGAAATGTACTCCTGAACTGGCTCCTGTTCTTTTTAAACTCTACAATAAATGCTTTGTTACTTTCCTGCCTGTTGGAAATTCTCTTCAGTAGTTCCAGCCTTGGAGAACTCAGATGAACTATCTGATCCTTCTATCAGCCTGTTAGCCTTCTAACTCTTTTTGGCAAAGTATTAGAGGCTCTAATTAACTCTGAATTGGTTAAGCATCTCACCTGGCAGGGTCTTCTTTCAGATAAGCAATATGGCTTTCACTTCTATAGGTCAACTGTTGATGTATTAGCAATTATTGTGGGAAGAGTCTAAGAACAGTGAAGTTTGGGCTATTGCTTTGGATATCTCAAAGGTATTTGTCAGGGTTTGGCATACTGAACTTCTTCACAAGTTGAAAGGTTATGATATTTCTGAATGAATTTTTGAACTGATTCATTCTCTTATCAAATTGCAAAATGAATGTTGTCTTGAATGGCCTCTCTTCTAGATCATTTTGCATTAATGCAGATGTTCCCCAGGGTTCTAAATCTCACCAGTTTTCAATTCAGTATCTATGCTGATGGCACAACTATTTACTCCTGTCTCAAAAGTAAGTCACTAATGTCAAAGTGGCATCTGATCTCAAAAATGACCTACAATCTTTTGTTAACTGGGGTAAGTAAAGACTTGTTAATTTGAACAGAAACTGCTATCTTTTAATTGTGTGAGAGAACTTAACCTCCAGCAGAGTGACTCATTAGGCCTTTCCACTGACATGAAGTAGAATGATTATATTGAATTAATTGCTAGGTCTTCTGCTAGGAAAGTTGGATCACCATGTCATGCTAGACAATTTTTCTCGCCAGAATCTCTCTTACATATTTACAAGTCTACTGTTCATCCTTGCTTAGAATACTTTTGCCACATCTGGTTTGATGCTCCTGCTATATATTTAGAGATTCTTGATAAAATCCAAAGTAGAATCTGCAATCTTATGGGTCCTGACCTGGCATCTTGGCTTCAGTTGCTTCCCCACTGCCATAATGTTGCTTCTCTGTGCTCTTTCTGTAAATACTTTCATGGTAATTGTTCTAATGAACTCTGGTACGTTGTCTTTATGAATTTAAGCATAATACTATAGCAGATATGGGCAGAAATGTCTCATCAGTTTATAGTATAAATTGCAAGATATAACCATAACTTCTATGCAACCAGTTTCTTCTTTTACACTTCTCTTGAACTCTCTTCTGGTTTCTTGTTACCGAGTTAATCTTGATCTTCAAAAATTAAATGCAATAACATAAATATGTTATAAAATCACTACAAAAATAGCTATTTTGTTTCAATTCTTCTGGTGTCTTATCAAGTGATGGTGTTGAATGTAGAATAATGTAGGTTATTCTACATTCAACACCATTACTTGATAAGACACCAGAAGTGTTGAAACAAAATGATTATTTTTATAGTGATTTTATGACATATTTATGTTATAATTTTCAAATAAATTATATATATATATATATATATATATATATATATATATATATATATATAATAAGTGTTATCTTCTGTCTTCTTAATTCTTGTTCTTTTATTGTCCCCTCTCCTTAATAGTGTTTTTTTTTTATTAACTTGGGTAAGGAAAATCAGCAACCGTTTACATCTTAGTGACTTTATTTCTTTGCTTGGGATGAAATGATTGATAATATATATATAATATACTGTGTGTTACCAAAGGTTTCAGGGTGCTGAAAGTATAAAACAAAATGTCTTCATCAGAGAAATAAATCCTTAATAGAAAATTAAATACCTCCTTTTCTAGTGGAGTGACTTTATAAGTTACATGAATTATTTGGTGAGACACGGGAGACACCAGCAAAGTTGGTAGATAAACATTTGGCATTCACTGACCAAGAAACTAGTGCTACTTTCAGTTAAAATTGATAAAATCTTTCTCTTAAACAATTTTTGAGGAAAATAGGTTTTCAAGTTCACTGTTATTACACTTTCCATTATTGATGGGGAATTCTTAACATTTTGTTTGAAATAACTGAAACACCCGGAAGAGGCATGGCATGTGGACATAGAACAATCTAATCCGGTGGACGAAATAAAGGGTTTGGTTTGAAATTTCAATCACCTGAAGAAGGCATGAACGCACAACAGCTGAAATGTTTTGAATGTGGCTATAAAGATGAGGATAATGATCTGAGTAATGTAAATAATGCAAGTAATCATAATACCTCATCTCAGAGATATAGACAATATTTTGTTTGAAGTCATGTGGAATGTAAACATCTTATGTTACTATTTTTTTGACTTACATGTGCTATCCATTTTAGTTGTTGCTGCTGTTGGTAGTCCTCAAGTCATGTGGTTTTTGTTATCTGATACAGTTCTTTGTTATTCTGTAGCACCAGTCTACAATTTTCAAAATTAACTACTCAACTCCAGTAATATAAACCGTAAATATCCTTATATCAATATACTTAGATCCAGCAGCCTCTGATTGGGAAATTGGAGGTTTTGAGGTGTGTGGAACCATCTCTTTATTGCTGTCATTCCCAGGTCCATCTCGACTCGGGGTGGTACCAACTGTTAGGTTCCTAGCTATGGGCAAATAGTGAACAGACAAAAATCAACAGTACATTTTTATAATAAAATGACCAACAATACATCTTTATAGCAAAATGACAATCTATACAGCACTAAAATAATATAAAACATTTTTATAGTAAAGTTACTAATGATACATTTTATAATCTACAAAATATATATATATAAAAAAATATATCTTTACTCTGCAAGTATAAAATTATGTACAAAATATTTAGATTTTGGTATTAAATAACCCATAGAGGTAGATATGCTGCCAAACAAAATCAACCAAACAAACAACATGAAAGAACTCTTTTATGACATTAGTCTGTATAATATCCTCTAATTTTCTTAATTCAAATTGTATTCCAAAATATAACTTCAACAAAACTACAATATATAATGCACACATATCACTGCCTGTAGTAATCATGTCTACACAAATATGTATATGCACAAAAGCTGAGTAATATCTACCATGTACTCAATTGTGAAAGCAGAATAACATTTATTACTTCAAAGCTCCCAAGAAAATTAAGTTTCGGCATTAAATGACCCATAAGGAGTTGATGTGCCATTAAACAAACAAATCCATCAATAAATCAGCCAAGCAAGACAATAATGCCACTGAAAGTTCTCCACTGCCTTAACCGGGTATTGAACTCACACTCTTTGGGTCTGTCACTGGATCTAACCAACGCCTTTATCCACTGTGCCATGTGTCCTTGAGGACACATGGCACAGAAGGAAAATTAGCAGGAGATAACTGATAACTGACATCCATCAAACATGGCTCGTGGAACTAGAACAGTCTACCCCAGTGATTGAAATAAAGGGTTCGGTTCGAAATTCCAACCACCTGAAGAAGGCAGGAGCGTACAACGGCCGAAACGTTGTGACAAATATGGCAACAAAGATGAGGACAATAGTTCGACTAATGTAAACACTATCATATTTTTATTACTTCAAAGCACCTAAGAAAATTAAATTTCAGCATTAAATGACCCACAATGAGTTGATATGCCATTAAACAAGCAAATCAATCACCCAAGCAAAGCAATAATGCCACTAAGTTGCAAGTGGTTACTGGGAGTGAAAAATAATTAGAAGAATGAACAGGGAACCCAATTTTAATCAGGTAAACAAGGGATAAACCTCTACTCCTGTTCAGAAGACTGGGAAGGAGTGTATAGACAAATGCTTAAAATACCATAGACTGAACACATAAGCAATGAGAAACTTCGAATGAAAATGGGAATTAGAAAGACACTTAAATCAGAAAGAGACAGTTCAAATTTCTGGGACTCGTAAATGAAGAAAGAGGGCTTGGAATATTTAACACTCACAAATGCTGAAGGCAGGAGGAGCTAAGAGACATAGCAAGTAACCCCCCTGAGATAATTGTATTGTAGGAATACTAACGGCGATCGTCACCCTTTTGTTGAGATAATCATGAGGTTTTCATGATGGCCAGTGAATGACATCAGAGGAAAAATGACGAAGGGAAGTTGTGATGTAGAGCCTACAGAAGAAGGCTGTCCCTAGCCCACAATAGTAGGTCTTACAGGAAAAAAAACATGTAGCCTCACCAGATTCATAGAAAAGCCACCGTAATTCTAATTTTCCCTTCAGGCAATATTACAAGTAAGGTTCCCTTTCATTACACACTGTTCTTGCATATATGTTATAATTTCTCTGCATAGGACACATGTATATATAGTTTTGTGTATGTCTTAGAGATATAAAAGTTTCTGAGAACAAAACATGTTTGTCATTTCTTTTCATTTCAGCCATTCAGTTCCATCCATGAAATATGGTGGTATTATATCATGGATATATAATAATGCCCATAATGGGGGAAATGCAAATAAACATTTCTTCCATATATCTCTCTCATAACAGTATGAATGGATGGCAGTGTGGAGATGAAGAGATATAGTAAAGAGTCAAAATGTTGCCTAGAGCCACAAGAGACCAGAAATTGTGGAGAGCCATGATCATATGCATCCTGAAGAGATATGACCCATGAAAGAGCTAAGACAGGAACTAACCAAATCCAAATATATATATATATATATATATATATATATATATATATATATTCATAAAATCACATGGAAGCACCCACTAGACAATAGATCCATTCTTTGGTGCTTCCAGGCTTACATGCCCATGCGCCATATTCACGCATATACACACACCAATTCACATTCATAAAGACATTCATACACACTAACATATTGTCATATAAATGCACGATTACAGATACATATTTTTGTTTGTATATTTTATATATATATATATATATATATATATATATATATATATATATATATATATATATATATGTATGTATGTATGTATGTTCAGAAATTCTTTTATATTCATACACATTCACACATTCACCTCTGACATTTATACACCCCCTACCTGTTAAGCATTTTTTTCTAATTCAGTGGCTATAATTATGATAAGATCAACAGGGGGGAAAGGGATTTGTTGAAATCGATCATTGTTCAGCCAAGATATTGATTCTTCAAGATAACAATTAACCTAGATTATTATTTTGTTTTTTTCCTCTTTTTTTTTTCTACACTTTCTTTGTTTTTCTTCATTCCTCACTTATTCTTTTTTTCATCACACCTTGTTTGTCTTCACCTTCTTTTCTTTAATCCGCTTGAGTCTTTCTTTAAACACGTCTTTTTTATTTTTTTTATAATTCTTTTCAAATTTTAAACTTATTCCTTTCCTTCTTCCTTTCAGCTGACTTTTTCTTTCTTTTTTTTTAAAAACAATATCTCTCACTTTTAATTTTCTTACTTTTCTTCTTCTCACTTTTCTCCTTCTTCCTTCTATTCCTTCATGATCCTATTTTTATTTTATTCATTTCTAACTTTTTTCTTTTTTCCTTCTTCTTCTTTAAACAATATCTGTCACTCCTTCTATTTCTCTCTCTTTTTTTAAAAATTTTATTTTGTCTACTTGATTCTTTCATTAAACACTTTTTTTTAACTTCTTTTCAATTTTTAAACTCATTCCTTCATTCCTTTTCTTCTTCCTATCAACTGATTTTTTTCTTTCCCTTTTTTATTTAAGCAATATCTCTCACTTTTATTTTTTTCACTTTTAAATAAAAGATCAATATCTTTTATTCTTACTTTTATTCTTCTTCTTCCTTCATGATCCTACTTATATTTTATTCATTTCTGAATTTTCTTCTTCATCTTTTTCTAACAATATATGTCACTCCCTCTATTTTTCTCACTCATTTAAAAAAAAAATTTCCATTTCCTTCTTTCTTTAAATACTTCACTTTTTACTCCTTTTTCAATTATTAAACTTATTACTTCATTCTTTTTCTTCTTCCTTTCAGCTAATTTTTTACTTTAAACTATATCTCTCACTTATATTTTTCTCACTTTTCTTTTTCTTCTTCCTTCTCTCATAATCCTACTTTTATTTTAACCATTTCTGATTTTTCTCTTTTTCCTTCTTCCTCTTTAAACAATATCTCTCACTCCCTCTATTTTCTCACTCTTTTTTAATTTTTTCCCGCTTTCTTCTTTCTTTTCGTGATCTTATTTATTTTATTCATTTCTGCATTTATCTTTTCTTTTCCCATTTTCTTAGTCACTTTTCTTACATTTTTGTTTCTTTTTACATTCTGCAACCAAATAACAACTACAGCAACAAAAACAGTAACGAGAAAGAATGGCACTTCTCAAAAGATGCCAGAGATTCACTCGTTAACTTTAAATACACGTGGCAGGGAGTATATATTATAAATTGAAGTTTTTCATATCTCTTTTTTTTTTTTCTTCACAAGTGATGTCATTAAATCAAAAGGGAAAAAAAATATTAAAAAGAAAGTATTAAAAAAAAATATTAATAAAACTAATAGATTTAAGTCTATTCACTAGAAAATATCTCTTTAAACATTCAGGTAACCAACCACACTTCCTACCAAACCATTTTGTGTAGGAATTAAAATTTAATTCCATATATCGGACGGCAATCAGAACAAGTGTTTTGCATACACGGAGCTCGTGTCGTGCGTGCGGTGCAGCTTCCTACGTTTTGTAATCTTCCTATTCATTACTAGTTGTTTTATCTAAAAAAAAGGATTCCGCAGACTTTACAAGGAGGCAAATAGGTGACGATGCAGTGTTAGCAGGTGTATTAATTTTCAAGGTAACCAGACTTTCCGGGTTTAGAACTAAGCCTGTCTTTTAAAATGCGAAAATTCTGATATTCACTTTGCTGCACTGATATTGAATGCTGATTTCTGTCCCAGTGGAACTTACAAATATGAAGACACCCTGCAGTAGAAACAGGAGAATGAAAGACACACCCAGGATCTGTTCCTTCTTACCATGAACTCACCCGCAGACAACTATTGAAAGTTTCAACAATTCTGCTAATGAAAGAATGGTATAGTTTCAGATGGACACCTTTAAACCAAAACTGGTCAATACCAAAGTAGTTCAAAAGAAGCATTAGAAAACATACTATACTTTTATTAAATTTTACTTCAAATGGTTAATGAATCAGTTTATGTTTTTTTTAAATCTTCTGGTTCAGGATAAACTATAGTCTCAGTAACTGGTGTTTGTTTTTAATGTTTGGTGGCTATTTTATATTTTACAAGTAGAGAAAGAATGCTTCTTCGCTTCCATTTCAGAGTTATCTTTCACCTGGATTAAAGTTAAAGGCAGGCTGACTCTCTGTTTTATCCTCGACTCGAAGTCCATGCTATTAATTGAGCAACTCACAGATATTCAATGCATAATATCTCATGAGCCACCATACGTGCCCACTCTTGTCAGCATAAAACGTTTTTGTTCAAGACAACAGAATTGGTTCCCACCCTCGCATGCAACAGATACAAACAAGAGGTAAAAATAAACCAAATAAAAGGAAAACCAGGAAAGAAGAGTCACAGCACAAACAAGAAAAGAAGAAAAGAAAGAGAGAAAGCAAAAGTAACAAAAAGAAAAATGTAGCGCCTACACAAACACAGACACACACACACACACACACACACACACATACACACACATACACACACATGTACCATGATCATGCATGCAAAGCTTAAATCCTATTGACATAAAATAGCGGCTTTATTGTAGACTTGGTTTCAGCGTTTCACAAAGTGCATTGAGTCGATTCAGTTCCGGCTCATCTTGCCAGAGACGCCGGAGGAATCGGCATCATACGTGAGTTGATCTTTGACTTTCCACTATTTTCTCTTTCTTATTCCGGGGTCTTTTTTTTTTGTTTTGGCAGAGGCCATCTTTCATTTGTGTTATTGTTGGTGTTGTTGTTGCTATGGTGTATGGTGTTTATTTTTTTTTTTTTTTATTTTAATCGTTGCTTTTCTTTTTTTTTTTTCTTCTCTTTTCTTTTTTTGTCACTCTTTTATGAAAATGCAATTTGGGGGATTTTGTGCATTCTTCAAAAACAAGCGTTGTGCTCTTTTCAAGAATTTTTTTCTATTTACAAATGTAATAAAAGACATTTTACTACATTTAAGAATTTTCTTAAAACCAATGCAAGTTAAAATTTGCATTTTACCTGCGACAGACTCAGTAGAATTGCAGTCTTCTAACTTTTTTTTATTCTCACTATACGCATATACACACACACTCACACACACTTGTACACCTACATGAAAGTATATATATATATATATATATATATATATATATATGTATAATATTATAAAAAAAATTGATCAGTAAATACATAGCCTGACACAGCTATAAAGTGACTTTTGATCATGAACTTTTAATGCGTAATATTCAAATTATATGATAAATGGAGAAACAATGGATTATGTGCATTGACATAAGGAATAAAATATTTGTAGTGTAGAATAAGAGTTGTGTTATGTATGTATCTAGAATTATAGGGATATGTATGTTTATTTATATATGTGATATGGAAATATTTTTATTTATATATTGGATGATATATAACATATTATACAAATATATACATACACACACACACACACATATATATATATATATATATATATATATATAATATGCATAAAATTTATATATATATATATATATATATATATATATAATATGCATAAAATTTATATATATATATATATATATATATAATATGCATAAAATTTATATATATATATATATATATATAATATGCATAAAATTTATATATATATATATAATATGCATAAAATTTATATATATATATATATATATATATATATATAATATGCATAAAATTTATATATATATATATATATATATATATATATAATATGCATAAAATTTATATATATATATATATATAAATAATATGCATAAAATATATAAATAATATGCATAAAATTTATATATATATATATATATATATATATATATATATAAATAATATGCATAAAATTTATATATATATATATATATATATATATAAATAATATGCATAAAATTTATATATATATATATATATATATATATATATATATATAAATAATATGCATAAAATTTATATATATATATATATATATATATAAATAATATGCATAAAATTTGATATGTTTATAGGTGAAAGAGTGCCCAGTATCAGATATAGAATTTTTGTAGATATAAACAGTATAGATATAGAAACTCGTAATACACAGTAACTGTCAATATTATACTTTAAATAATGAAAATGACGGTCACCACTCACTATTGATTTCTATGTCCACATTTTCCCACTT
>OZ038479.1:107671944-107679444 GCA_964036315.1 Acanthosepion esculentum
AGATCATAAATAGATAGATAGATCATAAATAGATAGATAGATAGACAGATCATAAATAGATAGATAGATCATAAATAGATAGATAGACAGTTCATAAATAGATAGATAGATCATAAATAGATAGATAGACAGATCATAAATAGATAAATAGATAGATCATAAACAGATAAATAGATAGGTAGATCATAAATAGATAGATAGACAGATCATAGATAGATAGAGAGATAGACAGATCATAAATAGAGAGATAGATCATAGATAGATAGATCATAAATAGACAGACCATAGATAGATATAGATAGATAGACAGATCATAAATAGATAGATATAGATAGACAGATCATAAATAGAGAGATCGATAGACAGATCATAAATAGGGAGATAGATAGATAGGAACAGATAGATATATAAGAACAAATTAGATAGATATGAAAATACAGATAGATAGAAATAGACATGCAGCTAGATAGACAGGAACAGACACACAGATGGATAGATAGAAAAGAAACATGCAGATGGATAGATAGCAATAGATAGATAGGAATAGACACATAGATATGAATAGACAGACAGATATTTTAGTAATTAACACATAGATAGAAATTGATGCACAGATATATAGATAAATAGATAGATAGTAATTGACACAGAGATAGGAATAGAGACATAGATAGGTATAGGAACACAGACAGATAGAGATAGATATATAGATAGGAACAGAGAGAGAGAGAGGTAGATAGAGAGACAGGATGATAGGAATAGATAGATAAGTAGGAAGAGAGACAGATGGATAGATATATAGGAACAGACATAGTTAATATTTCTAAGAATGTGTGTGTGTAAGTAAGGTTATTCAGTGTTGTGGTCTACACTGCTGTTTCTCACTAGAAAGGAAATAGCCCTTAATTAACCTATCTGTATTTGGCACACGTGGACAAAGGTTGATTCCATTTGAAGTCTGCAAACATACAAACAGATAGACTACTAGAGAAGAAGATAAATCTTCCTATTTTGAATGTCATCTGAGTATTCATGGACTTAAAAAGAAAAACAACCAAATATATTTCTGTGGTTACTTTTGACAGTTTTCTGTTTTTGGATTATTTAATAATCTGTTTAATTTTAAAGCAATATTCTTCCATTGTCTGTTTCTATCTATCTATCTATCTATCTATCTAGGTTTCTCTCTCCCTCTCTCTCTCCATCTGTTTCTATCTCCCCTCTGTGTCAGTTTCTATCTATGTCGATTACTATATCTCTCTTTCTATCTATCTATGTCAATTTCTCTCTCTCTCTCTCTCTCTCTCTCTATACACATATGTCTGTTTCTATCTATCTATCTGTCTGTCTATCTATCTTTAACAATAATGTTCACCCTATACAAGACACTAAAGTCACCTGAGGTAGAGAGTTTCACAATAAGAGGCCAAATGTGTGAATGGTAATGGTTAAACAGGTTAAGATTGTATTGATTGAGGAAGCATCCTCTTGGGAGTTGGTTCCACAAAGCCAAAGTTTGTGGGTAAAAGCTGCTTGAGTAGAACATTGATCTAATCAATAGAATACAAAAAGAATGAGTGTGGTTCTCTGCAATGTACATGTCATGATAGGTGTTAGCCATGAAGGTTGAAGGCAGTTTGTCTGAACACTCCATGTAAATAGGGATAGAGCAGCAAGACACTTGCAACATTTCATCTGTGGGAAAGGGAGTTGTGGGACGGAAAATAATTCACCATCTACAAGGACATGGAGATACATTTGAACTCTATCAATACTGGAAAGTGAAGACTGGGCAGTTCCTATATATGGCAACAGTACCACATTTTTGGCCTGATCTGATTCTTTTCAAAGGTAGATGGTAGCAGGAGGAGTCAGGTAATTCATGGAGTGGTACATGGAAATGACCATTTTTTTTTTTCGGCTTACTTAGTGATGGATCAGATGTACAAGTTACACCTGAAGTCTGGGTTGAGTTTAAGTCTCAATAGGCACTTACGGCATGGGGCCCTCTCTGAGTGAACATACATTCATTGCGATTGAAATTTCTGGGTCTGATCAACACTGCCTTCGATGCAAAAGTAGAGCTATATAAGTCACAAGAAAGATCAATATAATTATGATATAATTAAAAGTGTATGCCTGCCATAAAAAATGTGACAAGGTTTTGATATTCTATAGATAAGATACAATACTGAATACAGCACTCAAGATCCACTCAGGGTAAAGGGTACTGAATGAAGAGAGATCTGAGTGTAATAGGAGTAAATAGGTAATGTAGATTATGAGGACAGGTACCATTTGATGATAAATTTCCAGAATCTAAATATTTTCCAATTTTTTTTTAATTTAAAAAAATTTTTTTTTAAGTGTATCACCCCAAGCAAGGCTGGAGGCCACTATCACGCAAGGGGTTATAGAAGGGTTGGAGGAAGAGCAGATAGGAGTGGTAAAGGAGAGGATGTGGAGAAAGAGAAAGACAGTGGGTCGATCAAGGCAAGGGGGTTACAGAAGATTTGGAGCGAGGGAAGATAGGAATGAAAGGTGAAAGGATGTGGAGAAGGGAAGTGGATAGATCAAGGCAACTGGAGATGTCGATTGACGTTACACTTAAACCGTTGGAGATTGTATTTGTCAGGGAAACAGGAATAGGGAAGGGAGTTCCACAGGCGAGATGTGCGAGACATGAAGCTATTGGAGTAGAAGAGACGTCTACATCTAACAGTTTCAACGGTGAAGGGGTGGGAACGGGATGCCAGCCTCGTAGGACGTTTAAATTCATGAGGCCTAGGGACAAGCAAAAGCAGCTCCTTGGAGCAATTACTGTGAAAGTATTTGTAAAAAAGACAAGAGCGAGGCAACGTCGTGTCTGTGAGAGAGCGACTGCAGACAAGATGACAGATCAGGGCCAATCACATTGCATATCCGTCTCTGGATCTTATCAAGAACCCTGAGGCAAACAGCAGGGGCTCCAGACCATATATGGCAGCAATAATCTAACCTTCTGTCTATCTTAATCTTTTTCTATTTCTGTATGTTCCTATCTATCTGTTTATCTAAGCCTGCTCCTATTGTTTTATCTATCTGTCTATCTATCTTAAAGAATCTAACTTATATTTATCGAATACAGAGAATACATTCCTGAGGAGGCTAGCCATAGAACCAGAACCTTGTATCTCCCTACTGCAAGGGTTGGTCGCACAAAGAAGATAAAAAAAATCTCATCTTGACAAAAACCCACAATTACAAATACACATTACCACTTGTTGCCCACTTAAACATACAACATTTTCACAAACCTACATAAACATAGAATTATCCCCGGATTTAATACATGTCACATGTGTCTGTCCAATGAGAACTGACCCAAACATAATTGAAAATATCAGTGTTTTCTGTCTTTCTGTCTGTTTTTCTCTCAATCTCTGACAAAGCTTTAATAAAAGTGAAACATGTTAGATTGATATACGTTTCCTATTTGTTCTTTTATTCTATCATCCTATCTATCTCTCTGTCTCAGTTCAGATCTATCTATCTATCTATCTATCTATCTATCTATCTATCTATCTAAATCTGTTCCTCTCTCAATCTATTCCTATCTTCCCATCTGTCTATCTCTTCCTATATATTTGTCTACTAATCTTTATATCTAAGTCTCTTCACATGTCTCTGTCTGTGTATGGAGAATTTTATATATTATTCTAATAGTACATAATCAAATGATGAAACAGAAAAAAAAAATAACCACTAAGTTAGGTGTTTCATCGTAAAAAGTACTTTTTCAGAGTAATAATGGATTTATCAATGGAGTTAGTCTTGTTTGTGATAAAATACAATAAACACCAATTGACATTTTATGCTGAGAAACTCTGAAGATAAGAGTAATGTTAAGCATTAAATTTTAAAATCGAAATCCCACATGAGATAGATAATCATAGCTCCCCACAACTTCCTATGTCCTGAGTGGATGTAACACATAGAATTGTCCCTATATCTTCAGTGTTTCACAATATAAAATTGTCACCCATCTTTGTTTTATTTTCTCCTCTGCCACTGCCATATATATATGATAATTCCTTTAATAAAATCATTATTATACTGAAGAAGTTCTTTCTAGAGATGAAACATGTAACTTAAGAATTTTTTTCCCCTGACTTGTCATTTGATTACCCACTGTTTATCTCTCCATCTATTTATGAGGGGTTGCTGAAAAGTTATCAGCCTAACCAAAAATTGTTTTCTTTTTTAAATCTGGCATTTCTTTTATTACAATCCTCAATTCTAAGCTACAAAGAGCAATTTTTAAAAATACTTTTATTAAAATAATAATGCAATGGGCTTGTAAAATCTTATTCTGTTTGCATAAACATTATGACTTTGAAGCTATCAAACTTTGATTGCACAAGATACGTAGATCCCAATTTTTTAAATTTGTTGAACAATTCCTGCAACAACAAAAATAAAAAACAACAACAACAACAAAGTATAAATACCCACTGGAATTATTCCAGGGGGATTTTATGCTCTTTCATAAAGTGAAATTAAATGAAATATTAATGTTGAGTTTGCAATTCTAATAATAAATTCAGATTTTTTTCTGAATATTTTCTTAAAAAGGGTGTGGATGTGCACATGTGCATGAGTAAATTTTGTGCCTATGAGTTTGCATGCACGTATGTAGAAGTGACTATGGGTATGTGTACAAGATTGAGTTTATGTGTGTGTGCATATGTGTATCAGTGTGCGCATAAGGTTAGTGTGAGCACTCATGTCTGTCAGTGCACTTGTATGTATAGGTCTGTATGGATGCATGTGTACTTGTGCATGTCTGTATACATTTAAATCAAAGGCAAAATCAAACCAATAACTATTGTCTTTGCAAAATGAAGTTAATGTTAGTGCTTTTGTCAAAACTGAAATTTATATGTATATATATATATATATATATGTATATATATATATATAATATATATATATATGAGAGTGACTCCATCAATAAAACCATGATGTCAGAAAATTACTATATATATATATAAAAATGAATATGTGATATGTATAAAGTATATATATATATATATATATGAATGTGATATGTATAAAGTATATATATATATATATATATATATATATATAAAAATGAATATGTGATATGTATAAAGTATATATATATATATATATATATATATATAAAAATGAATATGTGATATGTATAAAGTATATATATATATATATATATATATATAAAAAATGAATATGTGATATGTATAAAGTATATATATATATATATATATATATAAAAAATGAATATGTGATATGTATAAAGTATATATATATATATATATATATATAAAAATGAATATGTGATATGTATAAAGTATATATATATATATATATATATATAAAAATGAATATGTGATATGTATAAAGTATATATATATATATATATATATATAAAAATGAATATGTGATATGTATAAAGTATATATATATATATATAAAAATGATATGTGATATGTATAAAGTATATATATATATATATATATATAAAAATGAATATGTGATATGTATAAAGTATATATATATATATATATATATATATATATATATATATATAAAAATGAATATGTGATATGTATAAAGTATATATATATATAAAAATGAATATGTGATATGTATAAAGTATATATATATATAAAAATGAATATGTGATATGTATAAAGTATATATATATATATATATATATATATATATATATATATATATATATATAAAAATGAATATGTGATATGTATAAAGTATATATATATATATATATATATATATATATATATAAAAATGAATATGTGATATGTATAAAGTATATATATATATATATATATATATATATATATATATAAAAATGAATATGTGATATGTATAAAGTATATATATATATATATATAATATATATATAAAAATGAATATGTGATATGTATAAAGTATATATATATATATATATATATATAAAAATGAATATGTGATATGTATAAAGTATATATATATATATATATATATAAAAATGAATATGTGATATGTATAAAGTATATATATATATATATATATATTAAATGAATATGTGATATGTATAAAGTATATATATATATATATATATAAAAATGAATATGTGATATGTATAAAGTATATATATATATATATATAAAAATGATTATGTGATATGTATAAAGTATATATATATATATATATATATATATATATATAAAAATGAATATGTGATATGTATAAAGTATATATATATATATATATATATATATATATAAAAATGAATATGTGATATGTATAAAGTATATATATATATATATATATATATATATAAAAATGATTATGTGATATGTATAAAGTATATATATATAAAAATGAATATGTGATATGTATAAAGTATATATATATATAATATGAATGTGATATGTATAAAGTATATATATATATATAAAAATGAATATGTGATATGTATAAAGTATATATAGATATATATATATATATGAATGTGATATGTATAAAGTATTATATATATATATATAATAATGAATATGTGATATGTATAAAGTATATATATATATATATAAAAATGAATATGTGATATGTATAAATTATATATATATAAAAATGAATATGTGATATGTATAATGTATATATATATATATATGAGATATGTATAAAGTATATATATATATGAGATATGTATAAAGTATATATATATATGAGATATGTATAAAGTATATATATATATATGGATATGTATAAAGTATATATATATATATATATATATATATGTATAAAGTATATATATATATATTATGTATAAAGTATATATATATATGTGATATGTATAAAGTATATATATATATATGTGATATGTATAAAGTATATATATATATATATGATATGTATAAAGTATATATATATATGTGATATGTATAAAGTGTATATATATATATATCACATATATATATATGTGATATGTATAAAGTATATATATATATATATATATATATATATATATGTATAAAGTATATATATATATATATATATATATGTATAAAGTATATATATATATATGAATTTGATATGTATAAAGTATATATATATATATATTATATATATATATATATATGAATGTGATATGTATAAAGTATATATATATATAAATGAATATGTGATATGTATAAAGTATATATATATATATAAAAATGAATGTGATATGTATAAAGTATATATATATATATATAAAAATGATTATGTGATATGTATAAAGTATATATATATATATATAAAAATGAATATGTGATATGTATAAAGTATATATATATATATATATATATAAATGAATATGTGATATGTATAAAGTATATAATATATATAAAAATGAATATGTGATATGTATAAAGTTTATATATATATAAAATGAATATGTGATATGTATAAAGTGTATATATATATATAAAA
>OZ038479.1:107684444-107704444 GCA_964036315.1 Acanthosepion esculentum
ATATATATATATATATATATATATGAATATGTGATATGTATCAAGTATATATATATATATATATGAATATGTGATATGTATAAAGTATATATATGTATATACATACATATATAAATGAATATGTGATATGTATAAAGGATATATATATATATATATATATATATATATATATATATATATAAATGAATATGTGATATGTATAAAGTATATATATATATTAATGAATATGTGATATGTATAAATTATATATATATATATGAATATGTGATATGTATAATATATATATATATATGAATATGTGATATGTATAATATATATATATATATATATATATATATATATATATATATATATATATATATATATATATATGTAAATGAATATGGTATATGTATAAAGTATATAGATATATATATATATGTAAATGAATATGGGATATGTATAAAGTATATACATATATATATATATGTAAATGAATATGGGATATGTATAAAGTATATACATATATATATATATGTAAATGAATATGGGATATGTATAAAGTATATATATATATATATATATATATATATATATATATATATGAATATGTGATATGTATAAAGTATATATATATATATATATATGAATATGTGATATGTATAAAGTATATATATATATATATATATATATATATGAATATGTGATATGTATAAAGTATATATATATATATATATATATATATGAATATGTGATATGTATAAAGTATATATATATATATATATATATATATAGTGATATGTGATATGTATAAAGTATATATATATATATATATATGAATATGTGATATGTATAAAGTATATATATATATATATGAATATGTGATATGTATAAAGTATATATATATATATATGAATATGTGATATGTATAAAGTATATATATATATATATATGAATATGTGATATGTATAAAGTATATATATATATATATATATATATATATATGAATATGTGATATGTATAAAGTATATATATATATATATATATATGAATATGTGATATGTATAAAGTATATATATATATATATATATATATATATATGAATATGTGATATGTATAAAGTATATATATATATATATATATATATATATGAATATGTGATATGTATAAAATATATATATGAATATGTGATATGTATAAAATATATATATATATATATATGAATATGTGATATGTATAAAGTATATATATATATATATATATATATCAATATGTGATATGTATAAAGTATATATGAATATGAATAGTGAATATGTGATATGTATAAAGTGTATGTATATATATATATACATATATAAATGAATATGTGATATGTATAAATTATATATATATATACATATATAAATGTATATATGATATGTATAAGTATATATATATATAAATGAATATGTGATATGTATAAAGTATATATATATATATATATATATATATATAAATGAATATGTGATATGTATGAAGTATATATATATATAAATGAATATGTGATATGTATAAAGTATATATATATATAAATGAATATGTGATATGTATAAAGTATATATATATATATGAATGATTATGTGATATGTATAAAGTATATATAAAGATATATAAATGAATATGTGATATGTATAAAGTATATATATATAAATGAATATGTGATATGTATAAAGTATATATATATATATATATATATATATATAAATGAATATGTGATATGTATAAAGTATATATATATATAAATGAATATGTGATATGTATAAAGTATATATATATATATATATATATATATATATATAAATGAATATGTGATATGTATAAAGTATATATATATATATATAAATGAATATGTGATATGTATAAAGTATATATATATATATATATATATATATAAATGAATATGTGATATGTATATAGTATATATATATATATATATAAATGAATATGTGATATGTATATAGTATATATATATATATAAATGAATATGTGATATGTATATAGTATATATATATATATAAATGAATATGTGATATGTATAAAGTATATATATATATATATATATATATATATATATATATATATATAAATGAATGTGATATGTATAAAGTATATATATATATATATATATATATATATATATATATATATATATATATATATAAATAAATGAATATGTGATATTTATAAAGTATATATATATATATATATATATATGCAGCTGACAGCCAGGCAACATCTCATATGATTTGATTAAAGTGAGGAAGACTTTGTGCAGAACCAACCACACTTTTAGAAGTGTCAAATACAGAGACGATGCACTACATATCACAAGGTCCAAAAACAGCCCTCCTCAAGTTTTGAATCCAGAGTTGTCCTCCTTCTAAACCACTTGCCATCCAAGGCTATAGAATCCAGTCTGTCCCATTTAGCCATATATATATGTACATATATATATATATATATATATGTATATATATATATATGTATATATAAATGTAAATATTATTTAATACTGTTTATTACAAACAGAGCATTTACTTAAATCATTGTATCTATTAAAAGAATGTTAAACACAAAAATGTCTTTACACATATATCTGTATATATATACGCATATATATATATATATGTATATATATATACGCATATATATATATATATATGTATATATATACATATACATATATATGTATATATATATACATATATTTATTTATATATTCATTAATACATGTTTCATTAAATAATATAGACAAGTTTTGTCTATTTATTTGAAGTAAGTTTCTTTTATATTGTCTGATAAGCTTAATAGCATTATCATTGAAATATGAAAGGAAATCACCATATTTCATTACTAAAGATGATAATTACATGTCAGTATTTCAAACAACACACGGACGAAACAATAATGATAGTCTATGTTTGTTGCAGGAAAAATTTCAAAGTTATGACAAACTCATGTATAAACAACATGCCTTGGAATTATTCCTACCAATTACCAATTGGTATTATTCATATATATATATATATATATATATATACATATATATATATATATATATATGCATATATATATATATATAAAAACAACATGCCTGGCCGTATACACAATTCTGGAAAATCCTTGTCGAAAACGCAACTATACATAAACATGAAAACAATAAACAAAAACGAAAAATTCTTGAAGCTATATACATAAAACTGTTGAAACCTAACCTTAACAAGATAAACTAGGAAATCTCCACAAATATTCTTAAATGCCTATAATTTATAACAGAAGCCCTTGGTTTATACCAATGGCTTCCTATACTTAATACTTCTCATTTTCACTCTCGCGTTGTCATGTGTGACGTCATGAGCTGCGATGTGATTTTCGCTTCCGCATCTTGTATATATGAGTTTGTCATTGCTTTGAAATTTTTCATACAACAAAAACATATATATATATATATATATATATATATATATATATATACAAAAAATATGTATTTATATACATATATATATATATATATATATATATATATATATATATATATATATATATATATATATATACAAAAAATATGTATTTATATACATATATATATATATATATATATATACACACAGTTATCTATTTACACATAAATATATATATATATATATATATATATATACACTTATATATTTATATATATATATACACTTATATATTTATACATAAATATATATATATATATATATATATATATATATACACTTATATATTTATACATAAATATATACATACATATATATATATATATATATATATATATATATATATATATATATATATATATATATATATTTGTAGGCAGACCTGTCCATCCACTCTTTAGGTTGTATTAGCAACTCTGGAGTCTGGATACTGAGGGTAACATCAATCAGCTAAGTGACAAACTTTTACCAAATTTGTCATATCTGGAAACGATGATAAAATCTACCAATAATATAAAAACTGACAAAATTAGGGAATCAGTACATTTTCTTTTTTTTAAGCATATCACCCTAAGCAAGGCTGGAAGCCACTAGAACGCAGGGCGTTACAGAAGGTTTGGAGGAAGAGCAGATAGGAGTGGTAAAGAAGAGGATGTGGAGAAAGATAGTGGATCGATCAAGGCTAGGAGGTTATAGAAGATTTGGAGCGAGAGCAGATGGGAATGAAAGGTGAAAGGGTGTGGAGAAGGGAAGAGGATAGATCAAGGCAGCTGGATATGTCGATTGACATTACACTTAAATAGTTGGAGATTGTATTTGTCAGGGAAACAGAAAAGCTATTGAAGTAGAAGAGACGTCTACATCTAACAGTTTCAACGGTGAAGGGGTGGGAACGGGATGCCAGCCTCGTGGGACATTTAAATTCATGAGGCCTAGGAACCAGCGAAAGCAGCTCCTCGGAGCAATTACCGTGAACGTATTTATAAAAAAGACAGAGCGAGGCAACGTCGTGTCGGTGAGAGAGAGACTGCAGATGAGCTGACAGATCGGGGCCAATTACATTGCATATCCGTCTCTGGATCTTATCAAGAACCCTGAGGCAAACAGCAGGGGCTCCAGACCATATATGGCAGCAATACTCCATGCAAGGGCGAATGGTCGATTTATAGATTTGGAGGATAGATTCCGGGGAGAAAAATTTCCTGGCTTGGCACAGGGAGCCAACTTTCTTTGCGGTGGATGATGCAATTGACTCGATGTATTTGTTCCATCTCAGATCAGCGGACAGTGTGAGACCGAGCAGCCGCAGAGAGGAGCTCTCAAGAAGTTGGTCATCAGACATTCTAATGGGATGCAGGAATGGATCCTTGTGGTGGTTAATAGAGAGCAGTTTAGTTTTAGAGGCGTTAAAGTTAACCGTCCATTTCTTGCCCCAGTTCACAACCGATTGGAGGTCCTTTTCTATCCGAGATGCCAGGTTAATTTTGTCAGCATTACTGGATTTGTGTTTGAGGCAGGAGTAAATTGTGGTGTCGTCCGCATAGATGCCGAGTTGGGAATCTATGGCATCAGGAAGGTCGTTTATGAATATGAGGAACAGAGTAGGGCCTAGGATGGAACCTTGAGGAACACCTGCAGTAGTGGAATAGGAGCTGGAGATGAATCCATTGCGAACGACCTTCAATTCACGGTTTGACAGGAATGATTGTATTAGGTCAAACAATCGACCTGTGATGCCATAACCCAGGAGCTTGTGAAGAAGGCCGGCATGCCAAACTCTATCAAACGCTTTGGAGATGTCAAGGGCCACGGCACGAGCCTCCCCGTTATTATGAATAGCTTGGAAGAAAAATTCAGTGATGGCTGTAAGCACATCGGCTGTAGATTGTGCAAAGCGGAAACCATATTGCTTGTCTGAGAGCAGATCATGGAATAACAGGTGATTAATCACATCAGTGTTGATAATGGCTTTGAAGACTTTGCCGAAGAGGGGTAGGAGACTGATAGGACGGTAATTAGAAGGGTCGGAGGGGTCACCAGAGTTCTTAAAAACAGGAACAATGGTTGAGGTCTTCCCGCAGTCAGGAAAGCAAGACTCCTTGAGGCAGTGGTTGTATAATTTAGAGAGAGCAGGCGCCAGTTCAGGTGCACATTTCTTCAGGACAGTGGCTGGTATCCCGTCACCACCTGTAGCCTTGTGGTGATCTAAGTTAGAAATAATGCCCAATACCAACGACGGGGATATGTGCAATCCGCTCAGAAGGGCCTCGGTTCTGGGAGGGAAATCAGGCATTGGTACCCCGGAAGTGTCTAACTAACAGCTATCAATGTCCCCATGTGTTCTGTCTGCCTAATTTCACTCATAAGACTTGGGTCAACACATGGTATGGTTTTCTGGTAAATTCCAAAGGTGCTGCATGCTGGGATCTTCTCCCCTCCAGACCAATAACATATATAACATCAGTCATCCTGATGTTATTTATATATATATATATATATATATATATATATAATAGCTGGCCAAAACATTATAACTAACATTTGAACGGCACAATGCTTTCTAATCATATCTGGGGAAATTAAAACCAAATTACACCAAAAATATCATGGAAAATAAGAAAAAACTGTAAAATTTGTCTGTAGGAGAAAATAGCTATATTCACAACATAAATTACTAAACAAATGATTAGAATTGACATAAAAACAAAATTTTACTATGCTATTTAAAAACCAACAACCAAAAACAAATACGACCATGAAAAATGCAAATATACGCACTATATACAACACACATAATGTAACATATTTTTATATAAAGCCAATATTTTAAACTATACAAATAAGATAACAAATACCTCCCAAAATAAAAATAAACAAGAAATTTAAATTAAATTAAATAAATAAATTAATCAAGTAAATAATAAACACATGAACATATTATGAATGAACAAATTAAACGCAAGTAAATGAAAACAAAAGTAAGAAAAATAATGATGAACAAAAAATAATTAATTAATCAATAATGAATAAAAAGTTAACAAGTATCTGCATTTGGATCCACAATTATTTCTACTCAATTGCCTCGAGAATAACTTGAAACATGACTGTTACCACCCACCCAATATCTGTCAGTATAATACAATAGATCTTAGTACAGATAATGCATCACTGGTAGCATATATAAATAGTTAAGCCAAAGCACAACACAAAGAATGTGTTGAAGCATGAAACAGTTTGTTGCTGCTTGGTGTGGAGTAATGGATAGCGGCTTGGATTGAGGAATCAGAGAGCCGAGTTCAAATTCCATTCGAATCCATTACATTCACTTACGTGCTAATACCCTTGGGAAAGGTGTAAATCCTCTTCTTCTCCCTCCAGCTATGGGTAAATAGCAGGACAGACTGGGTTCTATAGCCTTGGTTGGCGACTCGTCTAGGAGAAGGATAACTCTGAATTCAAAACCTGCAGAGGGTCGTTTTGGGACCTTGTGGCACTTAGTGCACCAGGTCTCTGTATTCGTCCCTCCAAAAAGTGTGGATGGTCCTGCACGAAACCTTCACCACTATAATCAAATCTCATGTGCCGCCGTCGGGCTCTCAGTTTCTAGGAACTGATCTGCTTGACCTTCATACGTCGAATTCGACGGGAGAGTCGATGATGTATAGAATTGGTGTATATGGAATAAATTTCAATAACCAACAAATACTATTCTTAAAAGAGTGCTCAATACAGAGTAGAGCAAATGTAATTGTTTATTTGAAAATTATAACATAAATATGTTATAAAATCACTACAAAAATAGCCATTTTGTTTCAACGCTTCTGGTGTCTTATCAACATTCAACACCATCACTTGATAAGATACCAGAAGTGTTGAAACAAAATGGCTATATAAATAATTATATAAACATCTATAGGTATATATTCCAAGTGAATCCTCATAATATAATATAAAATATTAAAACTGATCCATAAAGAAAGTGCAATGTATTTATTAAAACAGGGAATATATAAAAAGTAATAGTGAATTTGTTAATAAAATAATCTTCCCCTAAATTTCTACATATAATTTCTTGATAGGTGCATGAGGTGATTATCCCCATTTGAGTCAAGGTCACATCAACATGTGTCTACCTCCTGTTACCATCCTCATGTCTAGACATCACTGCCCCTCCCTTTCTTTTTGTTGTTTTTTCACTATTTCCTTTATTCCTTCCTTTTTCTATGTTTGTGTTTTTCTTTCTTTCTTTTTTTTCTCCACTGCCTTATTTTATGATCTGCTTTTATGATTTCATTTCATTTTATCTTGTCTTTTGCCTTGAAAGGTTTGAAAATCCTTGCTAACTTAGTAAGGTGAAATGATCATCACCATGAAGTAGTTTTAAATTCCTGTGTATGTAATATATATATATATATATATATATATATATATATATATATATATATATACTTATAGAAAATACTAAAATTATAGATAAACATACAGACATTAGACGCCTTAAAATCTTAGAAGCATTACATATTAAAAGCAAAAGACCACTTATTAATCGTACAGATTACAATATTTCTGGTAACATCTTACAATGTTTATAATGTATTTAAATTTTATAACGTATTCTTCGATCTTTTGGCTTGTATAATAAAAATCTTTTTCACGCTGTCACATGATAAAAATATTCGCCATGCACGTGATAACATCATCGCGTCTTTTGAAATTAAAAGGATTTTAACATTTATTTAGTTTGTAAAAAAGTAGCAACATGATTACGCTACAAGATAATTGGCAAATGTTTGTTTAAAAAAAAAAAAAAATTTTGACTAAAAATATTGACCCTGAAGATGAACAATGATGTTCGAAAGCACTAGGTCATCGTATGGACAATACTTATTTCAAAATCATTTTCAAATAAAAAGTCTCATTAGAGAATATGAGAAAATTCAAAAGAAAATATGCAAGACTATGTTGTCTTTAACATTCAATACAACATGTTTAAAGAAAAGTTGCTGCCAAATTACATATACATACATACATACATACATACATACATACATATATATATATATATATATATATGTATAAATGAGACCTTGGTGGTCAAAACTGCAGTAGTGTTCTAATTAGCATTTTATTATTTTGGGATATTAAATCACTCTACAGATCTATTGACTGTTAGAACAAGACAACAGACTATCAACAATGCATCATTGATCTGTATATACAAATAGTTGAGCAAAAGCACAACAGATATGGCCTCAATGCACCTCAATGTCCACTTTTATATTACATATTTGGAATACAGTTGCCATATATAGTCTGGTGCCCCCATTGTTTATCTCAAGTTTTTCGACAAAATCCAAAGATAGATATGAAATGTACTCAGTCTTGACTTGGGGTTTCAACTCCAGTCACTTCCTCACCAACTTAATCTGGCTTCCCTCTGTCTTTTCTATAAATATTTTCATGGCATCTGCTCTGATGAGCTAATTTCACTGGTTTCCAGACTGCATGAATTTAAGCATGCTACTAGGTTGGTATCTCGGTCCCACTCTTTTACTGTCAAAACGGTTAAATGTAACCTACTTTAACAGCTTCTTCTTTCACACTTCCCAACAGTGGAACTCCCTTCATCTTACGTGCTTCCTGGATAACTATAATCTTCAAAAATTTAAATGTAATGTCAATTGACATCTTCTGTTGCCTTGATCCCCTTTCTTCCTTTCCCCAATCCCCCACCATACCCACTCTTTTTCCTTGTTTGCACTCTCTTAGCCCCCTTGTGTACTAGTGGCACTTCTGTCTTGCTTGCGTTGAATTGCAAAAAAAAAATATATGGAATTTTTATGAATTTTTTTGGCCAACACATTATTTCTTATTTATATAAACTTATTTTTAGTAACACAAACACATGTAGCCACCAAAAAATAATGTTTATATTAATCTCTCTCTCACTCTCTCTCTCTATATATATGACATATATTCATCATAACAATAAAGTGAGATATTTATAAATATATATATATATATATATATATATATATATATATTCAAAAGGACTTGTACAAGTTCCATAGATATATGAAAGATCTTGTAATGTGGGTGTTAGCAAAATGTTTCTCGTTTGTGTTGGTGAATGAATAGATTATTTGAAAGTGATAAGTCTATCAGTAAAAGGCAATATTAAACATGAGAAAATGATATTTAGGTAAATTGATTTATCTGTGGTCTTCATTTCTAGAGCTGCTCAATTCCATGTGCTCTCCTTGCAAAGTAACAGATGAAAGCAAGCATCTCTAAATTACCAACCAATAAGGTGGTTTCCTTTTTCTATGGAATCATGGGAAATAGTTTTTTTTTTTCTTTCTTGTGATCACAAGATCATAACATGCAAAAAATGGCTGACCATATTCAACTTTTATTGCTATTATTTGTAAATATCCCATGTTGTATCAGGATTAGTTTTTTTTAGGAAAGGCAGTGTGTTGTATGATCCTGGATGTAAATTTACTGTGAAAGATTCTGAAAGGAGAGAACTTGTTGTAAATAAAAAATGACTTTCTCTTTCAATTAAAACTGTTTTCTTTAAGTCAAAATTATGGTCAGACATTTTTACACTGAATGACTAATGCACTTTTTCTTTACTGGAAAGTTTGGAATAAAACAAACTGACTCAAGGTTTTAAAATAAATAATATATTATTATTTGTTTTCTTTAGAGTGATGAGTCTGTTATTGATATTCTTTGTCACAAAATGTTTCTTTTTAAGGCAGATATTGGTAGCAGTCTGGAGAAATGTCCTTTTTTGCTCCATAGTGGTAGTTTTGAAGTCAAACTATGATAGGGGTAGTAGTAATATTAGAAATAGGTCAGTGTCAATCTTCTGTATTTTTCTCGGCCCTAAGCAGAGCAGAAATTTCTTTCCCAGATGATTTCTTAACTACTTCCTCATGCATGACTGGTTTCTCAAGGTTAGCGGCTTTTCTTTCATCCTTTTCTTCTGTCCCTTTTTCTCTTCTTCCCAATTTTATTTGAACGTTGCCTTCTCGTTAGTTGAAAGAAATATAGAAAGAGGTGTTCAGAGAGTGAAAGAATAAGGTAAGGGTTTTAAAAGAAAGCACAAATGTCTTATTTCAATTTGAATTCTTTTTATTTTTGTTCATATATTTTATATTTATATTTTATTTTTTATCTGGACTCACTGCAGACTAATGCAGTGAATGTATTCTTTTGTAAAAGCTCCCTTTTATATTCGGATTATCATTCATTTAATTTCCTACATATTTTACCTAAGTATTTTGCTATTTCCATCCATTTTATACTATAATATAATATCTACTATTCATTTTCTACTATGCTATGATATTTACCAACTGTTGGAAGTATAAAATATGTTAGGGTTAGAGTTAAATGATTATGTATTAAAAATCATTAACAATTTTTATACAAAAAACAATAAAAAATAAACAAATAGTGATTATAATGTTTGTAAACTGATTTAATATCATTTAAAAAACAGTAAACATTTCATTGGTTTTCCTGAGCATTTTCCAGCAATAATGACGGCATTGTTTTTTACTATAGGTCACAAATGCCTTGGTAGGTATACTATAGTAACACCCGTATTTCTAATTACAACATGTTATTTAAAACTGGAAAAATACAATGAAAAATTAAACAGATTGTCCTTCTCAATTGAATTTAATAAAACCTTTATGTATGTATTGCTACAAGTTTCATTAAAAAATAAGAGATAAGGATGCTTTTTAATTTTTTAGTTGATTTTTCCTGTTTAGGTACAAGACAATGCATAATGGTCCCAGTGAATATAATGTCTGAATGTCAGTGATAGAATGCTTTCAACAACAATCCCTTGATCAAGGTTAAGCAGATATGCCACCTTTCACATATTTAAATACTTTTTTAAAACTCAGAGAGGCCATCATATTTTATAGTAATGCTCTGAGCATGTGTCACTTTTAACTGGCTAAGTTTGTCCTCAAATTTTTAATACATTTAAACCCGCATTTCAGCAGTTGAAGGTACAGTTTTTTTTAAATTTTATGTTAAGGATTTCTACAAATATTCTGAATGACACAATTATAAAAAAAAGACAACAATATTAGATAATTTCTTATATAGTATATGTTGTGAGCAACCTAAAAGACCCCAATGGTGGAACAAGTGGATGATGATTATAAGAGATTTTAACAGTTGAACTAGTGGATGAAGAAGCTTATGCATGACAAAAATGCTAGAGAAGGTGCCACTCAAAATTATAACAGAATCAGTGGCATTCCATTGTAGTTTCATAACTGGGTTCTGCATGTCTCATTCCATATGTACTGCAGAGGAAGGTCATGAAATCAATCATGTGGGTCACTTCCTGGCAAGTTGAGGTTCACCTTAAACAAATTCATGTCATTGACACATTCTTCTACTCTGATTTTCTTTCACCTCCAACCAAATCTTGCAAAACCAAACAGTGATAGGTAATGGATGACAGGAACACTTTTTGGTAGAACTTCTAGTCCTGAACTTGCACATTGGTGAGGAATGTAGTCAGTCATCATCATAAAGAAAGTGATCAGCAAAAAAAAATTAAATTCTTGGATACGAGATAAAGCTGTCATTGCTGCCAAGTATATATGTTTTATTTTGATAATGTGTCTTATGTTGGTGAATATCTTATTTCTAAGTAATACATGTTTATTGATGTGGGTTCATATTATCATTGAAGGGGCAGGTTAATCTGCAAGATAGAATAATTGATGTATGCTGTATATATAAATTTGATGCTTGTGCATTACAGGGAATTTAATTTCTCAGTATGGTAATTCATAGATAACATTATTGATGTGGGTTAACCATTATCATTGACAGAACAGGTTAATCTTCAAGATAGAATAGTGAATGTATGTCCTATGTATGAATTTGATGTTTGTGCATCATAGGAAATTCAATTCTCTAGAATGATAATTCATAGATAACATTGTTGATATGCATTCACCATTATCATCGATGGGGCAGATTAATCTGCAAGATAGAATAGTTAATTGTATGTCCTGTGTATGAATTTGATGCTTGTGCATCATAAGGAATTCAATTTCCCAGTATGATAATTGATAGATAACACTGTTGATGTGGGTTCACTGTTGTCATTGAAGGAGCAGGTTAATCTCCAAGATAGAATAGTAGATGTATCACCTATGTATGAATTTGATGTTTGTTCATCATAGAGAAATGCAGTTCCCCAGTACAATAATTCATAGACAACATTGTTGTAGTGTGATATTTTTTGAAGCTTGGTGTTGTTAGTAATAATGGGGCGAGATGTTTTTAATTTTTTGATAGTAAAATGTTAATTTTATCTATCATGTTTAATTGGCATATAATGCTTGTAATGTTTGATTTGTTTTGTTTATCATTTGATTGTGTTTAGTTAAAATAGAATTAGTTTACTATGTTATTGTTTTTATTATTTTCTGTGCTTTTTTTGCTTTAGAATCAATTTTATTTGTTTATCTGCAACACAGGGAATTCATTGTTTACAAGCATTTGATGTTATTAATTTGATTGAAGAAAAGTGTGTAGGAAGGGAAGAGAAATTTTGTCATATTGATCAAATATTTAATAATAGTAATTTTATACCAGTGCATGAATTTTCTAAGGTAACCAGGACTTGAATTTTTTATAAATTAAGTTGGTGATACTGCAGTCAACAAACAACCTAGAATTTCTCTTCTATGTGCCATGTCCCTTCAAGACATGGGCAGTCATGGCTCTCCACAATATCTTATCCTTTGTAGGTCTTAGTAGTTTGTCCCCTTTCTATCTCACCAACTTCCTGTTCTGCCATATATTTACAAAAACTTCTTAAGTAGGCTACATGTATTTCCCCTCTCTTCCTCTTGTCCATGGCATTCCCAACATCTTTCTGATTCTAAATGTCTTTTTATTTCCATTTTCCTTAAAACTTCCTTGTTGATTACACATTCTGTCCATGGCATTCCCAACATCTTTCTGTAGCACCACATTTCTGTTAATTCCAGTTTTCTTTACATCTGTGAGAAAATTGTCCAGACTTTTGATACAAAACTTTGCCACACCCACCATATCCCCTGGATCTCTCACCCACTGACTCTCAATTTTTCAAGCATCTTGTCAATTTCTTAAGACAAAAGACATTCTGTTGTGAAGAAGATGCAGAAACTGCATTCAAAATTTTCTTTGCATCTTTTAGAGCTTTATTGTAAAGGCGTAAATAAACTTATAACTTAAAGGCAGAAATTAAAGATATTCAGAGTCCCCATTTTGACTGATTTAAACATTGTTTAAGTACATGAATTCAAGAAGATTGTCTTTCTGTACCTTTTTTTCTAAATACTTTCATTGTAATTGTTCAGATGAGCTCTTCTCTATGGTGCCTAGACTGTATGAATTTAAGTGCAATATTAGACTGGTGGTAAGATTTCGTCAGTTTGCAGTTGAGTTGACAAGATGTAGCCATATCTTCTATACGGTTTCTTTTCACACACTTCTCGCTTGTCAACCACTCCCTTCCAGCTCCATGCTTTCCGGCCAACTTTAATCTGCAAAAATTTAAATGCAATGTCAATTGCTATCTACTGTCCTCCAGATTGTTCTTTTATCTTTCTACTCATTATTAATGTTTCTGTTCCTAGATCCTCAACACCCTGTACCCCTTGCGGCTTAATAGCTGTACTGACATTCTTGACATTACTGATTATAAAAAATAATAAGAGCTGAATCTTGAATTGGGCATTATTTTTCAAACAACCTAATAGTTTTTGAGAAAATCATAAAAATAGTGCCTTGATTTCAACAAAACTTTTAAAATCTAATTTATTAAAACAGTACTATAACATTTATTATAGCAATAACATTATTACAGATTACACCATCTTTGATGACAGACATATATAGAAAACAGCAGGAAATCCTAGACATGGTAGTAAGGGAAAGCAAGAAGAAAGGACTAACTATCAATTGAGAGAATTATGTTTAGGGTTCCTATTTTGACAGATTTAAACACTGTTTTAAATACATTACTTCAGTAACAAGAGTTAATTCTAAAATGAGATGTTATTTTACGAACAATATAGGAGAATATGATATGTACATTTTTATATATCAGAACAAATTATTGTCCTAAAGGATGGAAAATATTCCACATACAAAAAATATTTTCACTTTGTCTTTAATTATTGTAATTTATATGTATGCGTGTGCAAAAATTGTAATATAAATAAAAATATATCTGTAAAAAACTGTATTCATACATATATATGACACATGGCACAGTGGATAAAGGTGTTGGTGAGATCCAGTGACAGGACCCAAAGAGTGTGAATTCAATACTCGGTTAAGGCAGTAGAGAACTTGGAGAGGGGAATTAACAGGAGATAACTGATAACTGACATCCATTAAAACATGGCACGTGGAACTAGAACAGTCTACCCCAGTGAGCGAAATAAAGGGTTCAGTTCGACATTCCAACCATCTGAAGAAGGCTGGAGTGTAAAATGGCCGAAATGTTGTAATAAATATGGCAACAATGATGAGGACAATAGTCCGAATAATGTAAATAGTGTTACTTTTATCACTTTAAATGTTATTTTTAGTGGATACTTGTATTTAAGTAGATGCTTCGTTTATTTATTAAATAGTATATTTATTTATTTATTTATTTATATCTACCAGCCTGAATATTCAAGAAATCTTATTAGAAACATATCTGCTCTCTGGAAGGATTTGAACTTGCACCCCCTGGGCAGAAGGAAACTTAACTGACTCAGTCACAAAGTAGCTCAAATATGAATATTTCAGGGTTTGGGTGTCAATCTGAGGAGAGCGCAGAGGATTCAGAAAGAGTTGGATGACATATCCAGTCAACATCATGGAGTTCGGGGTGATCACTAGTGATGGCAATGCTATGCCTCCATTCATCTTCCCACAAGGCCTCAGACTCAACATGGAGGCCGAAATCAAGTGCTTTGATAAGGTAGTGCTGCCCTGGGTTAATAGGTTGGCTGCTGGAAGACCCTATGTCTGGCAACCGGACTCTGCACCACCATGCCACGCAAGCAGGAGAACCCAGTGATGGTTGTCAGATAATTTTTGTGACCACATCACCCCTTACATCTCGCCACCTGACTCCCCAGACTGCACCCACTTGATTATTATGAGTGGGAGGCAGTTGAGTGAGAGACAAACAAAATTCCTTGTAACACCAAAGATGAACTGAAGGCAAGGATTATGGCAGCATTCACCAACTTAAACAAGGAGTCCGTCTAGATGAGTTGCAGGAGATTCTGAAGTCACATGGAGGATATGGTTGTAGCCAATGGCGATTTTATTGAATAAATTTACTTTTTAGTATTTCAAGATATTTTTGAGAATTTTGGTAAATATATCTGTTAAAATGAGATGTCAGTGTTATTTTCATTTTTGTGACAATTTATCCATCGCACCCTGTATATTTTTGTGTGCATGAAAAAATGCTTGTTAAAAAGCAGAATGATAGCGTAATATATTAGTAAAGAAAAAAACTCCGAACAACTTATTTTGAAAAAGTATATGGTTTGTCTATATCTCTGAGATGATGTATCTGTTAAAATGAAATGTCAGTGTTATTTTCATTCTTGTGTAATTTAGGCGACAATTTATCTATTGTAACCTGTATATAGATTCAAAATATTTTGTATGGAAATAACAAACAAGGTCTGTTTAATTTATTTTGTGATATTTTTGCTCTTTGTATATATGTTATCATACCATCAGACTAAATTTATAAAAAAAAAAACTGCTCACATTTCATAATGCTATTTGTACCTTAACAAAAACATTACAATGAAAAACTATCAACTATATATTAAATAATATTTACATTATTTCCGCTGCCCCTCTTGACTTCCGTGTTGTGGGTATCAAATATCTCTTTCTGATATTAAGTATAAGTGTCCTTTCCACATTAAATAAAATGTCTTTCACCACAGGAGATGACATTTTAAAATGCGTATATAGTTTTTTTTCTATGTTTTCAAGCAATGTGAAACCATTTTACAAATAACATCACTAATACAATACCTGTATATTTAAATTTGAAATATAATGTTGGAAAAAATGCCAAGATACAGCTAAGAAAATTATTGTCTATGATAATAACACTGAGTTTTTGAGAATGACTGATTTAATTGAAACAGTTTAACAATAGTTTTCATTCAGATATACAAGAACTTATTAAAAAACTGGAAAATACAAGACAAAATTAGACAGCCCTTTTCAATTTAAATTAATAAAACTTATTTTATTGGATTCTAGCCGCCTTAAATACACATTACATGTGATGGACAACTGACTATAAATTAAATAACCAAATGCAATTAGTATATTCTATGAAAGAGTTGAGAATATGCTACACAGTAAACTTGGCCTGATGAAGGTTTCTACATGGTGGGTGCCACGTCTTCTGACACCTGATCAAAAGTGCACCAGGCTGATCGCGTCATGAGAAAATCTGACCGCATTTGAGGCAGATGTGCAACAACTTCCTAAAAAACTAGAAAATACAAGAGAAATTAAACAGTCCTTTTTAATTGAATTTTCCTAAAACTTATTTAACTGAATTTTGGTTGCATAAATACACATTATATATAGAGAAAACTAAAGGGAGAGTAAACATAATAATCAACACTACATGGTGAGTGTCAGTTTCACACCTCAAACAATCTTCAGACCATGTGTCATTACTCATTTAACAAACACTATGTATATGATACTGGAGTATTAAGGTAAGTGGTGAAGGATGTAACCACTTTAGATGCACTAATTATTTAACATTTGTTGATACCTAACCTGAATGGCTCGCCACAACTTCCTATCTTTCATAGCTTTTATTAATGTTTTCCTTCTTACCGTCTTTCGTTGTTTTGCCATCCATTTACACAAGCTTGTTACTGGAATTGGAATATAAGCAGTTATGGTACATGTCCTGAATCCAACATAAAAATTCAGGATGTGGAATTAGTAAGAACTAAAGCCATCAAATACATTTATGGATAGATCAGTTATAACAAATTTAGTATAGGAGATAAAGAAATTGAACATATAATAGATTGTGCTAGGAATAGTTTTGCTTAACATCACAAATCGCTATGGAACCTAAAAATTAACCTAAAGATGAGTCATGTTCTTAAATAGCCTGGTCAATCGAGACTTTCATGTTGATATCATACTTGGCGCCAAACACATTCTGAAATATCTAAACTGTTGGCTGCATACAACGGCTTTCTCAGATCAATGATTAAATATGGCTTCCAGCAAATGAACCCTTTAGGTCTTGGCAAGAGCTGTTCTTCTTCGAACCTCATGGACTGGCACTACAGAATCACTAACAAAGAACTCTACCAAATAGCAGTAACCACATCACTTGAGGACTTTCAACAGCAGTAACAATTAAAATGAATAGCAGATCTAACTCAAAGAGAAAATAATGATATAATCAAAATGCTGAAATTTGACACTTCATCAAACAAAAGTTCAGCAAAGAAGCTGTAGTGGACTGTGGGGTGAAGATGTGAAGAGATATCAGAAGGTTAAAATTTCCTGCTAGCCGGTCCAGCTACATGAGAATGTTGGACTTTAATTAAGTCCAAAGAAGACAAAGAAAAGAAACAAGACTGATATATATATATATATATATATATATATATATATATATATATATATATATATATATACAAAGACATGGACAGTTACATAGTGGATGTGTGGTGAAATTATGTGTGTGTGTTGTGGTGAGTGTTCGTACGTACGTGTATTGTTCTTAGCGTGTTCCCAGAATTTGAGAAACGCTGTATCTGTGAGAGGTCACATATTGGTCTTAGTTGAAAAGAGAGATTTACCTCACCTCCACATGAGGTGGCAGCCCAAGGCCTAAGTGGAAAAGAGAGATCGAGGCGAAGGGTCAGCCAGTATTTATAGCCAGGGGAGAGAGACCCCTGTTGAAGGATTAAGGAACTGAGGAGGAGCTAACTCCGACAAAGCCCTCTTCAATACTGGAAAGGGCAATAACAGCCAATGAACTTGAAAAACATAACCTCCTGAAGATTTGTTTTAATAGAAAGATTTTATAAATTTCATCTAAAATTAGTACTGGCTACTTGGTCAATGAATGCCGCATGTTTATTTATAAGGAAATGGATAGGCTGATATTACCATTATCATTGATTGTCAAAAACTTATATTACAAAACTGTATATCAAATGCCATGTACAATGCCACCTGTGATTTTTTTTTTTTTCAATCATTTCACCCCAAGCAAGGTGGGAATGTCACTAGTATGCAGAGGTTTACAGGGAGTCAAAGTGAGGGAAAAGACTGACTATAAGGTGGATTGAGGAAAGGAGAAAAGAGAAGCAGCATTCAAAAAGACAAAAGATGGCGATTGATGTTGACCGCCATTTCTACTCCAACTCTTTCTTTTCTTTGCCTCCCCGCCTGTGGAATGCCCTTCCATTTACCTGCTTCCCTGATAATTAAAATCTTCAAAAATTTAAGTGCAATGTCAATCGCCATCTTCTATCTTCTTCATTTTTTAAAATCTTTCCCTGAGTCCTCACGATACTCAGTCTCTTCCCTTACATGCACTCCCGATAACCCACGACGTACTAGTAGCATTTCCACCTTGCTTAGGGTGAAATGATTAAAAAAAAATGTTCAGAGGAGCTACATTCTTAGTTTCACTAGTTCAGACCTTTTCTGCTAAGTCATGGCCATGCTATGTCCATGAAGTTGAATCATGCACATTTCCTCCATATTCCAATAGTAAGGAGGATGCTTTTTCCCATGGACTGCTATTTTATACTTTCAGAATCTTGCATGAGTGCTTCCCTGAACATTACAATCTTCAAATTAAGGGTCAACCATTCTCCTTATCCTCATAATTTTTACTTCTTTCTACTTGCCCTTACATTCATATTGCACACACATTTACTCTTCACTAACTCTCTACCTTGAGTGGCTCGGTCTTGCGATTTATATATTCTTTATTTATGCATCTAAGTTCATCTGCCTCTATATTTGAAAAAAAGAAAAAGAAACACCAGAACAACTGAGGCTACATTCTTTCATAGTTTAAATAATGTTTTCTGGATTAAAAGAGGGACCAGGTGATCAGCTGCAAGAAAATAATTGTTGCACTTCTATATATATATATATATATATATATATATATATATATTTTTTTTTTGTCTGTAACAATTTTTATGTCAATATAAGAGTCTACTATTTTAGAAATTGTTATTTCAGTTTTCATTTGTTTTCTAAACTCATAAATAGAATAGCATAATATATTAGTCTTAAACTAATTAAACTCAGAGATTATTTTTATCTTGCAGTAAATTTGTTTTTAGCTTTACATTAGATATCTATTGGGATTCAGTTTGTGTCTGAAGTTCTGGCACTGGAAGCTATAATTATTTACATTATGCGCATTCAAACTAT
>OZ038479.1:107715392-107720392 GCA_964036315.1 Acanthosepion esculentum
AGAAATTATACAATATTCACTAGCAAAAAGAAGAATTATTCTCATGAGCCAAAATATGTTTCAGCTTTAAATAACTCCCAAAAGTGGTTGATAACCTATAAAAAACAAATCAATCAGTCCTTAAGAACTGTTTATTTCTTTTCTGTTTTTTTTTTTGGCTGTTATACAAACTACTGTTGTATACTGATGTGCTTTAACTTATTAATTCTCTAAGATTGTAAACTAAAGTTAACACTGAGGTTTATCCTCCAATATGCAAACAGTATAATAACATAAGAAAGGGATTGAGCTGTTGTTTGTGAAAGAATCAAGTCAAAAACAAAAGAAATTAGCTTAGACTTGAGAAAAAGAATTGTTGATGTTCTTAAAGAAGTAGAGGGATTTACAAAGTTATCAAAGCATTTTCAAATGTCAAGAATTGGCGGGAAAAGTATTATCAATAAGTTCAAAGAGAGACACACATTAGAGAATAAGACTGGCATTTCAAAGACTATGAAAAGAAAACTAGTGAGAAATGTGTCTAAAGAACCAAGAACAACAGCCAACATTCAAACTAGTGAATGACTTAGCCAAATTTGTTACTGAAATATCAATCAAGACAATCACTTGTTCTCTGCAAAGGAATGGACTGTTAGCTCACAGACCAAGAAATACTGCACTTCTGCATTGCAGAAGAGACATCTTCAAACCAGATAGAAGTGAATAACTTAGCCAAATTTGGAACTGAAATTTCAAAGTAGGCAATCACTGCAAAGAAATGGACCAAAGACCAAGAAATACTCCAGCTAGACTGTAGTATGTTAGGTACAACCTGAGTATTTCAATGTAGACTGGATCTCTGCAAAGGAATGGACCATAAGCTCACAGACCAAGAAATACTCCCCTTCTGCAGAAGAAACATCTCCAAGCTAGACTGAAGTATGCTACGTACAACCCAAGTAAAGATTATGCGTCTGATTTGGTCAGATAGGATAAAACTTGAGCCCTTTGGCTATAGAGACATTGCCGATTTTTGGAGAAAGTAAAGAGAGGTGGACAATCTCAAACAGCAATCATCAACCACTGGGCTATGGACTGATGCCAGGCCATGGTCCATTTAGTCCCTGGCAGTACAGAAAGAATAAAAACTTTTTTTTCCATTTTTACTGACTATCACAGTTTTGCCTGTGTTTACTCTCTGGCGACCTATGTTCAAACTCAACTGTCAGCAGTGACACTTTATTCCTATATAACACCTGGGTATGACAGTAAACTACATTGGGCAGCAAGGTCTCTGATTGGGAGATTGGAAGTTTTGAGGGGCGTGGAACCACCTCTTAAATGCTCTTGTTCCCAGATTTACCCTGACCTGTAATGGTAGGCACCTGTTAGGGTCCCAGCTATGGGCAAATAGTGGACACCCAAACAAAAACACTATGAAAGTATAAAAATACATGCAATACATTTTTATATAAAAACTAGCAGCATGGCCTGGCATTGCCCCTGCTTGATTCAAAAATCATATAACTGATACAGCAATCCCTATCACTTGACTTAAAATATTTTTGCCCTTCCTTGCCTTTAAAGGAGTGCCCTTTGCCGTGCTGATGTTGCTACATGCCTTACTTCTTGCCACTCTCACACTGCGAATTTTTCTTATCTCTATACTAAACATTAAATCTGTTACGAAAAAAGAACTAAACAAAATGAACACAAAACGATCAGCTTTAAAAAAGGACTCGTAACTGGAAAAACCAAATGAAAAAAAGAATGTTAACAACAAATACTTTTTCACACCCAACCCAGTTCTGCGGAATCAGAATCAACGTTGAGTTTTAGCAAGTGAATGAGCTAATTGGAGTAAAGTGCCATGCAGATTTAAATTTTTCCCACTTGTGACAAATGCAGCTATCGATTTTTTTTTGCATGCTAGTTAACATTCGTGTCAGTCAGCTGTTGGCTCTCATGCTGGCCAATAGAATCTTCCCACCTATTCATGGCAGCCAGCTATAGGCTCTCACTGTGACCAGTAGAAAATGGCCACAAACTACATGAAAACTGCCGAAGAAACATGAAAAAATAGATTATTTCCACTATCAATGGGAGTTGGGAAATGCAAAGTCGGTCTTCGCCTTTTTGCTAACTTGGAGCATGTGCATGTAAATTTTGGTGCAGTTCCATCGAAAATTGCAGCCGTGCATTCGTTACACACACACACACACACATTCTGCCTTTTATAGATAAACACTGACAATACCTATTGATAGTAGAATGACCAACATTTATAATAAAATGTGCAACAGTACATTTTTATAGTACAATCAATGTAACACTAAAAATATATATATATATAAATACATTTATATAGTAAAATTACCAACAATACATTTTGTGATCTACCAACTATATACCTTTACGTTGAAAGTATAAAATTATATACAAAATACTGGTAGTCAAAAGCATGAAGTTACATAAAAATATTTAGATTTCAGCATTAAATAATACATAGAGGTTGATATGACACCAACCAACCAATAATTATTAGTAGTAACGACTAAAGACTTCAAATACATTTGCGTATAGATCAGTTATAAAAAATTTAGTATAGGTGATAAAGAAATGGAATAAAATATAGTCTGCACTAGGTGTAGTTTTACACAACACCACATATTGCACAAATTGATGTAATGCAAGGTATGCAACTCATTCAGAAATGTCTAAACTATCATCTCTATACAACTGATACAAATTATGTTCTTAAATAGCCTCATCAGATCTAGACTCTCATATGGATGTCAGCATGGCATCTAACTCATTCAGAAATGTCTAAACTATCATCTCTATCCAACCAATTCAAATTGTGTTCTTAAATAGCCTCATCAGATCTAGACTCTCATATGGATGTCATGCATGGCATCTAACTCATTCAGAAATGTCTAAACTATCATCTCTATACAATGAATTCAAGTTGTGTTCTTAAATAACCTCCTCAGATTGTGACTCTTATATGAATGTTATGCATGGTGTGAACCCATTTGAAAATATCTAAACTGTTAGCTATGCCATCACTTTTCCAGATCAAGGATTAAAAATGGCTTTAAGTGAATGTAGCATACTACTTTGAACCTTGTGGACTGGTACTACAGAATCACAAAGAACATTACTATATAAGAGAAACTGCACCATTTGAGAACTTTTAAAAGCAGCAACAACTATAATGGATATCACATGTAACTCAAAGAAAAAATAAGGATATAATCAAGATGTCAACATTCCACATTATTTCAAGTAAAAATGTAGGAATGAAGTCCTCATCAATACTGGAAAGAGCAATATTAGCTACTGTATTTGAGAAACCTATTCTCCAAAAAAAGTCTCTTAATATTAGGTCATCCCATATGTTCTGTCCAAATTTTAACTTTTTGTTAAAATGAACAAAATTTAAAGAGTATTTTATAATGTCTAATGGAGCTGAACATTATTTTTATGTTTAGATGCATTTAAACTGATCAAATTTTATTTCCGAGAACAATAAAATTAAATTTTGTTTGATTAAAACCCTGCTAACATGGAAGTACCCAAGAATCATTTGAGGCACATAATGCTTTATGAGTTCAAGAAAGGAAAATCAGCAGCCGAAGCGGCTAGAAACATTCACTCAGTTTATGGAGAGAAATGTGGGAATGAAAGAACTTGCAGAAGATGGTTTGCAAAATTCAGAGGTGGAGATTTCACCCTTGAAGATGAAGATCGAACCGGACGTCCAGTTGAGTTTGATGAAAAGCATCTTGAAGCAGCCCTTGAAGAAAATCTTGCTTTATCAGTTGAGGAATTGGCAGTGGTCCTCAATTCAAACCATACAACTGTTCATCGTCATCTTCAACAACTTGGAAAAGTTCCTAAACTTGGAAAATGGGTGCCTCATGAATTGTCTAAAAACAACCTCAAATCCCGAGTTGACATCTGCTCTTCTCTCCATTCTCGCCAACTTGTTTCACCTTTTTTGGATAGACTTGTGACTGGCGACGAAAAATGGATCTTTTATCGAAATATTAAGCATTGTAGACAGTAGCTTGGTAAAGGGGAAGGGCCACAGCCGAGAAGAGAACTTCATGGGCAAAAGGTTCTTCTTTTAATCTGGTGGGATTGCCAAGGAATAATCCACTTTGAATTCTTACCACCTAATGCAACAATTAATGCTCAAATATACTGTCAGCAATTAGACCGTTTGAACCAAGCTTTGAAGAAAAAAAGACCTGCTCTAGTGAATTGAAAATGGGTGATGTTTCATCAGGACAATGCGCGATCACACACAGCAAGAATCACCTCACAAAAGATCGAAGAACTTGGTTGGGTGAAAATTCCTCATCCACCTTATTCTCCCGACCTTGCTCCTTCAGACTACCACTTGTTTCATAGCTTACAGAATCATTTGAAAGAAACAGCTTTTGTAACACAGGAAGAGGTTAAAACTGACATTTGTGAGTTCTTCGAATCAAAGCCAAAAGAATTTTACAGTAATGGAATTAGTAAGCTTGTTAATAGATGGAAGGAAGTCATAGATAATCAGGGAAAATACATTGTTGATTGAATCTGTAATTAAATGTAACATTTAGTCACTTGTTTCAAAATCCAAAATTCGGACAGAACTTATGGGATGACCTGATAGAAAGATTTTATAAATTTCAACCAAGTGTATTAATGGCCGCTTGGTCAGTGAATGCTAAATATTTCTTTATAATAAAACAGCTAATATTAGCATTACAATGAAAGTTTCAAAATGTCTCTGCCTGTTTCTAGCTGATTGTCTGAAACATGCCTGTTATATAAATTGCCTTCAATTTACCATAGTTAAATGATCCAGTTAAGTGAAGTTTTTAAAAACATTAAGAAATGAAAAGAGATTAATGTTTTTCAAAAAGACATTTTGCAAAAATAACATGGCTGTCAACATTTTCATTGATGCAAATGTCATTATTAAATATTCGATATATTAATAAATAAAGAGAAATTTTTACAAT
>OZ038479.1:107727892-107750392 GCA_964036315.1 Acanthosepion esculentum
CATATTTAGGGTTAAAAATATATATAAAAATGTTTAATTACACTAGAGACCGCTTTAAGACAGTTCGGAAGTATAAAATTTTTATAAAAATCTTGAAATTCCTTAAAATTAACCTTTTGCTGATTATAACTCTCTGTCTACTTCACAGTATCTTAACTTTAGATTCGTAAGAGGATGTTGTCTGTGCTGGACGTGTCTAATATGTCAACTTATCTAGGCATGAATTAATCACCCACCTATTCATAACTTCTGACCTTATTTTCATTTTTCTATGTCAGCTTTGATCTGCCTTTTGATTGGTTAATCAAGACATGCCCACAAATGTGTTTTTTAATTTTGGAAGCTTGGTTTTCCCGCCTCCTTTTTAACTCTCAAATGAGCTACCGAATTGTTTTCTGATTTCCCAAGTAAATCATTTTCATCATAAGTTATCTAACATCGCCTGTTTTGTAACAATTTTAAAGTTCCAAAGCATAGAAATTTTGTTTAGTGATGTAAAATATTATAATAAATATATTATAATAATATATAAGGTGTATTTAAGCAGTAAAATTTCATCTAAACATGTTTCGTCAAATTCGACCAAGATTTGTCTGTTTAATTTTTTATTGTATTTTATCAATTTTCAAATAAGATGTTGCACATCCAAATCAAAATTGTGGATAAACCTTAAAAAGGTGTTGCTTTTTCTGCTTTCATCTGTACCAATCATTATGAAGAATTGGGTGTTGCCAATGCTACACAAAATCTTGTTGGCTATATCCTGTCATTTTTGTTTTTGAAGCTAGTATTCAAATTAGTCTAAAGTGACATATATAAAATGATTACATGGAGCTAGCCCACATTAGAAAAATATATTAAATATTTATACATATTATTTTTATTATTATTTTATAGACATATTAAATATTTTATATACATCTCCTAATGTGGGTTGTTTTTTTTTTTGTACAATAAAGAAAAAATAAGAAGCATTTATAAATTTAACATGTTTTACTTTTATTTAAGCATCATCAGCCATTTTTTTGGAAGTGAGTTAGAGGAGAGAGAATGTTCTGGTATTTTGAATTTTCTGTTTTTGTCTTATGGCATTAGTGTGGGTGTGCATCTAAATTCTAGTCTGTATTTTGTATATATATATATATATATATATATATATATACTAACATCGTATTCATATTTGTAAGAGGATGCCATTTGTGCTGGAGATGTCTAATATGTCAACTTACCTAGGCATGAATTAATAACCCACCTACCCATACCTTCTGACCTTATTTTCATTTTACTATGTTAGCTTTGACTTATACAGCTTGTAGAATATTGCGTCTTTCCTTACAGTGAGTATTATATTTGTATTATGTTGACAGTTGGATTTTGGTTGTTTGTGATTGAGTATGATGCATCTGTGTCTAATGTAAGAATACATACTGTTTTTTCATTATTGATATTAGAGTTTCAATCTCCTAAATGACATCAGAATTCATAAAGAACATTGTTTTAACATAAGGAGATGTGTTTGAGATCTTGTGTTCTTTTCTTTCTTTTTATATACCATGTCCTTTCAGGATCTAGGCAATCATGGCTCTCCACCTCCCCCTATCCCTTGCAGCTCTCAACAAGTTCCTTCCCTCTGCCACTTCCCCCAGACCAAGTTCTGTCATCCACTTGCTTAAGGCTGCTAGGTATGTCATACATTTTCCCCTTATCTCTCTTTCTCTCTATTCGACCCGTGAGTATTAGATTCTCCAGGCTCGCCTTCCTCATTATGTGTCCCAGAAACTTCAGCTGCCTCTTCCTGGTGTTAAGTATAAGCCTCCTCCTTGTTTGCGACCACTCTAAGACCTCATCGTTGCACACGTGCTTGGTCCATGATATCCTTAGCATCCTTCTGTAGAACCACATCTCCATCGCCTCTTCTTCATCTTTGAGGAAATCGTCCAGCATTTACTGCTGTAAAGAAGGACAGATGTCACGTAACAGTTCAGTATTCTTTTATTTGTTACCAAAGAAATCCTCCTGTCTTACAATACTCTGCTCAGCTTTTGGAATGTGGTCCTTGGCCATCCCAATAACATATTTATTAGTCTACCATCTTCCTGATATTAAGCATAAGCCTCCTCTTTGTTTGCATCCTCTCTAAGATCTCATTTTAGCTCACATGCTTGGTTCATGATATCCTAAGGATATCATGAACCGAGCATCTGCATCCTTCTGTAGAACCACATTTCCATTGTCTCAAGTCTCTTCTTCATCTTTGAGGAAATTGCCCAACATTCACTGCTGTAAAGAAGGGCAGATGTCACATAACAGCTCAGTATTGTTTTCTTTGTTACCAAAGAAATCCTTCTGTCTTGCAGTACTCTGCCCAGCTTTTGGAATGTGTCCTTGGCCATCCCAATATGTCTACGGATCTCAGTGTTGCACTTACCGTCCTCTGTCAAAACGCTTCCCAGATATTTAAACTTCTGCTTGATTCTAGTGTTCCCAACCTGCAAATCGTATTTTGGGCTCTTCTTCTTGCTGACAACCATGCATTCCACCTTCTTGTAGTTTATGCTTAGTCCTTTCTTCTCATTACCAGTCGCTACCTTCTGTAGGAGATTTTGTAATTTCTTTTCTGTGTCTGCTATCAGTACTGTGTCGTCGGCGTATCTTAAGTTGTTAAAATTGTGGCCACCAATGCTAAATCCCAGTAGGCTTTCCAATTCTCTCAGAATTGCCTCTCTTTATAAGTTGAACAGGTCGGGTGTGAAGACACATTTTTGCCTTACGCCTCTTTCTATTTTTGTATATTCATTGAACTCGCTCCCTATTCACATGCATGCTGTTTACTGGTAATAATTAAGTTCAAACCTTTTTCTAGTAAATGATAGATCTAATGTGTATAGTGTAATCATGAAGTTATATGTACTGGTGACTTACATTTGTCATGGCTTTTTCTTCTCGGTTATAGTTAGGGTGCATTTTTGATTTATCATTTAATATAAAACAATCTTAGTCTGAAGATTGTACTGAGGTAAGAAACTGTAGATTATCTTGGTATTATCAACTAATGTTTTTTTTTTAGTTGGTAGTTGTAAGTTGATGATGCATATGTGCACAAAATGCACTGTTTTGACAAGTGGCAAGTTTGCTTATATGTGAGTGTGGTGCATGTGTGGCCAATATAAGAATTTAATGCTCTTCCTTGGTTTATTAATATTGGAGATGTAATCTCCTAAAACAGACAAATTCATCTTATTCAAAAATTGGAAAAACAGAATAAAATTAAACAGACAGACCTTGTCATTGAATTTAACAGAATTTATTTGTATAACATCTATCTATCTATCTATCTATCTATCTATCTATCTATCTATCTATCTATCTATCTATCTATCTATCTATCTATCTATAGAAAGAGACACAGGCAGACAGATCTTGTCATTGAATTTAACAAAACCTATTTGTACAATAACTATCTGGAGAGAGAGAAAGAAAGAGAGAGAGAGAGTAAAAAAACAGACAGACAGACCGACCGGCCTTGTCATTGAATTTAGCAAAACCTATTTGTATAGTATCTATCTATCTATCTATGATGTCCCCAGAGTATTTTATGTGTTGGCAGGAAATCTATATATGACAAATTCAGTAACATATTACATTTTTACACTTGATCATATAATTATGTGTATCAATACACATATCAAAACAATGATTCACAGAAAAGAAAAAAGAAAGCAAATGCTGACAATATACAATTGAAATTCCCAAAAGAGTTCTAATTTAATTCAGTCTGAAATGTTATTAACAGATTGCATACATTACATTAGATATATTTATACAAACCATAACATGTTCCAAATTGTGGTAAATCATCAGTTGATGAACTATGCCTAAATTTTGGTCCTTCTTCAGTCAATATCCGCTACTGTTGAAGCTGTTGGTATATATATATATATATATATATATATATATATATATATATATATATATATAATAGGAGAAGGAACAAATAGGAAATGTTTATAAATTTAACATGTTTTAATTTTTATTTAAGCTTCATCAGAAAATTAAATATGGCACATTAAATAAAAAGCTGGCATTTTTTAAATTTTTGTGTTGTTTTTCATTAGTTAAGCAGATTTCAGGTTTATTTGTCCTGTCGAGCTATGTCTATATGGATAATGTTTGTGAGTTTGTTTAATCACAGTTCCAGTTAGTCTATGTGGGATTTTGTTGAAAATAGCTCTGTGTGTGTTTGTGCGTGTTTGAGCATCTAGTGGGCATTTTATTTTTATTTTTGGTTTTAGTTGCAGGCAGACAGATCTTAGATTCTTTAAGTATTGATTTTATAAAACTTGTTGGTATAATAAAGTGTCTTTGCTGTATGTTTATTGATGGTTAAATAACACACAGAAACGAAACAGTTCATAATTTTGATTTTATAAATGCAACCCTAATTAGAAAAGAACATAATTTATTATGTAGAAAATACTTAGAAGGAATCTTGATAAATATTTTGCCATCAAAAAATACACATCAATCACACAAAACATTCCCAATCAACATATGAGCACTACTAGATAAATAGAAAAATGCCAACTAAATTGACAAAAATTATGCACATGAACTCTGCTTGACTGGTTAAATACACACTATCCAGCTGGGCTAAACCATAAATTTAACAATATAGATTGTATTAATACATAACCCTACAAATCAAAACCTTCCCACATTTCTCACCCACACAAGACAGACATGCTTACCGAGGTGTTGAGGCCTCACACTTATACACACACCCACAGGCATATACACACTTACACACATCATACTCACTCACTCCCTAATGAGCCAAATAATAACACACACCCACAGCAATATACAGACTTACACATATCAAACTCACTCACTCCCTAAGAACCAAATAACACACACACACACACTTAATAGAGACACATCCCCTCTCCAGGAACCAATAAAACTGCCAAACTGACCAAGGGAATTCAAAGCTGCATGAATCCATCTAGCTCTTATCTCAAAGAACAACTTAAAAGAGACTGTTTGACCAACACAAGGAATGTTATAAAATTCATGTTAAAAAGATAAAAAACAAATAAAAAAACAAATGAAAACTACAGCAAAAGTTCATTTTCTCCATCAAGACATTCATTTCTGTAGTTCACTGCTACCAGCAAGCAGAAATATTTTTTTTCTCCTGATGATGGCCATGTTGGCCAAAACTAGTCGAGGAATCTAAATGAAATAATAATAATAATAATAAAAACGAAAGAATATTAATTTACAACCCAGTGTATCTGAAGATTTCAATTTTTTAAATAATTTTTATTGTTCAATATATATATAAACACTATATTACATTCAATAAACAAAGTCTGTTTAATTTTTAATTGTATTTTTACAAATCAGACGTACATTCAAATAAAAACTGTGGGTAAACTGTCTAAAATTCATTTTTTATTTTAAATAAAAGAAATATGATCATGAGAACCAAGTCCTGGTTATGATGATAAACTACATTTGGCAGCAAGCTTTTGATGAGGAGATTGTAGGTTTTGAGGATCCTAGAACTACCTCTTAATTGCTGTTGCTGCCAGGTCCACCCTGATCCTGGGTGGTAGCACTTGTTAGGGTTCTAGCCATGGGTAAATAGTGAGCCCCCCACCAAATAAAAACACTATGAAAGTATAAAAATACATTTAATAGTAAAAAAGTACCAGCAAACTCTCATGACTTTTGATATTAATTGATTAGAGGTGCAAACATGTACAACACCTGGCTACTCGTGCTCATGAACAAAGATGCACAATGCACCAGCCTCTAGGAGACATGACCAACTAGTTATGGCCACAGGCAGTTGACAAGCAAGCCTATGATGCTGAACAGGATATTTATGGTAGACCATCTTAATTAACCAAGTCAAAACATGTACATGTTAACACCTTCAATCAATTAAGAACGTCTTTTTATTTTCATTCTCCTCATCCTTCTTCTTCCTCTTTATTATCTGACTTAGTTTGATTCTATCTATTTATCTATTTCAGTCTCTTTCTATCTCTCTCTCTCAGTGTGTATCTATTTATTTCAGTCTCTACCTATCTATCTCAGTCTATATCTATCTGTCTGTCTATCTAAGTCTGTATCTATCTATCTCTGTATCTATCTATCTATCTCTATCTATTTCAGGCTGTATCTATTTATCTATCTATCTATCTCAGTCTGTATCTATTTATCTATCTCTCTATCTCAGTCTGTATCTATCTCTGTATTTACCTATTTATCGATCTATCTATCTATCGATCTATCTATCTATCTATCTATCTCAGTCTCTATCTATCTATCTATCACAGTCTCTATCTATCTATCTCAGTCTCTATCTATCTATCTATCTATTTATCTATCTATCTATCTATCTATCTCAGTCTCTATCTATCTATCTATCTATCTATCTATCTATCTATCTATCTATCTATCTATCTCAGTCTCTATCTATCTATCTATCTATCTATCTATCTATCTCAGTCTCTATCTATCTATCTATCTATCTATCTATCTATCTCAGTCTCTATCTATCTATCTATCTATCTCAGTCTCTATCTATCTATCTATCTCAGTCTCTATCTATCTATCTATCTCAGTCTCTATCTATCTATCTCAGTCTCTATCTATCTATCTATCTCAGTCTCTATCTATCTATCTCAGTCTCTATCTATTTATCTATCTCAGTCTCTATCTATCTATCTATCTCAGTCTCTCTCTATCTATCTATCTATCTATCTATCTATCTCAGTCTCTATCTATCTCAGTCTCTATCTATCTATCTATCTATCTATCTATCTATCTATCTATCTATCTACTTATCTGAAAAATTTCTTTGTGTCCAGGAAATGATAACTGCTATGCTTCTTTGACTGCATGAAGAATTCCAAAATTTCATGTACAACCCATTATCATGGATTACTTTTCATCCACGACACTGTTATCCAATAGAAAGCAAATGATTACTTCTTAAACCTCCACCTCTCTTTCCCCATGCATGCATACGTTAGCATGTTCCCCCCATATATATATATATATATATAATCTGTCATTATATCTATACACACACACACACACACACACACACACACACACACACACACACACACATGTGTGTGTGTGTATAGATATAATGACAGATTACTATAGAATTGTTCGAAAGTATACATATATATTTATGTATGTAAAAAATTAAAAAAACAAAGGAAAAGGCATTCTGAAAAAAATTTTTCTGAGAATGTCAGCTGGAGTTGCCTTCTCAACAAGCACTTACCTTCAATATCGATTCTCAAGAATAAAAACCCTAACCACATACACAAGATTGGAGTAAAAAAAAAAAGCGTAGGATAGTTAAGAAAAAATACAAAACAAGGAAATTATTAGAAACATATTGAGCTTCTTTCTAAAAAAATAAAACGAATAAATAACTTGAGAAATGGCTGATGTACAGTATTATCAAAATATAAGCTGAAATCTTCTAAGAAAAATGTAAGTAAAAATATGTATTGTTGACTCAAAACTAAGCAATCAAACTGAAAATTGTTAAAAAATATACAATAAATAAATGTTTTAAATTTTATGTGTGACAATTTTTTTTATTTTGATTAAGAAATGGACTACAGAACAATTATCTAAAAGGAAGATGGTCGGTTTGGTTGATTTTGTTTAGCAGTATATCAACCTCTATGGGTATTTTAATGCTGAAATCTAAATATTTTGAACACTATTTTAATACTTCAACTATGGATAAAATGTATTGTTACTTTAAATATGCATTGTTGGTAATTTGACTATAAATATATATTGATGGTAATTTTTTTATATAAAAATCTGTTGCTGGTATTTTGACTATAACAATGTATTTTAAACTTTCACAGTGTTTTGTTTTTGTATGGAGGCTCACTATTTGCCCATAGCTTGGACTTTGACAGGGGCTACCACCCAGGTCAAGGTAAACCTGGGAGCAGCAGCAGTTAAGAGGTGGTTCCACCCGCCTCAAAACTTTCAATCTCCCAATCTTGCTGCTTGATGTAGTTTGTCATACCCAGGACTACCAAAAGGAAGTGAAATACATTTTTGTATATATTACCAGAGAATCGGCACTATGAATCACAGATACATTCAGACTCAGCAACCATTTCTTCTGCCTACAAAGGAACAATTTTTTAGATTTAAACAATTTCAGATGGAAATCGGGGAAAAAAAAAAGGTGTTTTATAATTTTAAATATCAGTGTGATGCTGAATATATAGGCAGAACTTGAAAGTGAGAATTTATCAGCATATCCCAGCTAAGATCAGTAGAGGGCAATATGATAATTTGCATACACTAGTCGATATATCCGGATCTGTGATTGCAGAACACCTAAAGAGTAATCTAATTGTTGCCTTGACATGAGGATTTCTCCAGTTGTAATGTGTTAAGTTGTTAAATAGCTCAAATGATCATTTACTCACCAGCACAAGCATTGAACTGATAGCCTTCAGCTAATAAAAACCTTGTGTTTTAATAAATTGACCTGTTCCACCTACAGGTGAGATGTGTTCTGCCCATTGAATTCTATATAAACTCATGGTTTTTGAACTGGGTGGTGGGGTATAAAAAATCTATTTGCCTGGTGAAGTTGTATCAGATTAAATCAATCAAAGTACATTGAGCTTACTATTTGAAAGTGCTCGAGACACTGTATCTCAGCAATTGTTCCTCTGTAAGCAAGGATTGAACATTGTTCAGTAGCTCATTTGTTAGTCTTTATTAACAAAACCTGGGTCTGTACTAATTTGATAATTTGTGTGAATTTCTGGAATGAAGAGTTTTCATTATTTACATTTGGACTAATGTCCTCATCTTTGTTGTTGTTATCACATTGAATCTGTACTAATTTGATAATTTCTGATTGCATTTCTGGTATAAGGAGTTATCATTATTTACATTTAGACTAATATATATGTCTGATTTGTATATCACATTGGGTCTGAACCAATTTGATAATTTCTGGCTGAATTTCTGGGATGAGGTGTTATCATTATTTACATTTGGACTAATATCCTCATCTTTACTATTCTTATCACAAAGTTTTGGCTGCCTGGCTCTCCAGCCCTTTTCACGTCTCTTTCTGGGTAACCCATCAGGAAATTTCAAACTGAACATTTTATTTAATCTACAGAATTAGATCCTTCTCATTCTAGTGTTCATATCTGATATCAACAAATATAAGACTATGAGAAAGAACTAAATACAAAGAAGGAATCAGGAGAGTAAGTAATGGCATAATTGATGAGTACCTTTTCCTCTAAGTTCCTTTTCTTGCACTTCTTGCACTTCTTACCTGTGGAAATCCATTCCATTTCCTTGCTTCCCTGTCAACTACAATCTTCAAAAATTTAAATGCAATGCCAATTGCCATCTTCCATTTGCCTGAATCCTATTCTTTTGTTGTTCATTTTTTTTTTTTCTCATTCTCTTTCACTCCCAGTAACCCCTTGCATCCTAGTGGCATTATCTCCTTGGGCTAAAATGACTAAAAAAATTAAAAAGTAATTTTTATTTTATTTGCCTATGGATTAATTCATAATCAAATCCCAAATTAAGCCACTGATTTCTGCTTGAATTTCTGAAATGAAAAGTTATCATTATTTATATTATTTGCACTCTTACCAATATCCTCATCTTTGTTGTTATTATCACAATAATTCGGCCCTTGGGCTCTCCAGCTTTCTTCAGGGAATTTCAAACTGAACTCTCGTCCATGTCTAATTCATTTTTAGCACTGCTCAGTCACTGCCAATTCTGTTGTCATAGATTCTGTATCTTTACGATCCAGCCCAGGGATTGAACTTATAGTTACTATGCCACCAAATTCAAAAACCAATGCTTCAATCAATATCCTAACCTTTGTTGTTATTATCACAGCATTTTGGCCCTTGTGTTCTCCAGCTTTCTTCAGGGAATTTCAAACTGAACATTTTATTTAATCTACTGAATTAGATCCTTCTCATTCCAGTATCCCGATTTGATATCAACAAATGTAAGACTACGAGAAAGAACTAAATACAAAGAAGGAATCAGAAGAGTCAGTAATGAAAAATTGATGAGTACCTTTTCTTGCAATAATAATTGACTGTATTTGTCAATGGATTCATTTATTTATGGGCACACACACACACACACACACACACACACACACACACACACACACACACACACACACAGAGTGTGCGATGGGTAAATTGTTGCCATTTTATATTATTAATTTCTTGCATGTGCATTGTTTTTGATTTTGTCGACTGCACACTATAGTAGGGTCAGTTGGGCACCGTCTATGAGAAAAAAAGCACCATGACACAATTCACACCTCCATAAATCTGGAAGCTCCAATACGAACATTTCAGAGTGTTTGGGTGTCAATCTGAGGACAGTGCAGAGGATCTGGAAAGAGTTGGATGAGTTTAGTGGTGATTACGAAGGTATGGCAGCTTGGAAAACTCACCCTGATTGTTATGATAAGAAAAGAGATCCCAAATCTGTTTGTGAGTACCCCAGACTCAACATGGTGTCCTGTATCACGTGCTTTTTGTGGTAGTGGTCAAGAGGGTGACTGCTGGAAGACCCTATGTCTGGCAACAGGACTCTGCACCATGCCACACAAGCAGGAGAACCCAGTCATGGCTGTCAGACAATGTCTGTGACCATATTACCCCATCTAACTCCCCAGACTGCAACCCCTTGACTATTATGTGTGGGGTGCAGTTGAGCAAGAGACCAACAAAATTCCTCATAACACCAAAGATGAACTGAAGGCAAGGATTATGGCAGCATTCACCAACTTAAGCAAAGAGACTGTCCAGAAGTGTTATAGGACATTCAGAAGTTGTCTAGGAGCCCTAGTTGAAGTTGAAGCCAAATGTGATTTTATTGAACAAATTTACTCTTTAGTATTTCAAGATATTTTTGTGTAATTTTGGTAAATATATCTGTTAAAATGAGATGTTAGTGTTATTTTAATTTTTTGTGTAATTTAAACAACAATTTAGCCATCGCACCCTTATATATATATATATATATATATATATATATATTTCATTAAATAATATCAATATATTGTGTCTACTTATTTTCATACTGATCCTTTCCATTTGTACAATCAGTTTCTTGATGTTAAGATGAAATTCATTAAGGAAGGTGCCATCACAATGGAATGCAGATTTTGCATCCCTTACTCTTACTGCTCGTCAGCCACCTTTAAAACCCTTGAGTAACCCCTTAGGTTTTATATAGAGTGAATATTAAAAACAAAAAAAAGAAATTCTGTGAAGAAATTGTCATTCACTGTCATATAGGAAGATAGATATGACTTAACAGTTCACTAGTATTTTCTTTCATTCTAAATAAAAATTTTCTATCTTTTAATACATTGTTTAGACTCTGGGAAGTATCCTTTGATATTCCATCATATCTTCAGATGTCTGCATCAAATTTTCTGTTGCCTGATATTACACTTTCCATATAGCTAAGTTTGTGTACCTGTGGAGTGACATTAAAGATAGTAGCAGTAATAAATAAACCTTATATCAGCAACAGCTCTAGAATATAAAAACACATGAACCCTAAAGTAACTTTCTTTCTGGGTTTTCCCTTCTTCGAACTGCTGACATGAACTGTCCATGCTGAAGCTAAAAGGGCTGTGAACACCTTAAACTAAAACACACCAACAAAGTAAGTTCCCACTATAACATATTAATGAACATTTTGTTGTGTATATAATTTACATCTAACAAAAGAAACTCTTGTTTTAAACTTTCCTTTTGTTGATTTTGTTTTAATCAATGTTATTGTCGCATTTCAAATCACCTGGTCAGTTATTTTGTACATGTACTTTTTTCACCACTATTATTCTATGTGCTATAAAATGTTCCTGTAAGAAACCTTACACTTTTAATTATTGGAGTAGCTAATCACTAAACTGGTGATTAGGTTAGTGAAGTAGCTAATCACTAAATCTGCTTGAATCTAATGTCTCCCATCCATAACTAACTCCTTCAGATGGCCTTCTTGCTGATGATATATTTTGTTTTCTTGTAGTTGATACTTTCACTTATTAAAATAATAGCTTGTTGCAATGTATGGCAAAAGAGTGTTGAGGTTGTGGGGAAAAACCGAACTGATTGTTCTTCTAGCAACTATGGGAGTAGTAGAGAGGGGAAAGAAATGGGAGGCAACAAAAATAACTCTACAGCAACTTGAGAAACAAAAATGCCCATGGGAACGACTTCCCAGGACATGTCTTGCTAAATGCTGACTGCTGGTTTTTCCCTTTTATTAACATGATCTTATAAAGACCCAGTTGTTGACCAGTTGCAGAGAGGCCTGTATCTAGACATACAAAACTGTCCTGCTGCTAACATGTCTGAGACCTCTTTTGTGTCTGTACTGTACACATATTTGCCACACAGTTGTTTAAAAAAATCCCTGAATAGAAAATTCGTTATGCTATTTAGCTATGGATTTATTTTACATTTACTAATTTATATACTGAAAAGATTATCCAGTTTTATAATTTTCTGTTTGAAATCATATAAATATTAAAAGGATTTTTTATCCTGGGAGTGAATGGGAGAAGAGAGAGAGAGCATCACTTTTCTTATCCTGAATATTAAAAAAGGCAGATACAGTAACATTTGAAAGGAACAAACATTTACTACATAGACATGAAACAATATAGTAAAATACAATTTTTACACAAAAGTTTGTACAAAAATTTCTTTTTATGTGTCATTTTAGTAAAGGCAGATAACAGATCAAAATATGTAAAGGCTCTTAAAAAATATAGAGACTTAAAAAAATGGAAAAAAAGAGAATATTGTACAAAAACTTGAAATAAAGTTAAAAATACTCTTTACAAAAAAGGTGCAAGAAAAAGATGAAAACAAAAAAAAAACAGGTGTGCCTTGGTAATTTTTTATCCTTCTTTAGAGCATAGTCTATTCACAGGTTTCGCTTTTCTTCCATTTGCTTCTTCTGTGAGAAACAGCAGAGCTCATCCACAGGTGACAGGTGAAAATAGCTTTTCCTTCCAGAAATTTTGACATGACGACAGAAAAATTATTTTTCTGTCGCCATGACAAAATTTTCATGTCTCATGGTCTTCTGAATTCTTCAAAATTTTCTTCCATTCCAGTCAAAAATTATCACACTTTCTGGTCACAATTTTTATTCTTGTTACTTTTGGAAGTTATCCACTAGTCTATCTTCTTATATATCATTGAAAAGTCTTCAGATGGATCTTAACTTTAACTTTTTACAGAATTGGCTTGCGTGAAAATTTCCTTTTGTGTGCCTTATTATAAACAAGGCAAGATAACAGATCAAAATATAAAGAATTATAGGCGCTTACAAAGATTTACATACAATCTTGAAATAATAGGAAAACCCTTGAAAAGCTAATACAAAATCTTATAAGGTTGAAAATACTCTTTAAACAATGTGCACTCGCCTAATAGAAAAATGGAAAAAAACAGAAGAGGGCTTTGCTACATTCACTTGTATCACTGGGACTTTTAACAATTTTTTCTTCTTCAGAACACAGTTCTATTCACAGGTTTCACTTCTTTTTTTCTGTTTCCTTCTTCTGTGAGAAACAGCCCAGCTCATTGACAGGTGATGGCTGAAAATATCTTTTCGTTCTGGAACCTTATTTTTCTGCCTTATTTCAGAACAAAATTTTCATGTCTCCTCGTTTTCTAACTTCTTCAATATATTCAACCTTTCGCAGCAGTAGGAGCCCTCGTGAGTCTACATATTTTACGCCTCACATTTCATTACCTTCTGAATTTATCTGCTGACCCTTCTTGTCTATCATCCAAAGACGACCCAGACTGCCCTTTTGACTGGACAATAAATACAAAGAGTATATATTTATAAGATTTGAAAAATGAATCACCTTTCTATTATTTCTGGTGGCTCTTTTAGAGCTAATTCTAAATATGGAAACTTTTATAAACAAACGATTCACTTCAAATATAATTTTTCATAACCCGGCCGGCTTTCTTTTAAATACACTTTTTTAAGAAGTAACTGTAAAAGGCAAACCTAGATTATTATAATACAGGGTACGATGGGTAAATTCTCACCATTTTATATTTTACATTTTGCACATGTGTGTTGTTTGTTTTTGATTTTTTTCAACAGCATGGTATAGTAGGGTCAGTTGGGCACAATCTGTGAGAAAAAGATCCCCATGATGCAATTCAATCCACCAGAAATTTGAAAACAGCATGCTGTACTGCTTGGCATTCATGCCGGAAGCACCAATACAAACATTTTAGAGTGTTTGGGTGTCAATCTGAGCAGAGTGCAGAGGATTCAGAAAGAGTTGGAGGAGTCTAATGGTGATTACGAAGGTATGGCAGCTCACAAAACTCACTCTGATTGTTCTGATAAGAAAAGAACTCCTGAATTTGTTGGTAAGAGCCTCATACTCAACACATCAAGTCTACATCAAGTGCCTTAAGGAGGTAGTGCTGACTTGGGTCATGAGGGTGGCTGCAACAGGACTCTGCACCATGCCACACAAGCAGGAGAACCCCAGTCATGGCTATCAGACAAGTTCTGTGACCACATCACCCCTTACATCTGGCCATCTAACTCACAGGATTGCAACATCCTTGATAATTATGCGTGAAGTGTAGCTGAGTGAGAGACCAATAAATCTCCTTTTAACACCAAAGATGAACTGGTTGATTCCAATTGTGATTGTATTGATTAAATTTACTCTGTAGTATTTCAAGATACCTTTGTGAAATTTTGGTAAATCTATCTGTTAAAATGATATATCAGTGTTATTTTCATGTTTGCATAATTTTGATGACAATTTATCCATCACACCCTGTATTTATTTATCTACACTTTTTTATTAATTTTTTACTTTTAATAATTTTATGATAAAAAAAAATTCATAATCTATTTTTAATATAACCATGTCTTTATACAAAAACTGCTATATGTTTTAGACATGGATTCATTTTTTAATTGCTGTTTATTAAAAACTAGCAGCGTGGCCTGGTGTTGCCCATGCTTGATTAAAAAATCATACGACTCATACAGCAATCGCTTGACTTAAAATATTTTTGCCCTTCCTTGCCTTTAAAGGAGTGCCCTTTGCCATGCTGATGTTGCTACATGCCTTACTTCTTGCCTATCTCACACTGCGAATTTATTCTAAGCTCTATACTAAACATTAAATCTGTTATGAAAAAAAACTAAATAAAATGAACACAAAACGATCAGCTTTAGAAAAGGACTCGTAACTGGAAAAACCGAATGAAAAAAGAATGTTAACAGCAAATACTTTTTCACACCCAACCCAGTTCTGCGGAATCAGAATCAACATTGAGTTTAAGCAAGCGAATGAGCCAAATGGAGTAAAGTGCCATGCAGATTTAAATTTTTCCCAATTGTGATGAATGCAGCTATTGATTTTTTTGCATGCTAGTTAACATTCGTGTCAGTCAGCTGTTGGCTCTCATGCTGGCCAATAGAATCTTCCTGCCTATTCGTGGCAGCCAGCTATAGGCTCTCACTCTGGCCAGTAGAAAATGGGCGCAAACTACATGAAAACTGCCGTAGAAGCATAAAAAAATCAATTATTTCCACTATCAATGGGAGTTGGGAAATGCAAAGTCAGTCTTGGCCTTTCTGCTAACTTGGAGCATGTGCATGTCAATTTTGGTGCAAATCCATCGAAAATTGCAGCCGTGCATTCGTTGCACAAACACACACACACACACACACACACACACACACACACATCCTGCCTTTTATAGATAGAGATTCAGTTTTATAATTCTCTGTTGAGCCTATAGACTTTTCTAATAGCCTGCCTAGGAAAAGGACAACAAACTAGCCTCGAGTGGCAGCCTGCCTAGGAGAATAATAAACTGTGAAGAAGACAATAGAATACCAGTAAATTTCCCAAGAATCATGGAAACTCACAGATGATAAAGAAAAAAATCTGGGGATGTAGAATGTATGCAGGAATTAGTAACCAGGTATAGTACAAGCAGAAGTAGTGCCCTGATCATTCCCCATTCAGACTAAAACAGGAGCCGTCCTTCAATCGAACAGAAAGAACTTAGTAAAAATAAACAAATGCAATCCAAATGGAGACTAGGTCTGGGAGAATGACAAAATTTATTAAGAACTACAAGAGAGAAACTATGAGGAGCCACAAAGAGGAGGGGGTGAATACTTCTTCTTTCATGTGCCATGTTCCTTCAGGACATAGGCGATCATGGCTCTCCACTTCCTCCTATCTCTTGTAATTCTTAATAAAATTTTGTCACTTTTGCTATTCTCCCAGACCTTGTTCCTTCATCCACTTGCTTAAGCCCACTAGGTATGTCATGCATTGCTTTCCCTTGTCCCACTTTCCCTCTATTAGGCTGTGAGTATCAAATTTTCCAAGCCTTCCTTTCTCATTATGTGTCCCAGAAATTTCAGTTGCCTCTTCCTGATGTTAAGTATAAGTTTTCCTCTTTGTTTGCATCCTCTCTAAAACCTCATTGTTGCTCATATGTTCAGTTAATGGTATCCTTAGCATCCTTCTGTAGAACCATACCTCTTTTACATCAAGTCTCATCTTCATCTTTGAGGAGACTGTTGAACATTCACTACAGTAAAGGAGGACAGATATCACATCACAGTTTAGCACTCTTTTCTTTATACTAAGAAATTAAATATTTACTAGTGAAAAAAATCTCAAAAGAAGGGATGTTATGGAATAAATATGACACCCCAGGTAACAAAAATGAACTAGGTAAGATGTCTGAAATAAAGAACTCACAGCAAGTCAGGAGAAGTCTGTTGGAGTTTAATTTCTAATGATGTTATGGCAAATAGTCATAGCAAGATATATAAGTGAGTTATAACAATATGGCATTAAAAAAGGACAAATGATATCACCAACCTAAAGAAGAGCATATTTTTGCTTATAATAATATAAAACCTGACAAAAATTATGAATTGCAACACTGGGATGTGCAGGTAGTATAATAGATATTAATGTGGAAATTGGCATCTGTTAGTCAAGCTCAAATTCTGGGATCATCTGTTGTCTTCACTTTAGCACAAATGCTCCTGGGAAAAGGTTTCAATCCATCTGTTTTCCCATCAGCTATAGGTTAAATAGCAGGGTTCTCTAGCCTTGGATGGCAGCCAGCCTACCAGAAAAAAATTCTGAATTCTGAATCAACAAGAAAGCAAGAGGAAAACCCTTCACAGACATCCCCAAGAAGTCATGGAAATTCGCAGATAATAAAGAAAGGGAAACAGTGAAGAGCCATGTTTGTTAACTTCCTGAATGTAGATGGCATTACAAAGGTAAAGCAGGGTAGATTTTTGCTTATATAAGCAATGATGATATCGTATAATCCAAGTATTGATCAAGGTAAATAATTAACTGAATCCAGAAACCGACCTCATCTATTCAGAATGAAGCATGAGTCAGTCCAATTTCAACATTGCATGGCCATAACAGATAATGAAACAGTTTCTTTCTCAAATTAAGAAAGTGAAGCCAACTAAATGGTCTACAGTATCCAACCATAGAAATAAGTAGTAAAACTTATGACCGCAAGTAACTGGTTATTTCGATGTTATCCTCTTTTACCTCCAGGTCATTTCTTTCAGCTTTAAAATTAATTACCACATAATTTTATAAAATTATTATTTATGGAATAAAATTTCTGATGCATACAGATTTAATATACTTTCTTTGTTATATATCAACAGAAATAAAGCATGTATATACAAGCTCTGATCAAAACATGCTATAAAAAGAATACTACAAGACCAACACCAGATTTAGGACAATTGAAGCCCTGCACTAGTTAAGTTATGAGGCTCTTCCCTTACTTGGGCCCTGAACGAGGTAGGCCTGGCCAATGGGGCCCTATGCTAAGCACAATGGTAAATCCAGCACTGTACAACACATATCAATTCAGCATTTAATCTCCTTCAAAGTAGTTCCCTTCTAATGACATGCACTTTATCCCGCATTGTTTCCATTGATAGAAGCATTCTTGAAACTCCTTTTTCAGGACAATGAACGGCTGTCTCAAATTGCATTCTCTTGGATTTCCTTGACGTGTTGAAATCTTGTTCCTTTCAAGTGTGATTTGATTTTTGAAGTGGAAAAAGTTGCAACGTGTAACATCTGGTTAATATGATGGTAATTGGACCTGGGGAATGTTGGACTTGGCTGACAAGCCATGTTCATTGATGGAATCTCGGTGGTATGGTGTGGTGTGGTGAGAAGACCACACTCTACACATTTTCCTTCCATGCACTGCTATAAATATTGGAAGTGAGTGAAAACGTTATAACATAGTGTTTATGTGTGACAGTGTTTACAGTCAACCTGTGCCAAACAGCTTCCTCTGCATAATTTAGCTCTGTTGCCATAGCAACAGTCCCAATATTTTTTGATCAGACCTTATATATATCTACGATCTATATTTCTCATGTTGTGTGTCTGTCGTGGGTGTTGTTACTTTGCCCAGGCCACATTTCTCACCCGATTTCGATGCGGTTTTCACCACAAATGGCTGCTGTAAGGACATGACGGAGCCTGATTTTTGAGTTCGGACTCAGGTTCCAAAAAAAACAATAATCGAAAAAATCTACTTACAGAAGGAATGATTGTATTTCAACCAAATTTTACACCCTCTTAGAGTCTACCATTAGAAGTGTTGTTCAGAAGTTTCATGACCACAGACCCATAAACAGCACGGAAAATCGATAAAACCCAAAAACCGATACGTCAAGATTTTTGAGAAAACTGACTGGATTTATGAGGAGGCCATTGGGAGTCACCATGTGAAGTTTTAACTCTGAGCGCCCTCCCTAAACAGAGTGCAAATCGACAATTGGTCAACCCTTAAAAATGTTTTTCCGGTTGGGTATTTCCTAAATGCAGATTAATTTAAGGTCCCGCTATGTGCGGGAAGAAAGAGGTCGGTGTGTGCAGTGGAGTGGAAGAAAACATTTGACCTCAAATTCTGGAATGGGTGCAGCGCCATTAAAATTCGGCTTTTTTATCCCTGCTACTAGGTCTGACTTTGAGCCACAAATGACATATTCGACTTTGTCAACACTTTTGCTTTAATCGTCGCATCTTACCAAAATAAGCACTTCCTTTATTCACGTCTTTACTGAAAAAAACCCTGCATACATGCTGAGTGAAAATGGTTCCGCCCTCAGCAGTCCATTTTCCAATTCTTTAAACCTTTTCCCCTAGCCCAGGCCGCATCCCAGACCTGACAAGGAGTTTTTGCGCTAAAACAGCAGGGCTTCCTCCCAATCCATTTCAAAGCTAATGCCAGCAAACGGTTAGTGGCTTTTCATTAAGCACAAACCAAATGAGCAAACACTTCATTGCAGCTCCTTGCATTCTCAACTACGGCATAAAGTGCATTAGAGCCAAGCTGCATATGCAGCAGGCAGCTTGACCCCGTTTACGGCCAAGCCTTGCACTTGCCAAATCATGCGTGCGTGCGTGAATGCACGCTAGCATCTTCCATTTTGCGTGAGCTCATTCATTGGTCTAAGTCATGGCCATTGTCCAGGCTACACCAATCAATGACAAGTCACGCTCCCTTTAAATACCTTCAGCGCGGCTGCATCCGCACTCACGTCTTGATTTGATAGCCATTAACGCATCTGTCCTTGGATTAATTGACAGCTTCCTGCTACCGCAAGTTACCTATTTGCTTAAACGTTTGCATTACCCATTTTATCTCCGCGTGCTGCCTCTACTGTGCAGCCCAGTCCATCTTAGCGTTCGATACCTATTTCTACCTTTTCGTAGTTCAGTTTTGCTATTAGAAAGTTAACTGCTGTCGCAAGTTACTTATTTACTCAATAATTTGCCCAACCTATTTTACCTCCACATTACAGTTTTCATTGTAAGTTGAAGTTTGCTGCCTTTACTATACGGCCCAGTACACCTCAGTACTTCACTGCCTATTTCACATGTAACCCAAACTTCTTGCCTATCTGACACTGCAAATTTTTTCTAAGCTCTATACTAAACATTAACATTGTTATTTTAAGTCAAGTGATAGCGATTGCTGTATGAGTCATATGATTTTTGAATCAAGCACGGGCAACGCTGCTAGTATATATATATATATATATATATATATATATATCCCTCACTGCTAGAATGACTCAGTGTTTCATGCATAACACATTCTTCAGGTGCTGAGTATGGACTGACCATCGCACAATTTTAAATTTTGATATATCTGGTTATCACAATGTTGGTGTAGTTATATATAAGTTTTTTAATTTTAAAAATTATATTTGGCAATTAAAATAAGTCATATTTATATATCTATGCAAGAAAAAAAGAAAATTAAAAAAATTTATTTTTGAGTGGTGAATATTCATTTTTTAATTTAAAAAATTTTTTAATGGAAGGGAGATTATTTGTTCTTATTTAAAAAAAAAAAAACAACCCCAAAAACTATAAATTTTTATTCAAAATAAATAGTAATTTACATTAAAAATAAACCACTGAACTAAAAATTGATGATAGGATTCACAAATTTCACAAGCAACAAGAATTCATCCCAGTTAAAGACTGCAAGGCAAATTTCTTAAACAACTCTCAATACTGATTACTCAAAGTAAAAATAGTATCGGTAAAATCAACAAAAAACATCCTTGAAAGAGCATGCAAATACACCTCATGCTTGTGATGAGGGATAATATGTATATTTATTGATATACACTTAATAGCTCTGTTATATTACATCGAGCACTCTTTTATTAACATGTGCGATCTGTCTGAATTTCTAGGATGAGGTGTTATCCTTATTTACACTATTTACATTCAGACTATTGTCCTCTTCTTTGTTGTTTTTATTACAACGTTTCGGCTATTATGTCCTCCGGCTTTCGTCAGATGTATATCAATGTGGGTAAACTACAAGGATTTCTGGATTGAACCCTTTATTTAATCTACGGGGAGAGACTGTTCTTGTTCCACTGCCCATGTCTAGGGATATCTTATCTAGTTCTTATTATTAGCACTACTCAGTTGTTGTCCACCTGTTTCCATTGTGTCCAGGTACACACTGTATAATACTGTATATATTGTTGTTTTGCATTCAAATCATGTATATAGAGTAATATTTGTGGCAAAAAGAAATGTGGTTCTCCAGAAGAATGCTGAGACTACCACGGACAGAACATGTGAGTAACGAGGAAGTTTTAATTTTAATTAAAGCATTGTTTTGTGAATTTGGTGACATAGTGAAGGAAAGCAAAAAGAATTCAAATCAATTTTGATCTTCAAAAATTTAAATGCAATGTCAATCACCTGTCTTTGTAATTCCTGTTTATTTATTGTTCTCTCTCTTTAATGTTTTCTTTCCACACTCAGTTGTGCCTTGCGTCTTAGTGGCTTTATTACCTTGCTTGAGGTGAAATGATTAAAAAAAAAGAAATGTAATATGAAAAAAAAAAAGAAAAAAAAATGGTTGCAGTGCCTCTTGTAGATCTCCACCAAGAAATCTTTTTCAATCATGACTGTCCCAAGCGTAGAATTCCTTGAGAAACCAAATTAATCACCAATGAACAAATCCCACATAAATATCTTATTGTTCATTCCTTACTGTTTCAAAGATGATGTGAGTAAATATTTAATTGTTAGCAACATCTTTTTTGTTGTATTTGCTTCTAGGAACAAATCAAATGTCGATTCTTAACCAATCTGTTCCTTTTTATCAACTTGAAAAGCTATCATAATTGAGGTGGGGGTGACTATTGGAGACTTTTTAACCATTATCTTTAAGAACTGCTGCATCTGTCAGCTCTCCATGATTCCTGAAGCCAGCAGAAGATATCACTAACAATGTACCCAACATTTAGGAGAACATTGGAAAGATATCTAAAATTATGAAATGGTTGGCATCATCTGTCAGATTCATCTGTGCATATAGATCTATCTGTGTTTGTTTCTTTCTATCTATCTATCTATCTATCTATCTATCTATCTATATCTTTCTTTCTTTCTATCTATCTATATCTGTTTCTTTCTTTCTATCTATCTATATCTGTTTCTTTCTTTCTATCTATCTATATCTGTTTCTTTCTATCTATCTATCTATCTATATCTTTCTTTCTATCTATCTATATCTTTCTTTCTATCTATCTATATCTATATCTTTCTTTCTATCTATCTATCTATATCTTTCTTTCTTTCTATCTATCTATATCTTTCTTTCTTTCTATCTATCTATATCTTTCTTTCTATCTATCTATATCTTTCTTTCTATCTATCTATATCTTTCTTTCTATCTATCTATATCTTTCTTTCTATCTATCTATATCTGTTTCTTTCTTTCTATCTATCTATCTATTTCTTTCTTTCTATCTATCTATCTATTTCTTTCTTTC
>OZ038479.1:107752892-107830392 GCA_964036315.1 Acanthosepion esculentum
AATGTTTGTTTAAAAAAAAAAAAAAAAAAAAATTTTTGACTAAAATATTGACCCTGAAGATGAACAATGATGTTCGAAAGCGCTAGGTCATCGTATGGAAAATACATATTTCGGAACTATTTTCAAATAAAAAGTCTCATTAGAGAATATGACAAAATTCAAAAGAAAATATGTAAGACTATGTTGTCTTTAACATTCAACACTACATGTTTGAAAGAAAAGTTGCTGCCAAATTACACACATATATATATATATATATATATATATATATATATATATATATATATATGAGTCTCTGCAAGAGTGTACTTAACAACAGCAAACCTTCAATACCTCCTTTGTTCAACCAATTTGAGGTCCTGACCTCCTCAGCTGATAAAGGCTGAATGCCTTGCCTGGAAATTCTCGTCCAACTCAAGGCTTGACTCATCTGGTGTGCAAGGCTCTATTGAGTGAGTTGCACATAAAACCATTGTTAGTATTGGACATCATCTCAAAATTAGACTCACATAAGGCTTGTGGTGGTGACGAGATACCAGCCATTGTCCTGAGGAAATGTGCTCCTAAACTGGCCCCTGCTCTCTCTAAATTATATAACTGCCTTGCTTCCCTGCCTGTTGGAAGTCCTCAATTATTGTACCTGTCTTTAAGAACTCTGGAGATCCTTCTGGCCCATCTAACTACCATCCCAACAGTCTCCTATCACTCTTCAGCAAAGTCTTTGAGGCTTTAATCAACCCTGAAGTGGTTAATCACCTTATATCCCATGATCTGCTCTCTGATAAGCAATATGGTTTTTGCTTTGCTTGTTCTACAGCTGATGTGCTCACGGCCATAACTGAAATTGTTTATCAAGCACTCCACAATAATGGAGAAGCTCATTCCTTGGCTCTAGATATCTCTAAAGCATTTGATAGGGTCTGGCAAGCCAGCTTCCTTCGTAAGATTAAGGGATACAGAATTTCAGGTTGATTATTTGACTTAATACAATCATTCCTGTCAAACTGTATAATGAAGGTCATCCTTAATGGATTCTCCTCCAGTTCCTTTCCCACGAATGCAGGTGTTCTCCAAGGCACTATCCTGGGCCCTACTCTGTTCCTTATCTTCATTAACAATCTCCCCGATGTCATCAGTTCCCAAGTAGGCATCTATGCTGACGACACTACTATTTACTCCTCGAAAAGAACCTCCAATCAGTTGTAGACTGGAGCAGGAATTGGCTAGTTAGCTTTAATGCCTCTAAAACAAAACTGCTCTCTATTACTCACCCCAGGGAACCATCCCTGCCACCAATTAGAATGTCTGATGCTCAACTCCATGAGAACACCTCTTTGTGACTGCTTGGTCTCACACTGTCCGCTGACCTGAGATGGAACAACTACATTGAATCAATAGTTTCATCCACTGCAAGGAAATTTGGTTCCCTGTGCTGCACCAAGAAGTTTTTCTTGCCTGAGTCCATCCTTCAAAATCTACAAATCAACCATTCACCCATGAATGGAATACTGCTGCCATATATGGTCTGGTGCCCCCACTCAACAGGATCCAGAGACGGATAAGCAATGTGGTTGGTCCTGATCTGGCATTTCATCTTCAGTTGCTCTCTCACAGACATGCTGTCACCTCCCTCTGTCTTTTCTACAAATACTTTCACAGTAACTGCTCCAATGAGCTACTCTTGCGAGTTCCCAGACTGCATGAATTTAAGCATGCTACTAGGCTGGCATCACGGTCCCAGCGTTTCACTGTCGAAACAGTTAAATGTAGCCATCTCTTCTATTCCAATAGCTTCATATCTTGCACCTCCGTCTGTGGAATTCCCTTCCTATTACTTGTTTCCCTGATAGCTATAATCTCCAACTATTCAAATGTAATGTCAATCAACATCTCCAGATGCCCTGAACTATCCCCTGCCCTTCTCTTCATCCTTTCCTGCATCACACTTCTTCACTCTCGCTCCCACACTGTAACCCCCTACGTACTAGTGGTATCCTGTCTTGCTTGGGGTGAAATGCTTAAAAAAAAAAAAAAGATGTTTTATTGAAAAGTGCTGACATTCTATGAACAAGGTAAGGCAAAAGTCACACACCATATGAACTAATGGATAGTTTGAATAGGTATTGTTGAGTACCCACAGAGATCACCAGACATCACACCCTTGGATTTTTTTTCCTGTGTGGCCATTTGAAATCAGTTGTTTATTAGACATGCCCAAGAAATATTGAGGAACTTAAAGAATTAAATACGAATGCAGTAAAATGACAGATGAAACTCTCCAACATGTTAAGGAATCATGGCAGACACGGAATTTAAATGTATTTTGAAAAAAGGAGGAGGAGGACATTTTTGATCAACACATATAACAATTAAATAGCTAGTAAATAAAATTTTCATATGTAATTATAATTTTAATAAATTATCCCTATGGTGCGTGACTTGTTTCACCAAGCAGATTACATTTAATATACGTAGAATATCTATATATGTAAATATGTGTGTTAGTAAGATATAGAATCTGAAATAAATTGTTGATAAATCAGTAAAAGTTGAAAACATTAATTGAATACATGTTTCACCTTTGTTAGATTTTAAGAAATCTGTGTGTGTTTTAATATTAAAAGACATAATCACACAGATTCTTTTTCAGTCTGACCAGAATAAGTCTATCTAATGAAGGTGAAATGTGTAGTCAATAAGTTTTCTGTTTTGTCTGATTTTATATATATCAAAGGTAGTGTGAAGCCAAAAAATGGGATACTAAGAAAAAAAACATTTAAAGAAAGCAGTCCTTGCAAGAAAGTGCTCAATATCAATCAGATAGACCACTAATAGAATTGATACAAATAAAAGGTTTGTCACTTAGCTGATTGATGTTATATTCAGCATCCTGACTCTAGAGTTTCGAAGACTGACCCTAATATTTTTGTGGGCTGTTATGAACGAATCCTGTTTGACAATGTCCAAAAACCTTGCGTCTATATGAGATATGTGGACATTTTCCATTTTGATTCTGCCATAGATGCTACAAATTTTCTGGCTCAACTTAATTCTCTCCATCCTTCCCTTAAGTTTACAATGGAGGTTGAGAAGGATAGGGCACTCCCCTTTTTGGATGTCCTTGTTGAACGCAAGAATGGGGCTTTCGTTACCAATGTTTTTTGTAAGCCCACATTTACTGGACTATACACGAGTTGGAATTCGTTTGTTCCTAAGTCCCGCAAGATTGGTTATGATTTGTTCCCCTGAACTGTTAGATGGTGAACTTACTAAAATTCGGAATATTTTCGAAAGTAATGGAAATCCCATCAATGTTACCAGGCATGTTATTGATAGCAAAATCAGGCGGTTTAAAGAACATGCGGTGTTTGGTCCGAGTCAGTGCACTATCTATTTAAAATTACCTTGGCTTGGTAGGAAATGTCAGCTAGTATCTGACAAAATTTCAACATCTATTTCGTCTTCCTATAATGTGGTTAAGTTGCTCACAGTTTTCCAGATTAGACCTTTGCTTCCGTCCTTACAAAAGATAGGTTGTCCTACTTTCATAAAAATTTAGTCGTTTATAACTTTAAATGCCATTGTGACACGGTGTACATAGGACGAACCAATCTATGGTTGGAGATGCGGGTCGTGCAGCATGTTCCCACCTTTTTGCGTTCTGGTAGTCTTAGCCAGCCTATAAGAAGAAGAACTACTCAGGCAGTCCATGAGTCTGTAATTGGTCAACATTTGCTTGAAAACCATGGTTGTGCCTCTGGATACAAAGACACGTGGTTTTCAGTTTTACACAGTGCTCGCTCAATACATCATCTTCGAGTCTCTGAAGCTGTTTCCATCAAGTATCAACAGCCTAGCCTGTGTAGACAAAAGAAACCTTTTTTTACGTTCCTTGTGTCTGTTGGAGGGTTTGTGAGTTCCCCTTTTTCTATTTTATATTCTTGTGGAACTATTTATTTTCATCACCCCTTGTTCAATTTTAATTTTGTGTAATTAAAATTTGTCTTTTAGTCATGTTTCCACCTTTCCCTCCTCATTTACTGTAATAAGTGTGTCTTTGTATTCATTTATATTTAATATTGCCAATGAATACCTTTGAAAAAGTGTTGGCCAAAAGGTACAACGTCTATTTTGTATAAGGCTATATATCAGTTCTCTGGATACAAATCTCTGTTTATATATATATATATATATATATATATATATATATATATATATATATAATAATAATAATTTTCTTGTTTCTGATGTGGTCAGTTCTTTTAACACTTGGTATATATCTGTAACATGTAGTTTTAAATGAGTGCAGCATCTTAATATCCAAGAGTCCGTGCTATAGAACAATAGAGATAGAGCAAAGAAATCAAACAGTGCTTGGGTTACGGAAATTAAACTAATACCTAACAACCTTTCTTTTTTTTCCTTTTGTTTTAGGAAATATTTTTTTCAATCCCTCTTTTCCAATGCACAATTCTTTTTCAATTAACCAGGAGAGGAAAAAAAACTGCTTTCATCTTCTTTTTTTTTAATAAATAATTTTGCCCTGAAGTTGCTGCCATATTTTCATTGTTTCAAATTGAAAACTTCTTTTTCTTTAATCTATTTTATTTTATATATATATATATATATATATATATATATATATATAGCGAGAGAGAGAGATAATGGATTTTAAAATAATTTACTTATTTCCTAATAGTGAAAATATTTTATGACAACTTGAAATCTTTAACTAAAATGATGCACCCATTTACGTACGTCAGATTTATATGGAAAACAAGAAAGACTAAAAATAAATAAATATTATAACATTTTTCCAGATACTGAATTCCCTTCATCGTAACTCTTATATATGTGTCACGGTGAAGATTATTGAAGTTTTTGTTTGCCATATATTCTGCCATATAAAGTATAACTCCCACCCCTAAAAAAATGCTCCCAGAATGAATCTATGTCTTATAACTGAATAGTTGAGTTTAGGGTAGATGTTTATTTATGGGTTTATTTTGTTTTATAGCATATCAAGCTCAATGGGTTATTTAATGCCGACAAAATTTTTAGAATAGATTTTTATGAATAGAATATGTATTCTTTGTAACAAATCAGTTTGTAGATCAGGTTTTATTGATATAGTTTTGTAAAGAGGATTTTTGTAGAGAGTCAAATGTATTGCTGGTAAGTTTTTTTTCCAAAAATGTTATTTTTACTATAAAAATCTATTTTTATATTTTCATAGTGTTTTGATCCCAGTTTGAGTGTTGACTGTTTGTCCATAGCTGGGACCATAACAGGTGTTACCTATCCGGGTTCCATGCTCCTCAAAACCTCCTGATCAGAGGCCTTGCTGTCAGATGTAGTTTATCATCATACCCAGGACCCTAGGACAGATGTTACGATACACTAGTTACCTGATACACCAAAATTAAATATATACAATTATAAATGATTTGATTATGATTGCAAATCAAAATAAGATTAAGATCTATGAAATGTTATCTATCTGATCAATCTCAGATAAACACACCTTGACCACCACATTTCATCCATTTTGTCCTGTCTGACTCTGGTATAGATCATAACCCCACCTGCAAAAATACACATGTACACATAATGGCCAAATACAGTGGTCAAACCACTCACATGCATGCACACACGCTCAAATGTGGGTATCTGTGGAGCACAAATATGTATATGCATATTGGCAAAAACAATAGACTACTCACGGGTACACTCGCAAACCCTACACAACATAGGAAGTGTGTGTATGTATGTATGTATATGTGTGTGTGCATGTGTGTATACTAATTCCTTATAATAAGACAGTATGTATGTAGAGAGAGGGAATGCATGCATATATATATACACACACACACACACACACATATATATATATATATATATATATACAGTGTAACCTGGATATAAGAGAGTGGTTGGGACCGGATAAGAAGTCTCTTATATCTGGGTTTCTCTTATATCCGGGTTTGTTCTATTTTGTTTTATTAAGACAGGCTCTAATTTGGGACCAGAGAAAATCTCTCTTATATCCGGGGTTCTCTTATATGTCTTACACTGTGTATATATATATATATATATATATATATATATATATATATATATATATATATATATATATATCAGTACGCACACGTATTGATATATATATATGCACATATTGGCTAAAACAAGACTGCTCACGGGCACACACACGATCCCTACACAACATAGGAAGTGTGTGTTTGTGCGTATGTGTGCATGTGTATGTGTATACTAATTCCTTATAATAAGACAGTCTGTATGTATACTGACAAAAATACAAAAAAATGAAAATAGATATAAGAACACACAGGGGTCATTAAAAGATAAGAATGCAGATATCTTTGTCACCCTTTCTCAGACCAATCGTAATTGTTTTATTACTCTTGAAGAACTTTTTCACTGCCAGTTCAAGGAAGACATTTGCGTCACTAGCACACAAAAAAGAGAATGTCTAATATTGAGAATATTTAACATTGAAAAACATAAGAAAAACTAATTTCTTTTAATAATACGTGAAAATATCCACTGTTTGCCTGATGAAGGTTGCAAGACTGGAAACGTGTGTAGCAAAATTATGGAAAATAAAGCCAAATATATTTTTTTAAAAAATCTACATTACAACCAAAAACGTTTCTCTCTTCTTTTTAATATACACACTTTTCTTTCGTTGGAACTACTATAACCTCTTCCCTTTATATATATATATATATATATATATATATATATATATATATATATATATATATTGTTTACAAAAAAAATAGGTAATCCGTATGGGTAGACCCAAGGAGGATAAAATCCAGAGAGCTCAATGTAAATCAGAGCTAATAATTTAAATAAAAATAAAAACAGACCACTTTAAGGTTCCATGTAATAAATCATTTCACCACAGCCCTTTTAAAGGACCACGGATCATCAGACTTTACTTCCCAAAAATATATATATGAGAGAAAACTAGGCATATTCAATCAATTTTAGTCCTGTATTTCACAATAATCAACAGATATTCCATATCAGCCAAGCAATGGGCACCTGATGATGACCACAGTGTACTTGGTCGAAATGCTGTGTCTGTAATAACATCTATATCAACCAAGATGAGAACAATAGTTTGAAATAATAGTATGCAAATAGTTATTTTAATGCTTAAATAACAAAGTAAATAGTGGCTGAGACTTGATTCAAAGTAAACTCATAACTTGATGTGGCTTTTTAGTTCTGCTACAGACTTACATTCTCTTGCACAATATTGGGTGCCTCTTGCAGGAGTCGTTATAATACTAATATTTTGCTGAACTTTCATATGACGTTTTAGTCTACCAAATGAAGCACATTCTTTTCCTCACTCGCTTCAAGTGGAAATTCTGCATAGCACATAGTGAATAACTTCTCTATGAGTGTGTGTATCATCTTCAATCAATTTTATGCATGCCCTACTTAAACAGATGTGATCATATTCATTATATGTTAGATCAAATTCTGTGTCAACATTATCAGGAAGGATGACACTGAGATACTTACAAACATCTCTTTTGAGTTTTTCATGCTCAACATGATTCTTGTAGCGGAACGTGGGGGTGAAGATGTGACGAGATATCAGAAGGTTAAAATTTCCTGCTGGCCGGTCCAGCTACATGGGAATGTCAGACTTTAATTAAGTCCAAAGAAGACAAAGAAAACAAACAAGACCGATATACACGGGTAAACAAATATATATTAATAACAAAACAAGTTAAAGAAAGACATGGACTGTTACATAGAGTTTGTATGGAGAAATTATGTGTGTGTGTTGTAAGTGTTCGTACGTACGTGTATTGTTCTTAGCGCGCTCCCGGAATTTGGGAAACGCTGTATCTGTGAGAGGTCACATAAGTGGAAAAAGAGAGATTTTACCTTGCCTCTGCGTGAGGTAGCATCCCAAGGCTCAGTAGTAAAACAGAAAAAAGTCGAAAAAGAGAGATTTTACCTCATCTCCATGCAAGGTGGCAGCCCAAGGCCTGAGTCGGAAAAGAGAGAGAGAAGGGTCAGCCAGTATTTATAGCCAGGGGAGAGAGACCCCAGTTGAAGGATTAAAGAACTGAGGAGGAGCTCACTCCGACATTCTGTTCAAAGTCTGTTTTACTACTGAGCATTGATTTCCTTCAGGAAAATACACACATACACATTATGCATATATATATATATATATATATATATATTAAGACATTTTTATGTTTATACATTCTTTTTATAGATACAAATATTTAAGTAAATGCTCTGTTTTTTTAAACAGTATGAAACAACATTCACCGGCCTGAATGTCCGAGAAATTTTCATAGAAAATTTTCTGTCTCCGACAGGAATCGAACCTGTATCCTATACAGAACCGTCATATAGCCTGACATGCCTTAACCGTTTCAGCCACAGAGGAGTGTTCAGTTAGCAAGGTCGATTTTACTGTCTTTAAACTTTAATCTTCCATGAATCTCTCACGTACATTCATATCTGCTCAAAGCGTATCAAATGTAAACAAATGACATCACACATTATGAAATGGAAAAAGTGCGACAATTATTTTAAGACATTTTTATGTTTATACATTCTTTTTATAGATACAAATATTTAAGTAAATACTCTGTTTTTTTTTTATAATAAACAGTATTAAACAACATTTACCAGTCTGAATGTCCGAGAAATTTTCATAGGTTTGATTCCTGTCGGAGGACAAAAATTTTATATGAAATGTCTCGGACATTCAGGCCAGTAAGTGTTGTTTAATACTGTTTATTATAAAAAAACAGAACATTTACTTAAATATTAAAAGAATGTATAAACATAAAATTTAAAAATGTCTTAAAATAATTGTCGGACTTTGTCCATTTCATAATATATATAAATTATTAGGAGGATTTGAGATAATTATAATTAAGTAATTTATCGAGTCTAGAAGAAACCTCAACAGAATGCAGAAAGCACTGGATGGCTGTTTTGTCCTATATTTGGGACTCATCAGCAGTGCTCATCCACTACTGAGAATTGAAACCCGGACAGTTATGTTACCAGGTAAGCGTCATACCAACTGTACCAATGGACTAAATGGCCGTCCAGTGCTTTCCGCATTCTGTTGAGGTTTCTTCTAGACTCGATAAATTACTTAATTATAATTATCTCAAATCCTCCTAACAATTTCTATCACTTGTATATCCTTGCTTGAACCGGCTTCTAATGCTCTGGATGGAGCAGCTTGGGGATTGTAGTTGTGGCTCGTGGGGGCATAGTCCTATGGGTAAATGAAACTCGGATGAGTTCCACCGCAGAATATGTTAATAAAACATCAAAAACCGAAAAGAATAAATAATACAAAATGAAAATGAAAAACAAGTAAAATGAATTAACCCAAACAAATAAACAAACTGATGCTTTACTTAACTGTATGCAATAATAATGCATGTAATATTCACATATTAGTATCGTATTATAAAATACAAACATAGTGAATATACATCTTTTCCATTGTTTACATTTATAAGATGGTTAGCTGTTTCTCATTTGGTTGTTCATGATTGTACGCATTTACACAAAGAGTATAGCATTATTAACATTAACAAGAGATAAAGGAAAATAGATTAGTCTATTGTAATTTGGTCTCTCGAAAGAGGAACTCGCATAATACATAAGATACATGTCAAAATCATTTATAATAAGTGAAAATATGGGAGTCACACAACATGCGAGATTGCCTGTTACATGAAATTATATGTTATATATACATATATATTTATTTATTTTAAGATATTACAACAAAAACATGTAAGGATTGCTACACAATTGCAGTCATGTTTCAACACATAACAATGTATCTCCTCAGCTGATTGTAAATTACTGGCAATAAATTTGGTTTCAAAAGCAAAGTACATTCTCATTTTTGGGAAAAGAAAAAAAAATAAACAAATAAACGATTCAGGGTTTTACTCTTGTCAACCAATCGAATATGACCTATGTTAAATTCAAACTAAGCGAAAAAGAAAAAATTAGAAAGTATTATCTTACAAATTGTGTCATGGCAAAGATGTGACATCTAAAAGCAGCCAGACATTAACTTAAAGACTGATACAAATGGCTAAAATAAATGTACACATGTCAGACAGTTAACTCTCATAAGAAATAAAATTGGAGGTGGGGTACAAAGGTAATTTAACCAAATGCTCAACTAGTTATAAGCTTTGCAGATTTCCTACATAAATTTTTTTGGTAGTTGATAAATATGAGGCCTCTTTAAGAAACTAGTAAATAATCTAAATATATAGAATTATTTGGTAAATAATATGCAACCATTAAATAAATATCATCCATATAAGATGTTAATACCAATCAATCAATTTAAAAGGTCAAAAATACTAACTAAATACCAATACATCCATATAAGATGTTAATAATACTACCAGGAGATCAATACAGAACTAAATTAAACCCAAATTAATCATACAAATAGAAAGAAAAGCCATATATGTTGAAACAGTTCAACTAAAATCTAAGAAAAACATTCTCAAGTTTCAAAGTTTAACTGAATTGTAAGGTAAAAAGTAGACTGTGTTTACAATTTACCATTAATTCAGATCTTTCATTTAATAAGGAATTCTTATCCAAGAACCTGATAATTTCCAATTTTTCATGTAAACACAGAAAACAGAGTTCATATAAGGATCTACATGTCCTTGCTATTTTTAAAATTTTTTATGATGGATTCATGTTAGGTGCCATCACTGTTTTCATTCCAATTCCAATCATAGTTTCTGTTTTGGAAAAGTTTATCTTCAGTCCTATTTCTTGGAACACTTGGTACAGGATGTTGATTTTCTGTTGAAGAACATTCTTAGCCCATCTATAAATACCTATGTCATCAGCATAGCCCCCCCTACTTTCATCATTATATTCACCTCAGGAAAGAAAGCAGAATTGTGGTCTTCTTTTGGTAGATTTGTTTGGGAGACAGCCCAGAGCTGAAGCGTTTGTTTTAACATTGAGCTAACTTATAATCAATGAAAATAGCACAGGGAAGATATGTTGCAGCTGTGGGAAAGGGACTGAAACTGAGATACCAGGTCAGGACCAATAACATTGCAGATAATGAATCATATAAATAGAAAGATAAGCCATATATGGTGCAACACAATTCAACTAAAATCTAAAAAAAATACATTGTCAAATTCCACAGTCTAACTGAATCGTAAGGTAAAAAATGTTGGGCATTCAGTTAAATTACCTTTCTACCCCATCCCACTTTTATTTTTATGAGAGTTGACTGTCTGGTATGTGTACATTTATTGTAGCCTTTTGTATCAGTCTTTAAGTTAATGTCTGGCTGCTGTTAAATGCCAAATTTTTGCCATGACATCATTTGAGAGATAATAATTTCTAATTTTTTCTTTTTCGCTTAGTTTGAATTTAATGTAGATCAAATTTGATTGGTTGATCAGGGTAAAGCCCTCAATCATTTATTTTTTATTTTATATTTTTTTCAAAAAATGAGTATGTATTTTACTTTTGAAACTAAATTAATCATTCATGCACCAGTAATTTACAATCACCTGAGGAGACGCATTGTTATGTGTTGAAACACAACTGCAATTGTGTAACAATCACTACATGTTTGTGTTGTAATATCCTAAAAAAAATAATATTGCTCTATTCTGTATTGAGCCCTCTTTTAAATTAAATGTTACTAATGTTGAAAATATACTCTATTCATTCTTATCATACCTGGATATATATATATATATATATATATATATATATATATATATTATTTAAAAATATTTTTTCATCATGCCACAGAAATTTCAATGTTTTGGAACTTAAAATTATTGTTCCATTTTCAAGCAATATTCAGTAACTTCAGAAAAAAAGTGATTTACTTTTGAAAGCAAAGTAGTATTATATTGAAGAATTTAATAGGAGGGGGAATAAGATTTCAACATTTTTTATGGGTGTTGTTTTATTTGACGAATTCAAAGACAGATCTAAGTTAAAGTAAAAAAGTGAAAAAAATGTAGGTTAGAGGTTAGGTGTGGGTATGTAATTCATGCTTGTCTAGATGAGCCGACATGTATTAGACATGTCACCATTGCTTCCTGTTAAGAATATATTCAGAAGATACAATGCAATAATACAGAGAGGTATATGTATCAAAGAATGGGTTAATTTTAGCATTTTATTTAAAAAAAATTATTTAAATACTTTAAAGAGGCCTATGATTAAGTCATTTTTTTATATATTTAATTATTATGATCTAAAATGCAATACTTATTATATTCCATGGTACATTAGACATGGCAATATTAAAATTAAAAATCAAAGAATAAATATTTTATCCATCATTATATGTAATCAAATAATAGATATAGAATTATAATGTATAGATTTTTTATGAAAAATCCTATTAATTATTTTTTAATGTGAACGTAGTACAATGCTTACAAAAATGGTTAGTTTGTTTTGTTGATTTAATAAATCTTTACTTTTAAGAAACTTAAAAAACAAGAATTTTTAAGTCATTAAATGACCCATGTCCTCTATGCCTATATGAAAAGCTATATATTATAAATTTCTTAAAAATAAAGAATTATTAAATCAACAAAAGAAAGTAACCGTTTTTTGTAGGCATTGTACTATGTTCACATTAAAACATAATAGGATTTTTCATAAAAAATCTATATATTATAATTATATATCTATTATTTGATTAATTTCCATTTTACTGTGGGTTTTTTATTTGTTTCTGTTAAATACCAAAAATATTTAAAGATGGATGTTCGGTCATGATACCCATTGGTGTTGAAGGAAGAAAGATGTTTGTACCATCTCAATTTAAAATTATTTTTTGTGCTACCAATATAAAATTTTTTAATACCTGGATTTTCAATAGATGAAATAGTGCATTGGTAAACTATAGATTCTGTAAGACATTTATTTTACAATGGAAAATTTATGGGATTTCTACAGTTACATAATTTATTATTAATATTATTTATTTTTGTTCTGGAATCACAGTTATTATGGTTTTGGTTTCAGTACTTATTTAAAATTTTATTAATATGTTTTTTATAATTTTTCTAAATTTTCAGTACAACTATAACTTTAGTGTGTATCTGTATAAGCATATATTTTTGTGTGTTCAAGAGAATATACAGATACTACACTCTGATCCTAGTCAATTCTATATATAAATAATCCTGATATTTTTAATGGGTACTATGCATTAATCTATTGCACAGATATGCACATACACATTTTACTTAATTTAAAAAAAGGAGATAAGAGGAAACTATAACTACAGTAGTTGGCAATACGAAAGTATTGATTGATAGGATCTTGTGTGATCTTTCTGGAGATATCAGCATGCTAATATATTGATACATGTGCATTATCTTTCTTCACAATATTTTAATTTCCTTGATTGTTTTCTGGCAAGTGAGGAGTGATAACTAGCTAGCTCATACTCTAGTATTTTTGTTTTTTCCTCTTTTCATTTTATTTTTATTTTTGTATTGCCAACTGTAGCAGTTGGAGTTTCTGCTTTTATATATATCTGTTTTTGTTGCATTAATTAATTTTTGCAAAATGTGACACCACAATCCAAAGGTGTATTGGAATAGTGAAAGATGCCTTCAAAAAGCTAAGCAAAATATTAAGAAACAGAAAAAAATTGTTAGAAACCAAAAAAAATATTGAACTGTTATATGGCAGTGAATGCTGGGTAATTTTCTCGCAGATGGAGAAGAGACTTGATGCAGCAGAAATGCAGTTCTACAGAAGACAAAATGCATGGTTGTTAGCAAAAGGATGAGTTCAAAATGAAAATTACAAATTGGAGATGTCAAAATAAAACAAGGACAAAAATTTAAATAATGGGAAGTGTTCTAACAGAGGACAGAAAGTTCAAATCTGAAATCCAAAGACGCATTGAGATAGCCAAAATGCCTTCCAAAAGCTATAGAAAATAGAAAAAAAACTTTGTTAGAAACAAAGAAACAAGTACTGAACTGTTATAAGATATCTGTCCTCATCTATGGCAGTGATTGCTGGGCAATCTCTTGAAAAATGAAGAGACTTGAAGCAAGAGAAATGTGGTTCTACTGAACAATGCTGAGAATACCACAGACTGAATATGTGAGTAACAAGGAAGTTTTAAAGAAAGTGAAAACAAAAACGATTCTCATACATGGAATTAGAAAGAGAAAGTTGAAATTTCTAGGACACAAAATGAGGAAAGCGGGCTTGGAAAATTTCACATATATCATATATACTTGTGGATAGGTCGTACTTCTTTTACTAAAAATTTCACAACATCTTAGGGGTGTGACCTATCTGCTCAACATAAATGTAAAACAACACTACCTTGTCATCATGATTTCTGAGAAATTGGAAATGATACCCATAACTACTAAAGCTGTGGTTTTTTTCTCTGTACAGAAACAATTTATTTCTCATATATACTGACTCACTGTTTAAACTTACCTCATGCTGCTAGATTGATATATCCATCACAATAAGTAAATAAAATTATAAAATATTTGTTGATCCATCAGTCACCGTTTGTTTGGGGCCCTCACACTAGACTGATATAGAAACCCTAAACATGCATACATAAGTTAAGGAACCACATGTAGATGTTTATTGACAAAGAAAATATAGTCCCACAATTCATTCTGGAAAATATATATATTTTATCAATAATACATTGTAAAATATGACTTAAAGAAATGAAATATTTTCTTGTTGAGATAATTTTCTTTAATGGTTGTTTCATATAACATTAAGTGTTATTTACAAATAACAAAGTGCATGAATCTAGTACTCAAAACGTTTGCACTATTTTGTATATTAACTTCAAAAGTGTATTAATAATTGTAAGTTTTGAAATAAAGGTAGAAATAAAGGTGGATATCTGATAGTTCTTATGTTAAAAAAGGGCTGTGTAACTCCACAGATTATAGTGTGACCTATCTGTGAGTCAACAGTAAATCATCAATTGTTAAGCCATAAAGTAGGGCTGCAACATATCTGGTGGGGTGACCTATCCACGAGTGTATATAGTATATGAAAAATTTATGCCTATTGAAGACAGGAAGGGAAAGCAACAAATAACCTACCTAATGAGCTTGTGTAAATGGTTGGCAGAACAGGAAGTGAGAGGGATAGTAAAAAGACAAAATTTACTATGAGCTGCAATAGACAGGAAGTTGAAGAGATCCATGAATGCTCATATCAGTGGACGGACAGTTGCATACTGGACATTTGCATTCCAGGCAGTTGTGTACCAGACAACTATGTTACTGGATATTTGTGTCTCTAGACAAATATGTCCCTGGATAATTGCATCCCTCTGATAATTTTTTGAAGATACATTTTTTTTGAGTCGTTTAATATAGAAATTTGTACACCAATAACTTTAATTACTCTAAACAAGCAGAAAGGTAGATATAAATAAATAAAAAGAGAGAAAAATCTATTTTTTAAAGCAAGAGAAGATTAAGCTAGCAATTTCAGTTCACTCCAGCCGTGCGTACCACAAACATCTAATAGTTGCTGAATTTTATAGATTATATTTTTATTTGGAACCCATGGCTAAATTCTGAAAATCAAACAATGGAGGAAAAATATTTGGGGACGAGGAAAATTACAGCTATCATGAGAAAAATGCAGATGAAATAAAAACATACTGGCAATGTGTAGTGATATTGCAACACTTAATCTGTCACTGCATTTTAAACAAAAATATACTTTTGATTTTTTTATTTTATTCTTTTTGTAAAAAATTATGATTACTACCTATGTTTTTTTCAAGATTAATGGTAATTGCATTTAAAAGCTTCAAAAAATTATCAGAGGTATGCAATTATACAGGGACACATTTGTCTTGGGATGCAAATGTGCAGGGACACAATTGTCTATTACACAAATGTCCTAGAACCGCCCATGTCCTAAAGCAAATGAAAGGAGACTTCTGATAAGTAATTTTTTAAATTCTGATAAGTGTGTGTTATGCATGTACCAAATTTGTCATATCTGGAAATGATGATAAAATCTACCAATAATATAAACACTGACAAAATTAGGGAATCAGTACATATTTTTTTATTTTTTAAGCTTATCACCCCAAGCAAGGCTGGAAGCCACTAGCACGCAAGGGGTTACAGAAGGTTTGGAGGAAGAGCAGATAGGAGTGGTAAAGGAGAGGATGTGGAGAAGGATAGTGGATCGATCAAGGCAAGAGGGTTACAGAAGATTTGGAGCGAGAGCAGATAGGAATGAAAGGTGAAAGGATGTGGAGAAGGGAAGTGGATAGATCAAGGCAACTTGAGATGTCGATTGACGTTACACTTAAATAGTTGGAGATTGTATTTGTCAGGGAAACAGGAATAAGGAAGGGAGTTCCACAGGCGAGATGTGTGAGACATGAAGCTATTGGAGTAGAAGAGACGTCTACATCTAACAGTTTCAACGGTGAAGGGGTGGGAACGGGATGCCAGCCTGATGTGTTGGTAGTGTGATGGATATCAGCCCAGGAGTCTGTTACATAGTGTGGTGATTCATGAGAAGAAGCCATTTGAGTGAAACTTACTTCTCGCTGATGGAATGTACAGAGAGTGAGGGTGGTTTGCTACTTTGAAGGAACATGGCATTTGCAAAAGAAAACAAAAGAAAATCACAGAGTAAACACTTTGCTGCAAAATAAAATAAATTACAGATATAAAATAATACAAAATTTGTTTAATAACTGAACATTCTGGCCTAAGTAGATATACCTTAAATAAATTAGAGTTTATTATTTAAATTATTGGTATATATTCTTCCAGTTTCTGTTGAGTTTAAAATTATGCATTCACCTTATAATTTTCATTCTCTAAATGAAATTCCAAACTTTTCTATTTTCATAGTTGATTTCATTAGATATAACAATGATCATGTATGTATAGTTAGACAGCCATTTCCTTATAAGGAAACATTTGGCATTCAGTTGAACATCCAGTACTACTGTCGGTTAAAATTTATAAAATCTTTCCCTTAAAACAATTTTTCAGGAAAATAGGTTTCTCAAATCCGGTAGCTGTTATTGATCTTTCCAGTATTGATGGGAGTTTTCTTCCTAACCTTTTATTTGGAGTAGTGTGTAATGTCAACGTTTTCATTATATCATTATTTTCTCTTCACATTACAGGTGATAACTAGGGTTTATTATACTTATATATATATATATATATATATATATATATATATAGCTACTTCCAAAGATTCACTAAAAAATGAGCATACATGATTAAAATATGCATCTTCACATTACAGGTGATAACTGGGGTTTATTTTATATATATATATATATATATATATATATATATATATATATATATAGCTACCTCCAAAGATTCACTAAAAAATGAGCATAAATGATAAAAAGATACCCCAAACTTAATGAAAGTCTCATCCTCAAAATCTTTGTTCTTATTAAGAGGAAAGATCAAAGTTTTTTTTTTTCATTTAAAATCGTTTTTGTAATCCATTTTAAAACCTGCAAATTTTTTTATTAGAAAATCTTGTTTTTCTGGTGTCAACATTGTACCATAAATTAGTATGAAAAATTTTAGCATTTTTTGTGATGCAAAACTTTGCAAAAATTGTTGGATTTAAATGCAACTTTCAGGATATATTCACAAATGAATTAAATTATTTTTGAAATATTTTGTTTTCAGAAAATCTCAGTAGTGTGCAGGAAGTGGGGCAGAGGGTGTAATGGGCCCGGGCATCCATATCTCAATGGAGCATTAAAGAATGAAATAAAAATTTAGTTTATATTGAATTTGAATAAAGTGTTTATTTCATGTTTCATCTGTTTTTACATATTTAAAATGTCTTCCTTTCTCATATTCCTCAGTACTATGACCTAAAGCCCCCCCCCCTACTTGAGTCTTAGGGTCATACAATCAAAGATTTGGCCATCGGCGTTGCCAAACCTCTGTATATCACTGTCTCCTCTTATTTAATTTTATGAAATTTCAAGAAATTCTTTTTTATAGCACTTAATGCTTATATTAATTACAAGGACAAGTCCTTGAAGATTTTAAATTATGAAAAGCTTTTTGGTCAAATAGGATGCCCCAGTTACAGAAAATCTGCTCTTAATCATAAAACAAATAATTCAATAAAACTAAGATATTATTTAATTAGAAAAGATATATTATGGACACTGTCATTTTAAGAAAAATAAACATTTTTTTGATGAATAATGAATTTTTATAAGAATTGTTTTCATTTTTAAAAAAGAATTGTTTTCATTTTTAAAAAAGAATTGTTTTCATTTTTAAAAAATTTTATTATAACTTTTAAAATTATGTATTAATTGATATTATTATTAAATTAAGACTGCATTTACTAATCATAAATAGAAAAGTGTAACTACATTTCAATGGGCTTCCAATATTTTAGAAAGAATTTTGTATTTATTTTATGTGTGTATAAATGTGTCAATGTTTGTAAATATGTACATCAGAATGCAACATTTCACTGTTTTTTGGGAGGTACCTACCTTAATTTAAAAGTATCCAACGTGTAAAATAAAAATAAATAAAACTATTATATGATTTGCAGTGTTCCTCATTGTAACTTTTTCTACGAGATTTAGCATATATATATATATATATATATATATATATATATATATATATATATATAAAATGAAGAGGTTATAATGGTTCCAACGAGAGAAAAGTGTGTATATTAAAAAGAAGAGAGGTACCGCAAACTTTTTTGGTTGTAATGTGGGTTTTTAAAAAAAATATTATTCTTTATTTTTCATAGTTTTACAACACGTGTTTCTGGTCTCATGAACGTCTTCAGGTAAAGGGTGGAGATTTCCACATATTATTAAAAATTTTAAAGAAAGACATTCGAATGACCAACACAAAAACAGAGAATGTCTCATATCGAGAATACTTAACATTGAAAAACATAAAGGAAAAAATTAATTATTTTTAATAATATGTGGAAATCTCCACCTTTTACCTGAAGATGGTCATGAGACCAGAAACACGTGTTGTAAAACTATGAAAAATAAAGAATAATATTTTTTTAAAAACCCACATTACAACCAAAAAAGTTTGCAGTACCTCTCTTCTTTTTAATACATATATATATATATATAAATACAAAAGTGAACATTGACGTCAACACTCAGAGACGATAGGCTGTTTCATCCTAGACGCAATCGTCAAGTGGCCTGACGATTGCGTCCAGCATAAAACAGCCTGTCGCCTCTGAGTGTTGACTTCAATGTTCACTTTTATATTTAAATTTACATACGCTCTATCTCTGATATTGAGCACTTTATCCCATAAATGTAGCACACATTAAAACTATACTTCTTCATATATATATATATATATATATATATATATATATATATATATATATATATATTTAATTTATATGGTCATCCACATACAGGTCTGTTTCATTGTATCACAGCTCATCTGTGAGGATAGGCATCTAGTTGCTTCATACTGGGATTGAATCCCTACTGATCAGTTGGAGATCCTACCCCTAAGCTATTGGTGCATGCCAGAGAGAAAGGGAAATTCTAATGTATTGTTTACGGATGTAATGTATGCATGTATGTTTATATATATATATACATGTATGCATGTATAGCAGATTTGACATCAACAAAAATAACATACGAACATTTTCTCAAAAGTTTTGTATAGAATAAATTGGAATTTTTGGATTTACATATAAAAATTAAATTTAATCAAAACTGACAAATATCAAGTAAAATAAATTTGAATGGAAAATACCTGTATCTATGCATGCATCCATATAAAAAAAATAAGTAACTTTATATGATAATTTTAAATAATCTTAAACAATAATGATTTCATCTCCCTTATTATTTACATCATTCGAAATGTTGTCCTCATCTTTATTTCCATATTCATAGCATTTCAACCATTGTATACTCCAGCATTCCTCAGGTGATATTCATTAGAATTTCAAACCAAACCCTTTATTTCATTTACAGGGGTGGTTTAGATTGTTCTAATTCCACATGCCATACCTTTTTTTTTTGGATATCTCAGTTTCAGTTAATTCCCCTGAGTAACTCAAATCTCCCAAGTTTTTGTTACCTCTGCTGTGGCCACCAGGTAATGAACTCAAAACACTTTGGGGTCAAGTCACTTTTTGGATCGCTCAAACAATGCTTTTATCAACAGGGCCTTAGAGGCATCAGTGAGTGAATTTTTGGGGACTTATAACCCTAATGTCTCTAAATTTCAATGTATGTCATCTGAAGAAGGCTAGAGTGTACAGCGGCCAAAACATTGTGAATATGGCAATAAAGACGAGGATAATAGTGTGAATGATGTAATAAATAGTGCGAATAGTTACTATACCTTATTTCAGAAATTTTTTTTTTAAAGCAAATCACCCAAAGCAAGGTGGAAGTGCCATTAGCATGCAAGGGGTTACAGAGGGTTGAGAACAAGAGTAAAGAGGCATGTTTACAAAGGAAAGGATACAGAGAAGGACGGGGCGGGGCACAAGCTCAGGGTGTCAGATGTCGATTGACATTACACTTGACTATTTGAAGATCATAGTCAGCAGGGAAGCAAGCAAGGAGAAGGGAGTTCCACAGACAGAAAGTGCGAGAGAAGAAGCTGTTTGAGTAGAAGAGACGGTTACATTTAACTGTTTTGACAGTGAAAGGGTGGGGCCAAGATGCCAGCCTGGTAGCTCGCTTAAATTCATGCAGTCTGGGAACCAGTGAAAGTAGCTCATCAGAACAGTTGCCATGAAAATATTTGTAAAAGAGACAGAGGGAAGCCATGAAACGCCTGTGAGAAAGTGATTGTAGACTAGATGCCAGATCAGGACCTATCACATTGCATATTCGTCTCTGGATTTTGTCAAGGGCTTCGAGATGTATAGCGGGGGCACCAGTCCATATATGACAGCAATATTCCATGCAAGGATGGATGGTTGATTTATAGATTTTAAGGGTGGACTCAGACAAGAAAAACTTTCTGGCATGACAGAGAGAACCAACTTTCCTTGTGGTAGATTGATATATAGATGGATTATGGAAATATAGATGGTTTATGGAAATATAGATGTGTTTACTCCCTTAGTTTTAATATATAAAAAAACCTATTAAACTTAATTAAATATGGTGATGATAATAGCCATTTCCTTATAAGGAAACATCCAGCATTCCTTAACTAAACATCCTGCTTTTGGTTGAGATATATCAAATATTTCTGTTAAAACAATTTTTCAGGAAAATAGTTTTCTCAAGTCCGGTAGCTGTTATTGTTTTTTCCCATATTGATGGGGGTTTCCTTCCTAAAGTTTTAATCATCAGAGAGAACCATTTTTGCCTTCCATCAGTATGGCTGATGCTAACCTCCATTAGAGGAATTCACTGTGCCTTTTTTGTCCTACTTTTTCCAGTGACATGAAGTGGAATGATTATTATTGAATCAATCACTAGGTCTGCTGCTAGGAAAGTTGGCTCACTGTATTGTGCCAGACAATTTTTCTCATCAGAATCCATCTTGTACATTTATAAATCTACTATTCATTTTTGCATTGAATATTGCTGGCATATCTAGTCTGGTGATCCTGCTATATATCTCAAAATTCTTGACAAAATCCAAAGAAGGGTCTGAGAATCTCCTCCTCAACAAACTGAATTTAAGTGTGCCACTAGATTGGCAACTAGGTCTCATCATTTTGCTGTTGAAATAACTAGATGTAACCATATGTTGCATTCTAATAGTTTCTTTTCTTACACTTCTGGCCTGTGGAATTCTCTCCTGATTTCTTGCTTCCCTGCACACTTACAATCTTAAAAAATTTAATGCAATGCCAATTGCTATCTTTTGCCTGCATGAATGCTTTTCTTTTATTGTCCTTTTTCCTCCCTAAAGTCTTCTCATTCTCTTTCCTTCCCAGTAACTATTTGTGGTATTATCTTTGCACTTGGAGTGAAATGATTGAAAAGAAAATAAAAAAAATAAAAAATACAATCCTTTTTATCAGGTTCCTGATCATATTGAAATGATATTAGTCTTGATCTGGCATCTCAGCTTCGATCACTTTTCTCCTGCCATAACATAGCTTCTCTGTGCCTTTTCTATAAATACTTTCATGGTAATTGTTCTGATGAACTTTACTCTATTGTATGGTAATTGTTATTTTTATTCCCCACCCATCACAGACAAATCTCTATCTATAAAAGGCAGGATGTGTGTGTGTGTGTGTGTGTGTAACGAATGCACGGCCACAATTTTCGACAGATTTGCACCAAAATTTACATGCACATGCTCCAAGTTAGTAAGAAGGCCAAGACTGACTTTGCATTTCCCAACTCCCATCGATAGTGGAAATAATCGATTTTTTCATGCTTCTACGGCAGTTTTCATGTAGTTTGCGCTCATTTTCTACTGGCCAGAGTGAGAGCCTATAGCTGGCTGCCACGAATAGGGAGGAAGATTCTATTGGCCAGTTTGAGAGCCAACAGCTGACTGACACGAATGTTAACTAGCATGTTAGCATGCAAAAAAAATCAATAGCTGCATTCGTCACAAGTGGGAAAATTTAAATCTGCATGGCACTTTACTCCAATCTCCAAATTGGCTCATTCACTTGCTTAAACTCAACATCGATTCTGATTCCTCAGAACTGGGTTGGGTGTGAAAAAATATTTGTTGTTAACATTCTTTTTTCATTCGGTTTTTCCAGTTTTTTTCCAGTTTTTTTTTTAAAGCTGATCGTTTTGTGTCCATTTTGTTTAGTTCTTTTTTCGTAATAGATTTAATGTTTAGTATAGAGCTTAGAAAAAGTTTGCAGTGTGAGATAGGCAAGAAGTAAGGCATGTAGCAACATCAGCACAGCAAAGGGCACTCCTTTAAAGGCAAGGAAAGGCAAAAATATTTTAAGTCAAGTGATAGCGATTGCTGTATGAGTCGTACAATTTTTGAATCAAGCACGGGCAACGCCAGGCCATGCTGCTAGTTGTAAATATGGGAAGTAGTTAGGACTTCATAGAGACTTAGAGGTATTATGGTGGCTGTAGTAATAAAGGTAAGCAAGAACGTGTTTTTTTGGTGTAAGCAATACTGTGGTATGTTTGGGCCAATTGTGGCTTGCTAAGGTTAGGACAGATTGATGACCAGCCTTTCTCCCCTTTTGGCATTGTCCAACATTTTTGTGTTTTCAAAAAAAAATATTACTTTCCTACATGGTACCTAGACTTTATGAATTTAAGTGCAGTGCTAGATTAGTGGCAAGGTCTCATTATTTTACACTTGAAATGGCTAGATGTAACCAGATGTTCTGTGCTAAAATTTTCTTGTGAGGAATGAGAAGACTTACCTCCCGCAAAGTGAATTTGCTTGGTGTGTCAGGTCCTGTTGAAAGATCGCGACCAGCATTAAAAGTAAAATGGATTATTCTGAAATTCCTATATCACGGGCAGACATACAAAGAAAAAAAAAGACTAAGAATTCAAACCAACTTGAATTTATAAAGTCGGAGATCTCGGGCAAACGAGAAGTAAGTCTCGTATGCAAATTTTAGTTGCTCTTGATGCAGGCATAAATAGAGAGTCTGTGAGGGAGATGGAAGAACTTTTCTTGGCGGGATGGCATGCATACGTTACTGATGAGAACGAGGAAATATGATCATGTATGTATGGTTAAACATCCATTTCCTTATAAGGAAACATTTGGCATTCAGTTGAACATCCAGTTAAAATTTATAAATTCTTTCCCTTAAAACAATTTTTCAGGAAAATAGGTTTCTCAAATCTGGTAGCTGTTATTGATCTTTCCAGTATTGATGGGAGTTTCCTTCCTAACCTTTTATTTGGAGTAGTGTGTAATGTCAACGTTTTCATTATATCATTATTTTCTCTTCACATTACAGGTGATAACTAGGGTTTATTATTATTATTATTATTATATATAATATATATATTCTCCAAAGATTCACTAAAAAATGAGCATACATGATAAAAAGATGCCCCAAACTTAATAAAAAGTTAGGAGAGACGGAAGAACTTTTGTTGGTGTGATGGCATGCATACGTTACTGATGAGAACGAGAAAATATGGAAGAGGTCACTCACAACAGCTCAGTTGGTAGAGTGGAGGACTGGAGAAGAAAGCAAGCACCTTAATCCATTTCAGTCATCGCAAACAACAGGCAGACTGAATTACCCACATTTCTTCTATTGTACTTTTCACTTGTGGAATGCTATTTTGGCTGCTTGCTTCCCAACCAAATTTAATCTACAAAAATTTAAATGCAATGTCAATTGTTATCTTCTGTCTTCTTAATTTTTGCTCTTTTAATGTCCTCTCCTCTTAATAATGACATTTCTCATATTCTCTAACACTCAGTAACTCCTTGTGTCCCAGTGGCTTTATTGCCTTGCTTTGGGGTGAAATAAAAAAAATGTGTATGCGTAACAGGAACACATGAATATGTACGTACATTATTATTTACATATATTCCTGCTACCTGATTTCTGTTCTTTTATTGTTCTCTCTCCTTTTTCTCATATTCTCTAACACTCAGTGTCTAACCTTGTGTCTTAGTTGCTTTATTACCTTGCTTGGGGTAAAATGATTAAAAATAAATAAATATTGTGGACATAAATTACTTTTGATGCAATCATATACAAATTTGTGTGGGGTTAAAAGGAAATGCTTGCAGACCTTAACAAGACTCTTGAACTTGGCTAATTGAAAGGAAACATGGTGTGAGAGGTGTCAATCGAAAACCATACAAAGGCTTATAAAACTGCTTTGAAAAGCAAATCCAACTCAGAGTGTGGAAAAAGATGTTGGTTGTTCCTTGTCAGCAGCATCTAAAATTTGGAGCAAGTATAAACGAAATGGGAAGGTTATAAAAGGAGAACGTAATGAACAGAATGTGTCAGGATAGAAAACCCAAAGCAATTTGCCTTGAAAAATAGAAAAAGCATTAGAAAACATATGAAAAGGAAATGGGCGGAAACAGGAGTCAATTTAAGAGAACTGTAAGAAATTGGAGGAGCAGAATGGGATTTGCATAGAGAAAAGCCAAATGAAAAACCAGCACAAACATTTCAATAGAAGAAAACAGGGTTACAGAGAAGCAATCATCGATTGTGCATAATTGGATGAAAGCGATATTCAGTGATGAATCATGAATCTGCATTGACTAAGGTGATGATATGAGAATTTCTGTTTTGAATGAAACATATAAAAATGACTGCCTGAAGAAAACAAACAAATTTATACACTCATTTATAATACAGAGTTGCATCTAAGGCAAAGGAACAGGGGAGATGGCAAGCATTATTTCAGCAGTCAATGCACGTGTCATTCTATTGGTAAAGGGAGTATCTGATTCCTTTGACTATACATTATCTTTACAATAGTCAGATTTAAACAAAAAAAAAAATGAAGCATTACTGACATATGTGGGTGGGAACTGCTCAATCCTCACTTTTCAGCCTTGATAGAGTTCAAAATTATTTTTGCCATTTTGTAGAAGATTTATTTTCAAATTTAGTAACATATTTCTGACATATAATGCTAAAAACCTTTCACTGCAGCATCACTATTTCTATGGAAAATCTTTTAGATAAGCACCATTCAAGAGTTGGCTCATTCAATCCCGAAAGTAGCTATGCTTTATCTTTGCCATTGGCTTTTACTTTTTTCTGAAACAACACTCAATAACATCAACTATGAACACGGTCACAATGTGCTGATCATGTTTGGAAAATAAAAAAAAATACATTTCCATCACTCTAGAAACCTATATAAAAAAATCTACACATTCATTTAAAAATAACAAATAAAAAATAATCCTTGATAATCACTAATGGCCGAAGGCACTATAGAACATTTGGACACTTCATGTCCAGAAAAAGATCACTTATAAGAACTGAAGAGAAATGGAATAAAAAGCTCAATTGCAGCACCTTGTCAGTCGTCTTTAATGAAACTTGTGTGTGTATATATATATATATATATATATATATATATATATATATATATATATATTATCGCAATCGAATTAAGTCGACTCCCCATGAAAAATTATTACCTGTAGAACAACATTTCCGCATAGAAAAACACGACTTCAAAACCCATGCCAAATTCACTATAATTGAGAGAATAGAAAAGCCCAAAGCAGATAACATTAGAAAGATTTTAGAGTTCCATGAAAATAAGTGGATACAACGTTTACATACGCTGTTTCCAGCCAGGCTAAACCATAAATTTATCAATATAGATAGTAGTAACACAAATCAAAACCTACCCACATTTCACACCCATACAAAACAGACATGCTCATGGAGGTGTTGAGGCCTCACACTTATACACACACCCACACGAATATACACATTTACACACATCATACTCACTCACTTTCCTAATGAGCCAAATGATAACACACGCCCATAGCAATATACAAGCTAACACATATCATACTCACTCACTCCCTAAAAACTAAATAACACACCCACACACTTACCAGAGACTAAATAACTAAATAACACACATACACACACACACACTTACCATCCCCTCTCCAGGTACCAATAAAACTGCTGAACTGACCGAGGGAAACAAAACTAGCATGAATCCATCCAGCTCTTATCTCAAATGACAACTTAAAAGAGACTGTTTGACCAACACAAGGAATGTTAATAAACTCATGTTAAAAAGATAAAAAAACAAAAAAAACAAATGAAAACTACAGACAAAAGTTCATTTTCTCCATCAAGACATTCATTTCTGTAGTTTACTGCTACCAGCAAGCAGAAACATTTTTTTTCTCGCGATGATGGCCATGTTGGCCGAAACTAGTCGAGGAATCTAAATGAAATAATAATAATAATGAAAACATAAGAATAATCATCTACAACCCAGTATGTCTGAAGATTTTAATTAATTTTTTTAATAATTTATCGTTCAAAATATATATATATATATATATATATATAGTTTTAAGGTATGCTATATTTATGGGTTGTCAGGAATAGAGCATATGTAAATATAAACATGAACATAGAGGTACAAGTCTGTTTCATACTAAATGCAATCATCAAGCCGTATGTGTTGTGCCTTTGATCGACTATTAATATATACAGGTCAGTGATGCATTGTGGGTAATCTATTGTATTATTCTAACAGTTATTTTGGTTAGTGGTAATGGTTATTGTTGTAACGTAGGAAAAGGTTACTGAATAAGAATAACCAAAACAGAGGTTGGAAATGAACAATATACAATTTATAACAGGAACAACAGACAAGATTTGCCAGCAGTGTGAAGTAAGTAATCAACTGCTAGTGGTGAGCTAGAAGTGAGTCAAGGTGAATTGCAAGTTAAAATCAGTGAAGATATTCACTAGCCTCCCCATGCGGTCAGATGTGTCACAAATCCTAATTTAATGTAGGGTGAACCGAGTCCATAGACTTGGGCAAATATTCCCCATAGACCCTGTATACACGAGGTTGGGTAGCTGTTTACAATCCTCAGACAAGACTCTGCCCTTTGACATAGCCTCGTCTGGGTTCCTCTCTGCCTCCAGGAAGAGAGTCTGACAAGCACACCAGGAAGTGAATTCCAGTGAATCCCACATACAGTATTTATGATGTTTGGGAGATACCCATTATCATCCATGGGTACAGTATAACAGTTATTCTAGGGGCTATTAATTTAAAAAAAATTTATAATTGATTATTATTGCTGGTTTATTATGTTTACTTGTGTTTATGTTTGCATTTTTGGTTTGTTAATTTGTTCATTAATTACTTAGTTTGTTAGTTCTTTGTTTGGATTAATTTCTTTTCCTTACTTGTGTTTATTTATTTTATTTTATTATTTATTTATTTTTGTTCACTCTTGTTCATTTGCATATTTTGATTTTTGAGTAACATAGTAAAAATTTGTTTTCCCATGTCTGCTCTCATTCTATATCTATATATATATATATATATATATATATATATATATATATATATATATATATATATATATATATATATTGTTTAGAGTCTGCTATATTTGTAGTGGAAGAGTTCTCAATATCAGGGATAGAGAGCAGTATTTACATTAGTCGGACTATTGTCCTCATCTTTGTCGCCATATTTGTCACAACGTTTCGGCCGTTGTACGCTCCGGCCTTCTTCAGGTGGTTGGAATTTCGAACTGAACCCTTTATTTCGATCACTGGGGTAGACTGTTCTAGTTCCACGTGCCATGTTTGATGGATGTCAGTTATCAGTTATCTCCTTCTAATTTTCCCTCTGAAAGTTCTCCACTGCATTACCGGGTATTGAACTCACACTCTTTGGGTCTGTCACTGGATCTAACCAATGCCTTTATCCACTGTGCCATGTGTCCTTGAGGACAGACATGCTTACGGAGGTGTTGAGGCCTCACACTTATACACACACCCACAGGAATATACACGCTTACACATATCATACTCACTCACTCCCTAAGAACCAAATAACACACACACACACACACACACACACACAGACACATCCCCTCTCCAGGAACCAATAAAACTGTCAGACTGACCAAAGGAATTCAAAGCAGCATGAATCCATCCAGCTCTTATCTCAAATAACAACTTAAAAGAGACTGTTTGACCAACACAAGGACTGACTAAATTTCATGTTAAAAAGATAAAAAAAAAAACAAATGAAAACTACAGACAAAAGTTCATTTTCTCCATCAAGACATTCATTTCTGTAGTTTACTGCTACCAGCAAGCAGAAATATTTTTTCTCCTAATGATGGCCATGTTGGCCGAAACTAGTCGAGGAATCTAAATGAAATAATAATAATAAAAACGAAAGAATATCAATCTACAACCCAGTGTGTCTGAAGATTTTAATTTTTTTTTTATGTTCAAAATATATATATATATATATATATATATATATATATATATATATATATATAATGTTGCTGAACATCATCTAAATGCGTTGATTCCAAAATTGTTGCCAGGGGTTGTATATTTTGATATTTCTAAGTAGACAGTGCAGTTGAAGTGAAAAGTGCCAAGTCACAAATGCTCCAATGCAACGGGTGCTGAATTTGATGCAATGTCACATTTCATTTCATAACACTTAATGCTTTTCAACTCCTGCACTCTGTTTGCACTTCATCTCTCTTATTCACATGTCAAATTTGAAACTGATGAATTTGGATTCACTGGTTACAGTTTCATGAATTGGAAATGCTAAAACTTGAATGGCTAAGCAAGTCAATCAACTGTTTGCATTTACTACTTATATCTATTTGTACTGTAGTCTTTATAGTTACAAATATACATATATGTGTGTGTGTGTGTGTCTGTGTTTGTGTATATCCTTTCTTCGTGCTCTTCATTTGACAGACAGACTGAGATCACAATATGTTGATTGATTTTTTTTATACAGTGCTCAATATACTTCAGACAGCCATATACAGTGGTGCAAATATTATGTTTTTCTGGATTTTATTCAAAGTGTACCGAGCTCGCATGCTGCTAAAAGTTTCACGGTAATAAACCAATTGTCAGAGACCTCTGGGCACCGTCCTCTATGGGTGCGAAACCTAGACACTCCTTTAGGCATGAAAAAGGATCTCCCTGTATTCAAGAACAAATGCCTGAGAAACCTCCTCCGCATCTGATACTGGGTGTACAAAAACCAATGTCTGTGTATGGATCCTGTTCAAAAGTCTTGCCACTATGAAGTGTCGAAAGATGTCAGGGTTTGGCCACATTTCATGGCACAACAAAACCCTCATGCGAGGCACTGTTGTAGGTGGGTTCAAGTGGTGACCGCAATGCAACATCAAAAAGTGGACGGACATGACAATCTTGGAACTCCTAAGAGCCACTGCTAACAGATCATCCTGGAGGAGCTTGTCTGTTTCTTCTGCCCTTGGGTGCCTAAAACAGCTGGGACTAATAATGAGAGTGGTGGTGGTGATGATGATGATTATGATGATATATTTATGGACGAAAATGACATACAATTTTTTATCTACCAGAATGTTGTGGTAGGATCCACCTAATTTGCATAGTGGAGTACCGTCGATATAAATATGGTTGGTACCGGGAAGACAGGGGAGGCGAATCAAGAGATTCAACTAGAGACTCTGCCCAACTGCGACTTAGTCAACACATTCTCCAGGAACGGTCTTCCCAGGAATATACAAAAGACTATATGTAAATATTGTGTACACTTTCTTGTTTAAATACATTTTGTTCTAAGTACATTTTGTGTTGCATTATTATTCCATGCATTAGTCAAGTTTCAACACAGAACAATTTAAAATTGCAGCATGTCCTCCCCTTCATGTGCATGTGTAGTTACATCAACATACGAGGGGAGACCGAAAACTAACCGGAATTGCGTCATATAATTTTATTCATTTATTGTTACATGTTTATATTCTTATCACCTTCAACGTATCCTCCATTTGAAGCAATTCACTGGTTCGGACGTGTTTTCCACTGTTCAAAGCAGTACTGGAACTCTTGTGAAGTTATGTTTTTAATGACTCCATCGTTTTCTTCTTAACCTCTTCCACATCTGCAAAATGTTTTGCTTTGAGGACTTTCTTCATTCGGGGGAACAAAAAAAAGTTGCAGGGGGTAAGATCGGTGAATAGGGAGGGTGGGGAAGTGGGCTCACATCATCCTTGGTCAGAAACTGTCTCACACTCAAGGTGGTGTGCACTGGCGCATTGTCGTGATGCATCCACCACTCTCCAATTTTCCTACAGGCTTGGGCGTTTTTGTCTCACCTTGTCTTGCAAACGCTTCAGGACTTCCAAGTAAAAAGCCTGGTTAACAGTTTGATCAAGTGGAACAAATTCTTTCTGGAGAATTCCTTTCACATCAAAGAAACAAATCAGCATCATCTTGACATTGGACTTCACTTGACGCGCTTTTTTGGGTCGTGGTGACGGATGCTTCCACTGACTTGATTGCTGCTTCGTTTCCGGGTTGTAGCCATAGCACCAGCTTTCATCACCAGGGATGACCTTTGAAAAAAGGTCTGGATCAACTTCCAACTGTTCTTTCAGTTTATGACAGGCATCCCTTCAGCCATGGTAAAAATAGACGAAAAGGTGTGAAGCACTTCAAAACAAATTTGAACCACGGAGCTGTACATCTTTCCCCGATGAGACCAGTTAGTACACTGGTGCCTGGGGGTTGCCTCTAGTAGCATCTAGCAGTGGAAGACTGAACTACTACGAGCTTGTCACACAGAAAACAATTCCAGTTACATTTGACCCCACCCCCACCCCTCGTAAATATTGCACTAAAGTTAGTACACTGGTGCCTGAGGGTTGCCTCAGTGGCATCTAGCAGTGGAAGACTGAACTACTATGAGCTTGTCACACAGAAAACGATTCCGGTTACATTTGCACCCCTGCTCATAAATATTGCACTAAAGTTCTAAAAGATGAAACAACACATCACTTTGTCATTTTTGCCACATTTCCACAATTTCTCTAACAATATATATATATATATATATATATATATATATATATATATATATATATATATATATATGCTTTTTTGAGAGCAAGGATGGAGTTTACCTTAAAACCAGATTTGATGGATCTCTTTTCAATCTGAAAAGACTGAAGTCAAATCAACTGATGACTGAAATGTTGTTTAGAGAATGGCACACAGTGAGCTCGAGTTTCAATGACTAGTTGATCATCTAGTGGAAGTATGCGATCCTTTCCGGATGACAATCAGCATTGAGAAAACTGAGATAATAGGACAAGGGACAAACTCACCATCAGAGTTAAAACTTGGAAGTAAATCTCTGAAAACTGTAGATAAGTTTATTTACTTGGAATCTACCGAAACATGGATGAGGAATTGATGAGCAGAATGGGAAAAACCACAGCTGCATTCAGGAAACTTCTGAAAAGAGCAAGGGAAAGTGATAAACTTAGGATAAAAACCAAGACTCTAATTTATCAAACATGTGTCCTCTCTACACTCTTTTAGAGGTGTGAAACATTAATATTTTATTCTGGTCATGAGTGCAGGTTAAATAATTTTCACATGAGATGTTTGAAAAATATTTAAAAATTGAAATGGCATGATAGAGTCCTAGATACAGAAGTGCTCAAAAGCACTGGCATTCAGTCACTATATCCCATTCTGCAGTCTTGACGTCTCAGGTGGATTCGGTATGTTGCACACATGGATAACTCCAGAATTCCCAAACAGTAACTGTATGGGAAACTGTCTGAGGACATGTGTAATGTTAGATGACCCAAGCTTCACTTCAGGGATGAGTGTATAATATACATTATGGAATTTTCTATCAATGTTGTGAATTGGAATGTGATTGCCCTGAATCGAGTAGGGTGGAGAGCTGTTGTTTTTGCAGGAGCAAAGGTCTATGAAGAGTATTGACTGAAGTACACCACAGAGGCTAGACAAAGACACAAATGCCCCATGGTGGACGACCCCACAGTATTCTAATACTGTGGTCATTGTCAAAAATCATGCTGATCACATATTGGTTGTTTTAGCCATGAGCAGCATTGCATTATATGCTGCTGACATTTGCCATCAACAATATATATATATATATATATATATATATATATATATATATATATATATATAAGTAGTAATCCATTGGTATAATCCAGGCAAATCATATTAACACAACAGAATTTGAAATATGTTAAAACTGATTCACAAAAGAACACTCCATGTTTATTTTCGATAGACAGAGCAAATTTTCTTTACAATTAGAATTAAGATACCTTTAGCAAATAACCATTTTCACCTCTGAATTTTAATTTAAAAATTCACAGGATCTTAATTCCAATTGTAAAGTATATATATATATATATATATATATATATATATATATATATATATATATATATATATATTAGGAAATGGATGAAATATATATATATATATATATATATATATATATATATATATATATTAGGAAATGGATGAAATATATATATATATATATATAAATATATATATATATATATAACTACTACTATCAACCTCACCTTATTTAACAGTGTAAATGGAGGGCTAAAAGTATTTGTAAAAATAGAACGATGTTCACAAGAATTCCAGCCAAGGCTCAACATGGGAAGAGTCAGAATGAAAGCTCCTATTCAATACAACACAAAAATAAAATACAACTTAAACAGAAAGAACTACCAGCACCAAACACAAGACTGCCTGGAAAATGGCTAAAGAAGTCTGACAATGAAAATTATGGAAAGTTTTTGTACTCCCTTACTCCTACAAAATCAACAATAAAGTAAGAATGCTGAGAAAACTAAATAAAAATTAATTAAATATTCCTTGTCTGTCACATTTAATGAAAGATGTTTAAAAGAAAAGTTGCTACCCAGATATACATTAATATATATATCTATATCTATCTATCTATCTATCTATATATATATATATATATATATATATATATATATATATCTATATATATATATATATATATATATATATGAATGAAACAGTCTGTTACCTCTGAGTGTTGACTTCAGTGTTCACTTTTACATTTACATACGCTATATATATATATATCTGCATGTTTATATATATATATTAATGAAAAAATGCTGCCTAAATACACACTATATATATATATATATATATATATATATATTGTGTGTGTATTTAGGCAGCATTTTTTCATTAATGCATGTTTCATAGTAGTTATATATATATATATATATATATATATATATATATATATAATTTATTTGTTTCCAGCATCTTGCATGCAGGAATTTGTTGTTGCTCGGAAATCTTCCATGCAAACAAAACAGACTATCATTGTTGCTATGTCCGTGTATTGTTTAATTTATTGTAATGTACTTGTCTTCTCTGATGATGGCTTATGTAATATCTATCAATATAGTGATTTTCTTTTGTCTTTCAATGATAATGTTATTAAGGTTATCAGATGATATATGAACGGAATTTGCTTAAAATAAATAGACAAAACTTGTCTCTATTATTTAATGAAACATGCATTAATATAATAATATATATATTTGTATATATATATATATGTTATATTAAGCGTTTGGTAAGTGTGAGAAAGGAATAACAAGGATTAGATTTGAAAAACGTCTGTCGTTGACATGTTGTAAAGAGATGTTGAAGGATGGGTGGAATGTCCGTTTCAGTGGCCAATTGTCAGGATGTCAGTTGGGTGCAAGGGTAGGACTGGGAGTTGACCTAATTCTTGTGAGGTTGCAGGGTATGGTTGGTGTGTATTGGTTGATTGACATCACGTTGGTGGATCGAGTTGGTTGCATGCTTCCAGAGCTGGAGTCACTTCCTTGCAGAGTTGGAATCTTTGCTTGTGGAGTTGTAGTCACTTGTATTACAAAGTCAGAGTTGCTTGGTTGCAGAGTTGGAGTCGTTTCCGTGTGGAGTCACTTGTTTGAAGAGTTGGATTTGTCGAGGCTACTCACATTTTAAAGTGAATTTTCAAAGACAACATTATGATACATACTTCCACTATACATTTGAGGCAGCTTCATGATTAAAATTGGCATTTTTCTGGATGATGAACTCATCTACGTGGATTTATTGGTTTCCAGAGAATTAAAGTTCTTCCCATTTAGGATAATCTTGCAGGAATCGAAATAAGTGGTATTCCAAATGTGTAAAATCAGGGGAGTATGTTAGGTGTAGTAGAACATCCCAGCTGAGCTATACCAAGTGTGTGGTCTGGTGTTGACCTGATGAAAGATGATTCCCTTTTGATTGGCCAATTTTGAACGCTTTTACATCGATTGGTATCTTTAATCAGTTCACTTGGGGAAGGGTACTTCTCTGAGTTTGCAGAAGGAGATCCTAATACACAGTCTGCTTCCAATAGAACCTAGAACATGCTGTACCAATTTCTGCAAAGAGTCATAAGATTTCACAATATTCTGATGGGAGATAGCAGTATTCCAGTTGCCCAATTCTAGATGCTTCTTAATTCTTGGTGCTTTTAATCGGTCTGTCTGGGAACAGTACTTGTCTGAATGCAACGTCTGTTTATGCAGGAAAATCTCATGATATGCAATACCTTTCCAATCTCACCAGATGTGCATCATCACCTTCTTCGGATGCAGACAGACTGGTTGGTTGATTTTTTTTCAGTACTCAGTAATTTTTTGTTGCATTTGAGCAGAAAATCACAGAAGGATATGCGGTCCACAAAATGTTTTTTCTGTTAAATCTTGAGGCACCCCAAAATTATATCTATTCATTTGATTGACATATACTTGATGAAGGCTGGAAGGCACAACAGCCAAAATGTTGTGATAGCAACAACAAAGCTGATGACAATAGTCGGCATGTAAAAAAGGTAATCAGCTCACAACTTGGTATCTACGCAGATGACACAACCATTTACTCTCAATAGTAAGTCTGATCAGTTTGATAAGGTCAAAATGGTAGCTGATATCCAACACAACCATCACTCTGTTGTTAACTGGGGCAAAGGATGGCTTGTTAATTTTAATGCCTCCAGAGAGACCCCTTGGTGCCTTCTATCAGCATGGCTGATTTTGACCTCCAGGAGTATGACTCGATGCATCTTCTTGGGCTAACTTTCTTGGCTGACATGAAGTGGAAAGACTATATTGAGTCCATTGCTATGTTAGCCGCTAAGAAAGTTGGTTCACTGTGTCATGCTAGACAATTTTCTTTTTCCAGAGTCTATCTTACATATCTACAAGTCTACCATTCATACATGCTTAGAATATTGCTGCTACATATTTATCTAGAGCTCCTTGATAAAACCCAAAGAAAAATCAGCAATATTATTGGTCCTGCTCTGGTGCCTTGGCTTCAGTCCTTTTCCCACTGTCATATGGTTGCCTCCCTTTGCCTTTTCTAAATACACTTTATGCTAATCGTTCAGATGAGCTCTTCGCTATGGTGGCAAGATTCTTTGAAGAAAAGGGCAGTAGTAGACTGGTGACGAGGTCTCACCAATTTCCACTTGAGTTGGCTAGATGTAACAATAAGTTCTATGCTAACAGTTTCCCACCTTTCTTGCTTGCGGAACTCCCTTCCAGCTCCATGCTTTCTAGCCAAATTTAATCTGCAAAAAATTTACATGCAATGTCAATTGCTATCTACTGTCTGCCTGATTCTTCTTCTTCTTTTGTTCTTGCTTTGTAGCAATGTTTCTGTTTCTAACTCTTCTACACCCAGTAACCCCTTGTGGCTTTTTTGTGGCTTTACCACCTTGCATGGGATGAACTCAATTAAAAAAGAACTCAAGCTAGACATTTACAAAGCAGAAACAATGATCTGGAATTAGAATGAAAGCATTGATGGCGCCTATCCAGAATCCTTTATATAAATCCAGGATATGGAATTAGTAAATACTAAACACTTGAAATACCTCAGTGTATGGATCAGTTCCAACAAATTTAGTATAGGAGATAAGGAAATTGAACACAGAATAGGTTTTACAATAGTAGTTTCTGCAAGCTGCATCAAAACCAAAACATTAACATGAAAAACAAGTGACATGTTCTTAAGTAGCCTCGTCAGATTGAGATTGGATGCCATGCATGGCACCAAATGTGTTTCGAAATATCTAAACTGTCAGCTGTATACAACTACTTTTTTCAGATCAGTGATTAAAAATGGCTTTCAGTGAATGAAGTCTGTAGCTATTAGAGACTTTTATCCTTTATGGACTGGTGCTACAGAATCATAAACAAAGAACTGTACCAAATAGCAGAATTCTGATAACTTGAGGACTTTCAAAAGCAGCAACAACTAAAATGGATATCACATGTGTCTGAAAGAGAAAATAATGATATAATCAAGATGTTGATGTTCCACACTACTTCAAACAAAAGGTTAGGAAGGAAATCCCCACCAATACTAGAAAGAATGGTAACAGTTACTTTACTTGAGAAACCTATTTTCCATAAAAATTGTTTTAAGATAAAAATTTTATAAATTTCAACTGGTTGCTTGGTCAATGAATGCTGAATGTTTCCTTAAAAGGAAACAGCTAATATTACTGATACTATCCTTTTTGAAACTTGTGGCCTGGTGCTACAGAATCATAAATAAAGAACTGGACCAAATAGCAGAAACTGCATCACTTAAGGACTTTCAAAAGCAGCAGCAACTAGAATGGATAGCACATGTAACTTAAAGAGAAAATAATGGCTTAAGATAATAATGGCTAATTCAGACAAAAAGGAAAGACGAAAACCCTACACAATACTGGAAAGAGCAGTAACAGGACTTGAGAAACCTATTTTCTTGAAATTTGTTTTCAGATAAAGATGTTATAAATTTAAACTGACAGCAAGTCTAAATGCTTGGTCAATGATTGCCAAATATTTCCTTATATGGAAATGGTTAATATTAGCATTACCAATTGCTCAGATGAGATTTGTTAAGCATCTCTGTAATGCCCTGTCTTGTCTGGCATGGATTAATTTTAATCAGTATTTTTAATCAGTATAATGATTGTTGGCTTCTCGGTCATCCAGATTAAAATTTCTGCTTCTGAAATGTTGGTTGGTCTTGTTTAGTGGCATATCAACCCCCATAGGTTATTTAATGCAGAAATCTAAATATTTTGAATGCAGTTGTATGCCTTCAGCTACAAATATTTTGTCAGTAATTTTTTACAAAAAATGTATTTCTGGTAATTTTGTTATGAAAATGCATGGTTATACTTTGTAGTGTTTTTTATTTTTTATTTTTTTAATTGGTACCACCCCAAGCAAGGAAGTACAGCCACTAAAACACAAGGGGTTACAGGGTGTGGAGGAATTAGAGACAGAAACATTAATAATGAGTGGGAAGGGAAAAGAGTAATGAGGAGGACAGTAGATAGCAATTGATATTGTAATTAAATTTTTGCATGGAGCTGGAATGGATTTCTACAAGTGAGAAGTGTGTGAAAAGAAACTGTTTGCATAGAACTTATGGCGACATCCAGCCAAGCCAACTGTAAATAAATCAGATCTCAATGTCAGTCTAGTATTGCACTTAAATTCAAAAAGTTTTGTATTCATTTTCGTTTTATTATAAAAATGTACTGTTTGTTTGAGGCTTCACTATGTTCCTATAACTAGCCTAACAAGTGCTACACTGATCCCTCCCCACCGGGTCAGTGTGAACCTGAGAACAACAGCAGTTAAGAAGTGGTTTAACGAAATCCTCCAATCTCCTGATCAGAGGACTTGCTGCAAGATGTAGTTTATCATTATGCCCAGGATGGTCTTCTGAAATGAAAACACCAATTATGAACAGTACTTTTAAACATGGTAGCATCTCCATTCATGGCACATGAAACAAATTAAATGTATATCTAAGAAATGAAGCAGTCTTAAATTTTAAAAACTCATTTTAAAAAAAAGTCTTACACTGTATGGTTACAAATGGCAATTGTTACTTTAAATGATAAAACTGTATAACAGCAAAGAAATTTACCATTTGTTTTTTATATTACCTTAAGTTAATTTTGTAGAGGAAATTTAATTTAAATGTGTGAGGCTTCAGAGATTTCGCAATTTAAGCATTTTTCTTGTTCTGGTTGTTTGTCTCCAGCTTGAGAAACATCCTATAAACTTAATTAGTGATATTTAATTAAAACTAATTTATTAATTATTTCTTCTGAAGTTAGCAAATATAAGTTCTGTATGATTAGCCCTACTCTGAAACAGCTTCAATGACAAACTACACACCCTTTTCCCAGAAGGGAAAAAATCTCTTTCCATTTAAGACTTCGAAGATTCGACATGAAACAATTTGTTTATGATAAACTCTTCTCAATAATTCTGTTTAGGCTATCTGTATCTATCTATCTATCTATCTATCTATCTATCTATCTATCTATCTATCTATCTATGTCAGGCTACCCATATATATCGATCTATTTATCTTAGGCTATCCATATCTATCTATCTACAGGGTACAATGGATAAATTGTCATCTAAATAACACAAAAATGAAACTAACACTAACATCAAATTTTAACAGATACATTTACCAAAACTACACAAAAATATCTTGATATACTAAAGAGTGAAGTTATTCAATAAAATTGCCATTGGCTTCAACCAAGGCCTTCAAATGACTTTGGAATCTCTTGCAACTCTTCTGGATGGTCTACTTCTTTAAGTTGGTGAATGCTGCCATAATCCTTGCCTTCACTTCATCTTTGGTGTTAAAAGGTCTTTTGTTAGCCCCTCACTCAATTGCACCCCACACATGATAATCAAGGGGGTTGCAGTCTGTGAAGTTAGGTGACCAGATGTAATGGGTAAATGTGGTCACAGAAATTGTCTGGCAGCTATGATTGGTCTCCTGCTTGTGTGGCATGGTGCAGAGTCCTGTTGGCAGACATAGGCTCTTCCAGAAGTCACCCTCATGACCCAGGGCGCACTACCTTCTCAAGGCACTTGATGTAGGACTATGTGTTGAGACTTAGTCTCTCAACAACAAATTTGAGGGTTCTTTTCTGATCAGAATGATCAGAGTGAGTTTTCTGAGCTGTCATACTTTGTAATCACTATTAGACACAACCAACTCTTTTTGAAACCTTTGTACTGTCCTCAGATTGACATCGAAACACTCTGAAATATTTGTATTCTGGTGTGAAGGCCAAACAATATAACATGCTGTTTTCAAATTTCTAGTGGAGTGAATTGTGCTATGGTGCTCTTTTTCTCTTAGATGGTGCCCAACTGACCCTACAATACTGTGCAGTCAACAAAATCAAAAACAAACAATGTGCATGTGAAAAATTAAAAATATAAATGGCAACAATTATCTATTTTAGTCAAGTTATCCATATCTATCCATCTATCTCAGTCAATCTATCCACCTCTCTTTCTCTCTGTTTATCTTTGTCAGGCTATCAATATCTATCTATCTTTGTCAGGCTATCCAAATCTGTCTATCGATCTATCTATCTATCTATCTATCTATCTATCTATCTATCTATCTATCTATCTATCTTAGGCTATCCGTATCTATCTATCTATCTATCTATCTATCTATCTATCAGTCAGGCTATCCATATCTATCTATCTATTTATCTATCTATCTATCTAGCTAGCTAGCTTCGTCAGGCTATCCATATCTATCTATCTATCTATCTATCTATCTATCTATCTATCCAGACTATCCATATCTATCTATCTATTTATCTATCTATGAATCTATCTATCTTAGCCAGGTTATCCATATCTATCTATTTATTTATCTATCTATCTATCTACCTATCTTAGTCAAGCTGTCCATATCTATCTCTCTAGCTATTGCTACAGAAAAAGTTAGAAAAGGAATAATGAGAGAGTATAAGGAGACAAGAAAATTAAGAAAAGAAGAAAATAACCACAATATCCTACACATGTGAATGCATGCACATGTACAGGTGCACACACACACACACATAGAGACACACACATACACATGCACACAGAAGAAAAATCAACCTAATACTAATAAAAATTGCATAAATTATTTTTTTTAGCTCAGTATAAAAATAACGAAAATGAGAAAATTGACAGATATTTTCTGAAACCTCCTGATGCATGGACCGAACAATTACAGAAAATAAATGAAACTCTGGAGTAGATGTTCTCAATATGACGTCAATCATTATCTATGGTCTTCTTGATTACTCTTCTTTTATTGTTCTCATTCCTTAATAATGTTTTGTTTATCTTATACTTTCAAACTCAGTACCCCTCTTGTGTCTTAGTGGCTTTATTGCCTTGCTTGGCATGAAATGATTAATATATATATATATATCTAATATATATATATATATATATATATATATATATATATATATATATATATATATATGTATGCAGGTGTGCATTGAAATAGGAAAGAACACGTTAGGTAGATAATCCGGTGTTCCTTAATATTTAGCTTTATTTTCAAAAGGACAGTGCTCCATACAGAAGTAGAGCTTATATTATAATAATATTTTTAGTTTTTAAAAATATGATTCCTCCGCTACATAAGATTCTCGCTTGACAAGGAAGCGGGTGCAGACACCTTAACTCTACATAACTTAAAAAATTATGTTAGGGGTCTCGGCTCTCGCTTTTGAAACATGAGAACTCTTGTGTAGCGGAGGAATCATATTTTTAAAAACTAAAAATATTCTTATAATATCTAATATATATATATATATATATATATATATATATATATATATATATATAATATGTATGTATTATTTACAATATATAATATTTATATATTCACAATATATAATATGTATATATTATTCACACTTAAGAGGTATAATTTTTATGAAACCAACTTTTATACAAATGATTTTTTAATATCTAGTATGTGTTTTTCTTTGAAATTATATTAATAATAGAAATTATATGTAATTTTGTATCTTTAGTTATCAGTATTCCTTTCATATCTGTCATTTCTAATGGATAAGGCCTATAAATATCATAAATAAAGCCATTCCTGATAACAAAGATTCATTATTGTTTTTTTTTATCTGACTTTGCCTTATTCAAAATGAGACTTTGTTCTTTGCTTTGTATAAAAAACCCTCATCTCTTCTGAAGAGTCATCGCATCACTAAAAACATTGCAAACAAAGTAGTTATTAGAATAATAGGCAAGTATGACATATCGTTTCCAAAGGAATATTAAAAATGCTCTTGTCCAGTTGTGCAATGTCCAAGGTTGTTGCTGCTCCTAACATTAGTGGTGCCAAGGATAATTGTATTATCAATATTAAAATGCTTTTATTATTATTACTCTCATTAATGCTGAAGTTATTACATGCAATTATTATACACTTTGATATAATTCCCTTTATTACCAGAATCTGACATGATAATTACTGTCAGTTTATATAAATATAGTAGCAGTATAATATCATACAAGCACTCTCCATATGCGGAGTTTGAATACTTGAATAATTTGTGACATTTATCTATATTCTGGAAAGGTGACATTTCAACAAGTCTTTGGCAAACAAGAAATTCAGCAAACATGAATAAACGTGACAGCAATAAGAATTTTTGGGGAAAGTACAATCTCAGATGATGGAAAAGGGATTATTTACAACAATGTGGAGTGAAAAATTGTTTGTGGAAAATAAAATGAGCCACTGTTAACTACTCCAAAAGTCAGTCTGCGTCCAATGAAGATGATATATACTTGATATGGGGTTGGCTGGGCATTTTGTATTATGAGCTCCTTCTGTAAAATCCGACATTGAATTCAAACCAGAAGTGTCCCCGGTTAGAACAATTAAAGGTAGTAATCAATAAAAAGCATCCAGAATTAGCCAATTGGAATGGTGTTATCTTCCATCAGGATTATGCGAAACTTCATATTTGCAAACCTGCCAGAATTTGGTACAGTTTGACTAGAATGTACTAATGCACATGCCATAGTAACCTTTTATCTATGTGAGATATATATATATATATATATAGAATGTACTAATGCACATGCCATAGTAACCTTTTATCTATGTGAGATATATATATATATATATATAGAATGTACTAATGCACATGCCATAGTAACCTTTTATCTATGTGAGATATATATATATATATATAGAATGTACTAATGCACATGCCATAGTAACCTTTTATCTATGTGAGATATATATATATATATATATATATATATATATATATATATACATATTTATCACATAGATAAAAGGTTACTATGGCATGTGCATTAGTACATTCTATATATATATATATATATATCTCACATAGATAAAAGGTTACTATGGCATGTGCATTAGTACATTCTAAACTGTACCAAATTCTGGCAGGTTTGCAAATATATATATATATATATATATATATAAATATAAAAGTGAACATAGAAGTCAACACTTAGAGGCGACAGTCTGTTTCATGCTAGTGCAATCGTCAGGCAACCTTTACACATGCTCTATCTCTGATATTGAGCACTTTATCCCATAAATATAGCACACTTTAAGACTATATTTCTTCATATATATATATTTGTGTATTTAGGCAGCAATCCTTCATGCACATTTCATTGAATATGACAGACAAAGTGCTTTTATTAATTTTTTTATACAATTTCTAATGCGATCTAATAATTTTTTTCTTTTTGGATGATAAATTATATAAAATCTTTCCGAATTTTCTTTTTATCCTAGCGCTTTCGGCTAAACATTTAGCCATTTTCAAGGATTAAATATTTTAACTGTTAAATAAGAAATAGTTTGTTGTGTGTTTTATAAAATGTTTTCATTTTTCAAAACACGGTCAAGATATTGTGTCCATGTTCAAAGTTAATATTATTAAGTGTTGTTTTTTTTTTGTTTTTATTAATAAGGCTTCCATTATTTTTAGCCATTTTTTTGCATGTAGATGATGCTATTATATTAGTGTTGTCAACAAGTATGTTATGAATAGTGTCCGTTAGGTCTCCATGAATATTTAAATGAGATCAAATTGAGCTATGGTCAGAAAGGTGTAGAGTGAGTCTGCGTGTCAAACATGTTGTAGTGTGGCCTCTATAATTATTTATGAATTTTGATTGATCAGGAATACAATTCCTTAATGGGCATTCAAATATATATATATATATATATATATATATATATATATATATATAGGGGCAGCAGATCATTATTTAAACATATATTATTAAATATAACAGACAATGAATGTCTATTATGTCTGATCTGAGCCATTTTAATGTTCAAATGTTTGCTTTAATTTCTGGTGAAAATAAAGATAAAAATTGTCCAACATTTGTATATTTTTATTAAATTGGTCCTAAACTTTCAGCTCACATGAGCCATCATCAGAGTTTGGTATTCCACAACCATTAATGTTATATAGCAATCTTCTATGTCAAAATAACAAAATATCATCTTTGACGGTGGATATCTTTGTTTCATATCTGTGTTATAGTAAAGACACAGGTAAGGTATATTATTATGGCAGTGGGAAAGTGACCGAATTCAAGATACAATGGAACATCCTTCTGTAGATGCACATCTCTGTTGCCTCAAGTCTCCTTTTTATCTGTGAGGAAATTGTCCAGCATTCACTGTAGGTGGAGATTACATTGCAGTTCAGCACTCTTTTCTCTGTTTCTGACAAAATTTTCTTTAATTTAGAAAATTTTACATAAAGATAAGGGGAGGGCAAGAGAGAAAGCTGCAGTGAGGGGAAGGACAAAGATCCAAGCATATCAAGGTATACGGTCACATCTGTAGCAATATCAATCAGCTGATATCTTATCAAATGGAAAACGGCTGAATCTATCACAAAAATGGATTCAGCCATTTATTTTCTCACCATGATTATCAGTAATGAAGTTGGCCTCACAAGTATTTAGCAGGCTGCTGGGATAAAGAAGGTTACTAAATGAAGGTAAATTACTTTTTTAGACAGAGACAACAAGACAAAAAAAAGAATGTCCTTATAAGACAATAATCACTACCGGTGAAAAAACATCAGAGAGACTGAGAGAGATAACCAAGAATGAGTGTAAGGGAAGGCATCCGTTAAACTGCACCCCTCCTACCTCCCCTACACCTCATCCCTGCTTAGTTGATCTATAGCAGTAGGTTAGAACCCAAGAATAAAATCCGGTTTACTGCTAGAAATAGTCATGGCTCTCACTTTGTGGGTAAAAATCTGACTGAAGCATTATTTTTAAGCCACATATATTTGTCTGGAAGCACTCTTTTAACGAAACTGATGCCTGATTTCAGCTGCAACGCTACATATCACGTTGAAACATTGGTTCCTGTATGTCAGTACCTAGATGGGTGAGCACTTGGGAAATATCAGCTGCTTCTATAAGCTTGGATGTGTGGGTGGTGTAATGGATAATGGCTCTTAATTCTTAATCGGAGAGACGAGTTTCAATTCCAGTTGGGTCAATTATGCACAAATACCCTTGGGAAAGATATGAATCCACCTCTTCTCCCTTCATCTATAGGTTGATTAGTAAAACTTGTATCATTAAACCATTGTTTTCTCCAAAAATAAATTCTTACAATCTAAAGATATTTTCTGGCTTTAAATAACCTGCAAAGTGTAGATATGCCATAAAAACAAATTATTCAATAAAAAAAGCAGTTTGTTAAATCCCTTACCTTAGATGATTTTAACTTTTGAAAAATATTTCCAGTGACAATATATATATATATACTATTTTCATGTGGATTATTGTCCTCATTTTTGTTGTTGTTATCACAATATTTTCTTGATTATCCACTCTGACCTTCATCAGGTGTATATCAGTCCAGGTAACAAACAGGGAATTCCAAACTGAACCCTTTATTTAATCTACATGGGTAGATTGTTCTCATTCCACTGCTTAATTTTTTGTTTAATTGATTTGCCCCAAGTATACTGATAATGCTTCAAGTATGCAATGGTTATTGGCAGTGGAAAAGAAAAAGAAGACTTTAATGAGTAGAAGAAAAAAAAAAACAATAAAAGAACAGCATTCAGGAAGACAGAGGAATATTGTCAGTGGCCAAGAAGCAAGAAAGTGTAACAAATTCCACAGGTAAGAAGTGCAAGAAAAGTAACTATTAAAGTAGAACATATGGTTGCATCTAGAGAGTTCAACATTAAAATGGTTAGACACAGTTGTCAGTCTTGTAGCTTGCTTAAATTCCTGCAGTCAAGACACCAAAGAGGAAAGCTCATCAGAACAATTGCCATTAAAATATTTGTAGAAAAAAGGATGTCACATGAAAAGAAAATGATGAAAAAGTGACTGAAGTCAAGATGCCAGGTCAGAATCAATTTTATTACAGACCCCCCACAGATATTTAGTACTGCTCAGTTATTGATTACCCTGTTTCCACTGCATTCAATTACGCTTTGCCCAGCCCGGGGATTGAACTCACAATTACTGTCACCAAATTCACAAGCTACTGCTTTAATCCATGATGCAGTTATACAAAAAATAAGAAGTAGACAAAACTTTGAAGATAATTATTTGAACATTTTTTTCATTTATTGACAATTAGCTTAAAAGCCACACTCTGTGCAGATTTTTAAGCTAGGTCCTGTGGATAGCTAATTGAGCTTCTCGCCCCAAACTAAAGAAAACAGCAATGATAATTTTGAAAAAATAACTTTGAATTCACTCTATGGATTTTCAAAACCTCACTTTAACTCTGATTCGGGCTGTAAATCCAATTCGGGCCAAAAGACTGATTTGGGTTGAAATTCCAATTCAGCCTGAAAATTGACTTCTTCAAATCACAAACTACATGGAACTTCAATTGAGTTGAGTTCTTCAAATCACAAACTCTGCGGAACTTCAAAATCTCGCATCATGAAACTTCTCACTTTTCATTGGCATTTTGAAGAAATAAAATTGATTTCCTCAATTCTCAAAGTTTTGGAGATATTTTAAACTTAATTTAAAACCTTTTCTTTTTTTAAATTCACAAAATTTGTGCGACTTCAAACTCAACATAAATTAAAAACTTTTAAAATCATTAATTTTTTTTTTACTTATTTTAAAAATTGAATTTTTAACTGTTCCCTCTTTATTGAAACACAAATCCCAATGCTGAATGTTCAAGCACCAGACGAAGGGCAGATTTTCAATCCTTGGATGTTCCTGATGCCAAAAGGGTATTATATATCTGTGTAGAGCAAGTGTGGCCTGAGTTACTGAAGTTTCAGACACACGGACAGACAGAATTTGCTGCTTATTTATTTAGATTATTGTTGCTCTTACTATCTATTCAGCACTTTCTTGTTAAATTTCTGTTTTCTTTGACATACATTGAATTTTACATATTTCAATAGGTGTTATTGAATTTGTACTATTATTATTAGTCGCTCTCTCACAGACATGCTGTTGCCTCGCTCTGTCTTTTTTACAAATACTTTCACGGTAATTGCTCTGATGAGCTGCTTTCGCTGGTTCCCAGGCCTCATGAATTTAAGCATCCTACGAGGCTGGCATCCCGTTCCCAACCCCTTCACTGTTGAAACTGTTAGATGTAGACGTCTCTTCTACTCCAATAGCTTCATGTCTCGCACCTCTCGCCTGTGGAACTCTCTTCCTTATTCCTGTTTCCCTGACAAATATAATCTCCAACTATTTAAGTGTAACGTCAATCGACATCTCCAGTTGCCTTGATCTATCCACTTTCCTTCTCCACATCCTTTCCCCTTTCATTCCTATCTGCTCTTGCTCCAAATCTTCTGTAACCACCTTGCCTTGATCGATCCACTATCTTTCTCCACATCCTTTCCTCTATAACTCCTATCTGCTCTTCCTCCAAACTTTCTGTAACCCCTTGTGTGCTAGTGGCTTCCAGCATTGCTTGGGGTGAAAAGCTTAAAAAAACAAACAATTATCACTATTATTATTATTATTATATATGTGTATGTATATGTATATAACATGAAGAGGTATTAACAACACTTCAAACAAATCCCCTTGAAAAAGGCTAAAAAAATGGCCAAAAACACTTGAGACAATAGACAATGCAGACAATTTTTACACTCCTACCAAATAGAAAAAAAAATGTAAGAATGCTGGAAAAACTAAATAAAAAATTATTTAATTTTTTCTTGTCTTTCATATTGAATGTAACATGTTTAAAAGAAAGGCTGCTGGCAAAATATACATTAATATACATATATATATTTCAATAGTTAAACAAAATATTTTTGTTAGATATTGTTAAAAAATTTTTTTAAACAACATCTAAAATATTACTACAGTTAGATTTAAGTTAGAAATATTCAAACACAGTTGCATTCCATATCACGTGACGTCTGCATCTCGCGACGGACACTACTTAATTTAAACAAACTTCTGAAAACAGCCATTTCTGATGAAAGATCGGGGCTGATCTGAAATATCAGATATATATATATATATAAAAATATAAATAAATACTTTCACAAAAAAACATTCAATTTTTTTTAATTTGCAAATTTTCAGTTGTTTTATATATATATATATATATATATATATATATATATATATATATATATATATATAAAATTGTGTATTTGGGCAACAATCCCTCTTTTATACAAGTTTTGTTAAAAACAACTGACAAGGTAGTGCAATTAAGCTTTTTATTTAATTTTTCTTGTGTTTGAACTAGTGTTTTCTTTGCTGGACACAGAGTGTGTAGAACCTGTCTGATACAAAATAGCAGTGATAAAAAACTTGTCTGATACAAAATAGCAGTGATAAAAAACTTGTCTGATACAAAATAGCAGTGATAAAAAACTTGTCTGATACAAAATAGCAGTGATAAAAAACTTCCTGAAGAGAGCACATGAGAACTAATCTTTTTTTTTTTTGGTAATAGATAATTAATTTAATTTAATTTTCTTGTTCTGGTTGACTGGGGTTGTGTATTTCTTTATGATATTTCTAACAATTTCTTTTGGACAGTTTTTTACGCATTTTTTTCTTCATTGCAGTACCTTGTCAGTTATTTTTAACAAAACTTATATATATATATATATATATATATATATATATATATATATATATATATAACAAATAACAGCACTAGTCGCCTGACGATTGCACTAGCATGAAACAGACTGTCGCCTCTAAGTGCTGACTTCCATGTCCACTTTTATATTTACACAAGCTCTATCTCGGATATTGAGCACTTTACCCCATAAATATAGCACACTTTAAGACTATATTTCTGCATATATATATATATATATATATATATATATGTACAAGGTTATTGAAAAGTAACACCCTATTTTATGTATGATGAACTCTTTGGTCTAACTATAAATTTTACAAGGTGGAAGAGTATATCATACATAAAACAGGGAGTTACTTTTCAATCACCCTGTATATATATATATATTTTAATCAATTCATCCCAAGCAAGGTGATAATGCCATTAAGACACAAGGGGCTACTTTAGAAGGAACCGGAAACCCAATCATAAACAAGAAACAAGGGATAAATTTCTACTCCTGTTCGAAAGACCGTATTTTTGTATATAAGCAATTCCATTTGATATAATATTGTGTTAAAATTGCTTTCTACTCAGAAATTAATTTCCATGTGCGCTTGTTTTTCTTGGTGTGGTTATCAAATATAATTTCATTGATTTCTTTCTAACAATCCGAACTTGATCCGTCAGCAACGTCCATATTTCCTGCCACGGAGCTACACTCATCGACAGGGTGATAGTGGGGATGATGCTGGTACTCGTGGTAAACATAAACCAGTATCTCCTCACATGTAGACAAGATGCAAAAATTCTCTGGAAGTTGGAAATACCAGATGGATCACTGAAGCCACTTCTGTCATAACTAGTTATCTGAAATAAAAATATAAAATAGTTTGAGTCAAGTCATTGGATTCAACCAATGCTTTTATCCGCTGGGTCATGTATCCTCAAGGAGACCTGGCCCATAAATAGTGTAAAAGATAAGTAAATATGTGAAATTTTCAACAAACTAATCGGAAAAAAATAATATGACATATGAAAATGATTGTTGTACCCATTTCATTACAGACACATTGAAGAATCATAAAAAGACTGGAAGAATTTCAAATTTGACAAAGAATTAATGCATATGACAAGTAAAAATATGCAAGTATACGAAGGAGGAATTTAGAGTACTGAAATCACTTGCTGATATTTGGTTCCCACAGAAAACCATGAGACGTGGCAGGTGTGAAAATGTGATAGGAATATGTATTTTTTATACTTATTTAGATATTGCTGCTTTTATGAGTAAAAGATTGTTAGCAAGGAGGAAAGGCTTTCTCATACATGGAATTGTTATTTACTTATCTGACTCTTATTTTTCTATGGGCTGTGTCCCTTCAGGACATTGGGAGATCATGGCTCTCCACAACTTCTTATCTTGCTTCTAGGAATCCTTCCCAGAGAGTGACTCATTGTACCTTCTTGGCCTAACATTTTCTGCTGGTACCTAGACTCTATGAATTTAAGCGCATTTCTAGATTGACAGCAAGATCTCATTTTACAATCAAAATGGCTAGATATAACTATAAGTTCTTTGCTGACAGTTTCTTCTTTCACATGTGGAACTATCGCCCTGCTTCTTGCTTTTCAGTCAAATTTGATCTTCAAAAATTTAAATGCAATGTCAGTTGTTATCATCTGTATTTTTACTTTCTGTTCTTTTATTGTTCACATTCTGTAATAATATTGTTCCTTTTTTTTTCATATTCTGTCATGCTCAGTAACCTCCTGCATCTTAGTGGCTTTATTGCCTTACTTGAGGTGAAATAATAAAAACAAAATTTACTGCTAGCGATTTACACAAGATACCTGTAAAAAATCATTAAATAGATGTTCCATAATTTTAAAAAGGACAATATTCACTATTTTAATTTGTAATAATAGAAAATTTGTGTGATTTGTAAAAGACCAGCAAGTAAAATCAGTGGTCATCAAATTGGGTGATATTGTCATGTAGGGACAATCTGAGGATACAAAATGGCAATAAAAAAAAAAGAAAAGGAAAAAGAGCTCAGTGATAAATGGTAACATCTTTTCTTAATCAATTCATCTGAAGCAGGGTGATAATGCCATTAAGACACAGGGAATACTGGGAGCAAAAGAGAATGAGAAGTCTTTAGAAAGGGATGGAAACTTAATCCTAAACAGGAAAGAAGGAATAAACCTCTACTTCTGTTCAAAATAAATAAGCCTCTACTCCTGTTCAAAAACCAGGGAGGAGCGTGAACCAGATGATTTTTGTTCTGTTTGAGATTCTTAGTGGAAATACAAAGAGAATCCATGTTTTTATGCTGTGGTTCTACAGAAAGATGCTGAGAATACCATGGGTCAAATATGTGAGCATAGATGAAATTTTAGAGAGAATGGAAAGAAAAAGGAAACTTATACTTGACATCAGGAAGAGGCAGTTGAAATTTTGGGGGCATGTAATGAGGAAGTAGGGCTTGGAAAATCTGATATTCACAGGACAGATTAAGGGAAAGAGGAACAGAGGAAAGCAACATGTAACATACTTGATGAGCTTGAGTGAATGAATGTCCGAAATAACAAAAATATGAAACTTATTAAGAGCTACAAGGGACAGGAAGATGTGGAGAACCATGATTGCCTATATCCTGAAGGGACACTGCACATAAAAGAAAGAAAATGATGTGAGAAGTACTGATTCCAAGTTTAGTTTTCTTTCTAAATTTTGCATGCATTAATTGTCAAAATACTGTGCAAATAATTTAATTTTCTGTATAATCAAGTCAACATAGGAACGTGTGTACCTCGTATTTTAAGTACATGTCTGCTTGCACCTATTTGGTGCATAGATATAATTGACCAATCAAAATCATCAAGAGAGATTGGCGCTTCTTAAACAAGTCCTCAAAACAAGCTTCAAATCACTGGGATTTCAGATTGCTTTTGCACAAGCTACAGTCTGACATTATATTTTTCTTCATCAGACACATCCAACGCATTGGAATGTTGAAAGAAAAATGGACAGTAGAGAAGTAATAATGAATATTTTCATAATGAAGGTGTTCTGGTGCTTCTATTGGATTGAGCAAAAAAAAAAAAACCCCACAAATAATAAAAAACAAAATCAAATTGTTTTCATGATTATCTTTTCTCCAGTTGTCATTTTTTTTTCCGTCTTGTGTCGATTATTTCTCCATTTCTACAGGTAAGGACAAATCTTCCTCAGACGTTCTTAGCCGTGACATGAGCTAAAGCTGAAATATTTATAAAATTTATTCTGTACTATTCTCTATATGAAATCATCATCATCATCGCAACCACAATCATCATCATCTTCATCATCATCATCACAGCCACAATCATCAACATTGTCATAATCATCATCACAACCAAAATTATCCTCCTCATCATCATTAGCAACATCATTTTTATCATCAACGTCATCCTCAAAGTCACCAGTGCCATTATTGTCATAATCTAATGCTAAATCACTTATGAAAATTTTATTCTGTAATTTCCTTTCTATAAAATCATCTTCACCATTATCAGCATCGTCAGTATCATCAGCAACGACATCAACATCATCCTCAAAATCATCATCATTACCACCAACATCCTCACCAGTATCATCCATATCATCATTGTCTGGATCACCATCATCAACATCAACAACCTCACAAACATCACCCTAATCATTGCCATTATCATCATCATCACCACCATCATCAATATCGTTATAATCATCATCATCATCATCATGACAGTTACTATCATAATAAACAAAAATGACATCATCATTGTCATCATTTCTCATTGTCATCAATGTTATCATCATCACCACCACCATTATTATAATCATCATGATTATCATCATCATAATCATCACAACCACATCAACATCATTGTCATCATCAACAATATCAACATTTGCCTCAAAATTACCATAATCATTACCGCTATCATCTCCTATATCCTCACCAGTATCGTTATCATCCCAATCATTTTTACCATCACCAACACCACCACCACCACCATCATCATCATCCTAATCATCACCATTATCAACATTATCATCGTCATTAACATCATTATAATCATTTTCAACACCATAACTATCATCATAACCAACATTGACATCATCTTTGTAATCATCAACATCATCATCATTTTCATAATCATCATCATCACCACCACCACCAGCATCACCATCATCATCTGCTTTTTATTTCTTGCTGGGAAGAAAGAAGGCATGTAGAAATGTCTATTCCAACTGTTGAAGAAGCACCAGCCCAAAAATGTTTCAAAACGATTGATCTAAATTTAAAAAATCTTACATGTACAATGCTGTTTTAAATAATATCAAAAACCTATTGTGATGAAAAAAGTGCATACAAAGCCTGTTATTTATTTATTTATTATTTTTTTCAATTTTAGATCCTGTTCTGACAATTCCTGGAATGTGCAGATGAACCAAAAATATATTATTTTCTAACTTTTGGCATCAAACATGTGGATAGCAGTAATCATTTTCACCTCATTAGTACCTGTATATTTGACCATTGACCTCACCTATTTCATAGATGAAGGTAAGAAGTCTGGCACTCTTGTAGGGGACATAGCTAAAGATTCTCACCTGATGGAGAGCCTCAGGCAAAATAGAGAGAAGGGACAGAAATTCAAACGCAAAGAAATTACGTTCAGTCTCCTACAGCAAAGTACAACTGATAGCCCCACGTTATTCCACGTTTCCAAAAATACTGGGAAATTGTACACAGCAAAAATGCTGGATGCCGAAACTCTGTGCACTTACAATATGGAATGTTTTAAAATGGTGGATGTGGCTGTGAGGAGAGCCGAGTCTTTCATGAAGATTCTGGAAATCAAAGTCATCATCAAAGATGTTAATGACCACAAGCCAGAGTTTCCTGTTGAACAAGTTGATATAGAATTCTCAGAACGAGATAGTCAAGGAACCAAGATATCCATCCCAAACGCCATCGATAAAGACGTAGGGATTCTCAATTCAAAAATTCTTTATGACTTACGTAGAGGCCTAGATGGGCCTTTCTCTTTGGTTGAATCCAAGAGGGTCAACGGAAAATCTGAACTTGCGATACGTCTGGAAAAGAAGCTCGACCGAGAAATTAAAAGTGCGTATAAAGTACAAGTGGTTGCTAAAGATGGTGGATTGCCAACTCACAAAAGTGCTTTGAATGTTTATATATCTGTTAAAGATGAGAATGATAATCCTCCAACTTTCAGACAGAGTGTTTTTAATATTTCCATTCTGAATGATGAGAATGTAACATCGCCCCTGTTGATATTGTCAGCCAATGATTCAGATTCTGAGAAAAACGGTAAAATTACTTACTGTTTCAGTTCTGACACCTCACACCTGGCCAGAAAACATTTTAGAGTGAATGAATCCACAGGTGAGATATTCCTGTTTAAAAAATTCAGGTCGGTCGAGAATCTACCGTACAAGTTATACATTGAAGCAACAGATGGAGGCACTCCTCCTTTAAAGTCAATTGCAATGGTTCTTGTGAATATTGTCAACCAGCAGAACACCCCCCCACAAATTGATGTGAATTTTGTCTCGGCATCAATGGAAAACATGACCACTATTTCCGAAGATGTCGAAGTTGGAAGTTTTATTGCTTATGTAAAAGTCACAGACTATGACAGCGGACAGAATGGTGAGGTCACCTGCAAGCTCAGTCACGAGAAATTTCAACTTCAAAGCTTAGGTAGAAAGAAATACAAAATTTTGATCAAAAGTCCATTAGACCGAGAGTCAGATGAAAAGCACGAAATTGTAATCCATTGCCAGGACAAGGGATCCCCACCTTTGCAAAACGAGAGCAAGTTCTCTATCAAGGTAATGGATGTCAATGATATGCCGCCACAGACTTTGATGACTGTTTACAAATTCTGGATTTATGAGAACCAGCCTGCAAATCTATTTGTTGGTTCTATAAATGCCACTGATCCTGATCTTGGAGCAGGTGGTCAATTAACCTATTCATTACGAACAAATAACAAAAACCTTCCCTTCACTATATCTGGTGATGGTTTTATCTCGACAGTTCTCTCTTTAGACCGTGAAATTCAAGAGGGTTATGAGTTTCAAGTTGTTGTTAAAGATAGAGGAATTCCTTCACTGAACACAACAGTTGATATCATAGTTGAAATACGAGATGTAAATGACAATGCTCCATATTTCACATTTCCGACCATCAACCCTTATGCTCTTGATGTTCTCTACAATCCACATTCTTTGAATAATATCACCATTCTAAAAGCTGTAGATGACGACAATCTAGAGAATGCCTTTCTCACATACGAAATAACAGCAGGCAATGAAAAACAGTTGTTCACTCTTAATCCTTACACTGGCCTGCTTTTCTTCAGCCAAATTGTCTCCCAAGAAGATGTAGGTTATTATAAACTTGTCATTACTGTAAAGGACAGTGGAATACCAACTCTTTCAGTGTCAACAAATCTATCTTTGATACTGACAGTGAACAATGAGACATTAGGCGTGCTAAATGCCGTCTACATGAAAACGGATGATCGGATCCACATGTATCTACTCATTGTCATTGTTCTAGTTGCTGTGATCATTACGGTGCCTGTTACGGCCACAATTTCAATCTGCTTCATCCAGTGTAAAGAACAAAGGAGTGATCCTTTTTTACAAGAGGTAAGTTCTACAAAGAAAGGTGCTTCTGAACACTTGATGTGTCCCCCTTTACTGGAAATACCTCAGCCAGATGATTATATTCCAAGATCCACTGATCCAGATGTGACTCAGAATACACCATCAGCGGGACAGAAACAAAAATCTAGCCCACAGAATAAGCGAAAAAAATGTTCACTATTAGCAAAGAAATTACAGAAAGGACCAGATATTATATATCGGGTAAGTACTTAAACTAATTTTTTTTTGCTTTCATCCAATTAGATTATTTCAGTATTGTTGATTTTAACACTCCAGAAAACTTTTCTGTAAAACAAAAACACTAAATTCCCTTAATGTTTTACTTAGATTTCATTATCTAACCTCATATTCTGAAGCCTCCTTTGGATCAGAAAAGACATGCATGGGTGATGAACAAAATGTAGCATCTGAAATATTAGGTTACTACATAAATTTGTATGTTTTTTATAATTTATTTTAATACTAATTATTTATAAATAGTTTTAAAGAATCATTCAACGATATATTCCCCTTCATTTTTTACAACCTCCTGCCAATGATCCACTAACTGTTCAATACCTCAACAATAGAAATCACTAGGTTTAGACTCAAAAAATTCATCAAGCCATTTTTTAAGCTCCACATTGTTATTGAATGAATCACCCCTCAAATTGTTAGAAAGTGTTGTGGAGTTATTTCCACAATAGAACTTGTAGTCGGACTAAATGCGTCCAAAATGGGGTAAACGTACAGAAACGTTAGGAACTTGTAATAAAGTGTTACGCAGAGTAATCAAGTTGTGGTCGCTGAACACTCACTCCTTCCTCGACTACCTACTGACTCCTACTTATAATAGGTGGGAGAGTCTATTATCTAGACAAGGTGTCTTCCACTATAACAGAAAGTGACCAAAAAAAGTTGATAGCCTGTTGGAGCTAAATCAAAAGAATATGGTGGGTGTGGCAGAACTTCCCAACTGAGCTCTTTAATTTCATGCTTGGTCATGTTAGCGATGTCATACTGAATAATTACACTCAATCGTCAGTCAAGTCTTTTCAGCTAAATTGCCTCTTCGAGCATGTCCATTTATTCGGAAAATACAGCATAGCATTGACCATTTGGTTGTTTCAAAGCATTTTATCTACATACACAACACAAATGCCTCAAGCAGCTTTGGCATCTTTGTAACCTTGATTAAAAGCAAAAGGAAGATATGCTCATTCTTGTCTACTTGGCATTCTATCTCAAAGAGGTGTCTAATCTGAAATTTCAGTAACATTAAATAACTGTTTCACAGGTTGACCAGAGTTTTCTTCAAGATCATTCATAGAACATCAGAAAAAACGAATGAATATGTGTTACAATTTAACATATATATATATATATATATATATATATATATATATATATATATATATATATAATCAATAATGTATTTCCCTTCATTCTTTACAATTTCCTGCCAACAACCCACTAACTGTTCAATGCCTCAATGATAGAAATCATTAAGTTTTGATTTGAAAAATTCATCAAGCCACATTTTAAGCTCCACATTGTTACTGTTGGAATAATGAATATAGTGGGTATGACAGAACTTATTATTTATTAATAGTCTTAATGAATCATTTAACAATGTATTCCCCTTCATTAATTATGACCTCTCGTCAACACTCCATTATCTGTTCAATGCCTCGATAATAAAAATCACTAGATTTTGACTTGAGAAATTCATCAAGCCACATTTTAATTCCCAAATGATTGTTGAACAAAACATCCCTCAAATTGTTAGAAACTGACAGAAAAATGTCTGAAAGGGCTAAATCAGGAGAATATGGTGGATGGGGCAGAATTTCCCAACCAAGCTCTTTAATTGCATATTTGGTCATGTTAGCAACATGGGGGGCAATTATTGTCATGTTGAGTAATCATACTGTATCACTGTTCAGGTATTTTCAGCTGAATTGCCTCTTTGAGTCTCTGTTTATTTCTTCAACATACAGCTTAGCATTGACTGTTTGGTTGTTTTAAAGCGAAACACAGCACAAATGTCTCGAGCAGCTTTGGCAGCTTTCTGACCTAGATCAAAAGAAAAGGGAAGATGTCAAACATGCTAATTCTTGCCTACTTGGCGTTCTATCTCAAAGGGGTGTCTAATCTAAAATAAAATTTCAATAACATTAGAAAACATTTTCACAGGATGACCAGAGTTATTTAAAACGTTTTTGCAGGTTATTTAAAGACAGAAAATATTTTTAGACGGTAAGAATTTGGCAGAGGGAGATAATAATCGTTTACTGATACAAGACCTAATAATTAGCCCATAACTGGCTGAGAGAAGAGTTGGTTTCATACCTTTCCCAATGGTATTCACACATAAGTGAATATAACAAACTGGAATTGGAACTCAGCTCTCCAATTTCCAATTCCAAGCTGTTATCCATTACACCACCCGCACATACAAGTTTACAGCATTTGATATTCCCAAATGGTCACTCATGTAAGTACTGACTCGGTTCAATGTTGCTTAACTTCAATGATCATATGAGGGCCAATGTTTGAACGTGATATGTCTGTAAACATTATTGCATGGCTGTGCTAACCCATTAGGGAAAAACTAGAAAATTGCCATTTACTGGAAATAAATCACTATAAAAATGCCGATGGCAATATCTATTGGGCACCACTATTTTGGTTTTAATAGGATACTCTGTAGTATAAACTAAACTAAATGTCACCTTCAGCATAAACTATAATAAAAATACATCACAGAAGAAGTCATACTGTATGCTGTTATATGTCTACACTCTTTTGAAATTAGTACTAAGTACTACATAGCGTATAACAGAAACTATGGACCAACATTTCACAGTGCCTTTAAAATCTATATATATGTCGAAAGCAATCAGTATAAGTTTCATAAACACATATATCTTGAAAACATATTCTGCTATCCATTTACATGAGCTGGTTAGATAGGTTACTCACTGTTTTCTTCTGTCATTCTCCCCTTGAATCTCCTGTGAGTATCAAATTCTCCAAGCCTTCTTTCTCAATTATGTGTTTTAAAATTCTCTCTTTCTGATTCTAAGTATAAGTGTTCTATTTGTTTCCATTTTCCTTAAAACTTCCTTCTTACTCACATGCTCTGTTCATGGTATTTTCTGCATAAAAACATGTCTCTGTCACCTAACATGTCCTGTTCATCACTAAGGAAACTGTCCAACATTCATTGTCTTATTCACTCCAGAATCTAGCTTGCATATAGTCTACCATTTGCCTATGCTTAGAATATTGCTGCTGCATATGGTTCAGTGCTCCTGCTATATTTCTAGAGATTCTTGATAAAATTGAAAGAAGAATCAGCAATATTATTTGTCCTGATTGGGTGTGTAAGTTTCAGTCACTTTCCGACTGCTATAGAGTTGCCTTTCTGCGCCTTTTCTATAAATACTTTCATAGCATCTGTTTGGATGAGCTCTTCACTATGATACCTAGACTTTATGAAGTTAAATGCAGTGCTAGACTGGTGACAAAATGTCACAAATTTACAGTTGAGGTGGCTAGATGTAACCGTAAATTCCATGCTAACAGTTTCTTCTCTTGCACTTCTTCCTTGGGGAACTCTCTTCCAGCTCTATGCTTTCCAGCTAACTCTAATCTTCAAAAATTGGAATGTCAATCACAATCTACTGATCTCTTGAATACACTTCTTTTGTTCTTGCTCCTTTGTAATGTTTCTGTTTTCTAATTCTTCCACACTGAGTAACCACTTGTATTTTAGTGGTTTTACCAGCTTGCTTTGCGTGGATACGATTTTTTTTTAAAAGTAGTATTTATATTATCGTTGTTCAGCCCTGTTTCCATTGTTTCTAACAAAGTTTTCCTGTTTCTGAATGCTTTGCTTAGCTTTTGGAAGGCTTCTTTCACTATTCCAATGCACCTTCAAATTTCTGTGTCACATATTCCATTGTCTGTTAAAACCTATCTGTTAACAGAAAGGGCTCAAACTGATGTTAATATGGAATTTAAAGGGTTAAGTTTTTTGTTTGTATTTTAGCTGTGGTGCATGTTCACATATGATAAACAAAGAAAGTTGTGTGTTCAAATCACACCGGGGTCACCAATTATGGGAGTTAACAAAGACTTTGTGTTTGTCTATTTTAGTTGTGTGCCTGTTCACATATGATAAACAAAGAAGAAGCATATAAAATTTTGGGTTTCTGCTAAAGACCATTTATTCACCTTTTCGATATATATACTGTGTTAATAAAATAAGCACATCTCCCCTCTCTCTTCCATCCATTACCATAAATAAAATGTTTTCAGCGCAAAACCGGAATCATGTCTAATAATGGTTTTAACAAAAATATCTAGTAGTAAAACTTGAACCGATATCCATAACAGCCATTTCACTCCATTTTAAACATATAGATGTTACATTTAACTATTTCGGTAACAATGACTCTGGTATCTAAATGCCTTACACTTAGATTTAATTACATCATTGTGAGTAAGTTTCAGTCTTGGCATTGATTACTTTGTTGTAAGTCCTTTTTATTTATTTGTATTATATGCATCTCATGGATATGCAACAGTCTTTTAAAAAAAGAAATAAAAAAAAACTAAAGTAAAAATGTTTTTCTTTTTAATGCTGACAATAACATTTGATTAGTCAAAAGTACCAACAGTGCAGTTGAAACAGTTGCATATTCACTAGTGCTAACTGTTGTGGCCTGTTTAGGGGCCAGAAAGAAAGACACGGAAGATGAAGGTAGGTTGAACAAGTGTATCGAAATAACAGATATATACAAAGCAAGAGTGTTAGTAATAAGCAAAGAGAGGTGTACGTCTGAATGGTAGGTTAACACTGCATCTTCGCTCTCCAACCGACTTCTGCAGTTAGTATTTATAAGAAGAGGAAGAGTCCATTCTACTGTAGGAGGGTTTACCACAACAATAACAGAGATCGGTGTTCAAACCTAGAAAAGAATACTGGATTTCGGATGCACATTTTTATTTAACGAGAGGAAGCTGTTCCAACTTCAAAGATGGTTGGCATATTCTGGTCTTAGACATTTATCTTCTTATTGGATTACCAAACAACCAGGGCTGACAGCAGTTATTATGCAGCCATGGTGTATTCTAATGCAGTCATATAATGTGCATACCCCATCTCCCCTCTTGCTTGTAACTATCCATGGCAATAAATATAACAATTTTCAGTGTTAAAGCTGAACTAAGTCTAATAATGCTTCATAAGATTCTACTTGGTGTTGTTACTATATTACATAAACTGTAGTGAAAACAAGTTCTTAATGTCTCCTGGGTATGTCTGTTTTTCTTATGCATTGTATTAATGGTCAAGCTAAAGTCAGCCTTTCACAGAGTTGGAACGACCAAAGAAAATTTTGTACTTATTTTACTATTAGAAAGTGGGAACAGAGTTCAGTCGTTGGTAAACTAGGGAAACTATAGTTGCCCAGTGGGAATGTAATTACTACATAGTACTACATCTTGGAACAAGGGGGAGAAAAATTAAGGCAGGAAAATGTTTGTCTTTTTATAGACTTAACCAGTGCCACCCAATGGTGTTTGACAAAACAAAGTGGGGTAATCATATTTCTAGTTCCTTTACTTTTAGCATCATGGGAAAATGTATTTCTTTTTTTATTATTATTCATTATTATTATATTTATCAAATTCAGTTCCATTTTCCACATTATAACTTGTTGTTCAGTCTCTATCTGTGTCTACTTTAAGTGATTGAAAGATGTTTTTATATATCCATTAGAGAATTATACCAATAGTCTTTCCTTCGAGCAAAGAATTTATTTGGTTATGTTCTTTTCGAAAAATTTGACGTGATCTGATAAACAAGTATACAGGAAACATGTTATAAAAGTTCCACATTCCTAATGACATGACAAAAGGAAAAGAACAATTTTTGTTTTCCTCCATTTTTTTTTTTTTTTGACAAATACATTTATTCACCAACAAATGTTGCATCTTACAGGCCATCATGACCAAAGTTCATCCTCAGTGGATCTCTTGCTCTAATGATACTCAGTAGCTCGACATTTGGCAGTTACATACAATGGGAAATCCTCATGGTAGGCATTTTGCATGTGATGATAGATTTCCAGGGGTACAATATGTTCCACAGTTAAATATTCAATAACAGTGTGATATTTTCATTTTTGGTACAGATATTCATTGGCCATTTTGATTGCTTCTGAAGTGTGAATCACCACCACAAAATATCAATAGCAATGTAAAAAATAAATGCACATATATATATATATATATATATATATATATATATATATATATATATATACAGTGTAACCCGGATATAAGAGAGTTGTCGGGACCGGAGAAGTCATCTCTTATATCCGGGTTTGGTCTATTATATATACATTAACACAGGCTCTAATTTGGGACCAGAGAAAATATATCTTATATCCGGGTTTCTCTTATATCCGGGTTACACTGTACATATATATATATATATATATATATATATATATATATATATATATATATTACAATGAATCATTCATAGAAAAAGTAAATTAGTAAAGTTAATGATATAAAATGCTGAAATCCCTTCACTAACAAAATTTTTAAGATGTATTAACCTACCAGTCACTTGATGAATTTTATGATCCTTGTTTTTTAAAATTATTTCTGCATTAGATCTTTCTTAAATATGCAATTACTTTTGACTGTACATTCAGTCATCTTCAAGCATGGAAGTTATTTTGTTTTTGGTAAAATTCAGGTAGCATCTGAGACAAAAAAAATATAATGTGAATGGAAATATGTTTTTTTTAAATGTGTTATTTATAACAGATACAAACTTTGAGAGCATGCAGTTGCAACGCTATGGTTGAATTTTTAAAAAAATTTAAGTGAGTGTGTTTTTTACTAATATAGCAATTTGAGAATTTTTTTGTTGTAGAAGATTATCAGTCAATGTGGCATGAACTAAATAGTTCAATAAGTAGAGTAATGTTTCAGTTGTTATGCCAAAAATTTGCACATCAGATCAGTTCCTTTAAATCACATATGTGGTGCAGTTCAATTTATATTACAATATATATATATATATATATATATATATATATATTTTTTAAGCTTTTCACCCCAGGCAAGGCTGAAAGCAAGGGGTTACAGAGGATTTGGAGCAAGAGCAGATAGGAGTGATAGAGGAAAGGATGTGGAGAAGGATGGTAGATAGATCAATGCAACTGGAGATGTCGATTGACGTTACATTTGAATAGTTGGAGATTATAGTTGTCAGGGAAATAGGAATAGGGAAGGGAGTTCCACAGGTGTGAGGTGTGAGATATGAAGCTATTGGAGTAAAAGAGACGTCTATACTTAACAGTTTCAACAGTGAAAGGGTGGGAACAGGATGCCAGCCTTGTATGACGCTTGAATTCATGGAGCCTGGGAACCAGTGATAACAGCTCATCGGAGCAATTACCATGGAAGTATTTGTAAAAGAGACAAAGAGAGGCGATGGTGCATCTGTCAGAGAGTGACTGCAGACGAGAAGCCAGATCAGGGCCAATTACATTGCATACCCGTCTCTGGATCTTATCAAGAAGCCCGAGGCAAACAGAAGGGGCTCCAGACCATATATGGCAGCAATACTCCATGCAAGGGCGGATGGTTGATTTGTAAATTTGGAGGATCGATTCCGGGGAGAAAATTTCCTGGCCCGGCACAGGGAGCCAACTTTCCTTGCGGTGGATGAAGCAATCGACTCAATGTATTTGTTCCATCTCAGGTCAGCAGACAGCGTCAGACCGAGCAGCCGCAGAGAGGAGCTCTCGAGAAGTTGAGCTTCAGACATTCTAATGGGATGCAGGGAAGGATCCTTGTAGTGATTAATAGAGAGCAGTTGTGTTTTGGAGGCATTATAGTTAACAAGCTAATTCCTGCCCCAGTTCACAACCAATTGGTCCTTTTCGAGACAAACGGCCACTTTAATTTTGTCAGCGACACTAAATTTGTTTCTGAGGCAGGAGTAAATTGTGGTGTATATATATATATATATATATATATATATATATATATATATATATATATATAGCTCACTAGAACATCCACAGTAAATTTGCACCCAGATCCTAACAAGTTTTCACCTTTCTGTGGCTAATGTACACCAGATGCTAGTTTGAATCCTGCCAGATAGCAAATTAAGTTTTCTTGCGTCTTCCGGCTGGTAGGTATAATTCGCATACTATAAAAATAATGAAAAAAAACAGGGCATCTATTTCAAACATGGGCATCCACAAAAAATAATGTTTGAAGTAATAAATACATTGGATTAAAAATAAATCCATTAATTCTTTGGAATATATATATATATATATATATATATATATATATATATATATATATATACCCAAGTATAGGATTGGTGTATACGGAATAAATTCCAATAACCAACAATTACTATTCTTAAAAGAGTGCTCAATAGAGAGTAGAGCAGATATAATTGTTTATTTAAAAATTATAACATAAATATGTTATAAAATCACTACAAAAATAGCCATTTTGTTTCAACACCTCTGGTGTCTTATCAAGTGATGATGTTGAATGTAGAATAAAGGGTTTTAAAAGTTTCAAATTAATTAACGATCCTTCACAAGGGGAAAACGCTGTTACATAAGCAGGAATGACCAATCAAAATACAAGTATACAAGAATTCAAAAAACTTGACAACAAAGTAAGGTTATAATAGCTATTAAAAGCTTTAAAGTTGGCGTTATACTAAAATAGAATTTATTCTAACCAATAAGTATTAAATTATATGATAAAATTTGATATTAAAATTAAAAGTAAAAATTACCAATTTTTAAATCTAAATTTAATCCTTATTAAGTTTACATATATATATACATGTATAAATGTCATGTACTTATAGTTACTGTTATTAAAAGATTGCATATGCCCCTGTCAACGTTCCTTGAATGGTTTCATGGTACTACCAATGTAAATTTTTTTTATATTTGGATTTTCTAGTGTTAAGATTGTACTAAGATAAAATACAGAATTAGTCATACAATTATTTTTTAGTGGACAATTATTAGGATTCCTACAATTACATAAGTTGTTATTCGTGTTATTATACTTAGTATTGCTGCTTGCAACCCGGTGAGTAATCAAGTTTTTTGAGTCCCTATACTTGTTAAAGACTTTGTTGTTATGTTTTTTAATTATTTTCTCTAGGTTATCTGCACAACTATAGCTTAATTTAAGGGTATTAGGATTAAATATTTTACTAAGTGGGTTAGTTTCAGGGTTGGGGAAATGTTTCTTGATGAGGTTTAAAAAATAACGTCCTAATTTAGTTTTAACCATTATATTGAAAGGGGGAGTAAACCAGATGATCTTTCTGGATCTTCTTTTCTTATTATGGTTGCAATTAACCGGGTTTTTATATTGAATAGTGGTATCTTTGTATCCACTATTTTTGAGTGCAGAATTATAAAAATCCCGATGTTTATTAAAAACATCTTTGTTAGAAGAGTTAGTGCTAATCCTAAATCCAATGGAGGAGGGTATGTCTTTGATAACTGAAGGGGGATGGTTGGAATTTGGATGCACGTATATTGGGTTGGAATTAACCTTCACATATGGTTGGAAAGTGTTGCTAGCAAGGTCTAGAAAATCTACTTGTTTAACATTAGTTGTAACTATTGTCCTAAGACCCAAATCCATAAATACCCTATGGATCATTTTCCTAATACGGTCTACCTTAATTTTAGTGGAGTATTTAACAACTAATAAGCCATCATCTCTATACATATATATATATATATATATATATATATATATATATATATATATTGATTGATAGATAGATATATAGTTGCAGCATAAATCACCGGTGGACTCTGTAAGTGTTAAAGAAATATAAAAGTGCCTGAGCAGCAGGGATTGGCTAGGCACCTTAATGGATATGTATTGTTGGAAATGAGTAGCCAGCCATTATTCATTAAGTATATTTGGATGATGAAATGTCATCGATCCAATCCAGATCCTAATATCTAACTAAATAACCAATTTTTGAAATTTTGAAGGAAAGACTTCTTGGTTTGGCTAATCACTTTTCAGCGTCATGTCATATATATATATATATATATATATATATATATATATATATATATATATATATTTATTAAGTTTGATATAATAGATTTCTATTCCTCTATCTCCAGGGACCTCCTAGTTAATAGTATTAACTTGGCAAAGATCTATATGGAGATAACAGATGATGAAAGTAATATAATTTTAACAGATAGAAAATCACTGCTAAATCTTAATAATTCTACCTGGACTAAGTACCATAAGGACGATTTTGACATCCCCATGAGAGTGTATGTCTCAGCCCAAGTTGTGGATTTAGTATGTTTTTATATTTTAGTTGCTTAGTAGAATCATAAAACCAGAACTAGTGGGACTATATAGAGATGACGGACTCATTTTCATCCCCACAGTAATGGTTCACTAACAGCGAAGTTACAAAAGAAAATAATCAGGGCCTTTAAACTACTAGAGTTTAAGACTGGAATTTCTTCTAACCTTAAAATAGTTGATTACCTAGATATTACCCTGAACCTTAATGATAAAACATTTAAACCCTACCATAAAGAGAATGAAACCCCCAATTATATTAATGTTAGTTCTAACCATCCCAATGCCATCCTGAAACAAATACCAGAATTAGTAAATTATCATCCAATGAAAAAATCTTTAATAAAAATAAAGAACTGTATGAAAAGGCTCTCCAGAAAAGTGGTTTCATAATAAGTTATCTTATTTAACCCCCATAGGTAGTACTGAAACACCTAAAGTGGGATGTAGGTATAGAAATAGAAAAAGAAAAATCATTTGGTTCAACCCGCCCCTTCTGCTAACTGTCAAGTATTAATACAGAACAGCTCTTTCTAAAATAATTAAACACTTCCACAAAAACAACCCTCTAAGATCTTCAATAGGAAATCAATCAAAATTAGCTACTCCTGCACTAACAACATGTACCAAATTATCAACTCCCATAATAATCATGTCTTAAGTAAATTCTATGGGAAAAAAAATATATCTAGTACGGACCCCCCCCCCCCCTGTAACTGTAGAGATAAAGAAAACTGCTCAGTCAAGGGCAAATGCAAATCCACTAGGGTAATTTACCAAGATACCATTGCCCTCAAAGAATATATGACAAATTATAATATTTATATTGGAATTTCCATGGGAGAATTGAAACAGAGAATTTATATCCATAGACACTCATTTACCAATCCTAAATTATAATTCCAAACAGCCCTTTCAAAGAAATTTTGGGAATTGAATGAAAAACGTCTAAACCTGCAGATAGATTGGAAAATTCTAGGTTTCGCACATACTCCTAATAGCTTTAGAGATAAATGCAGGCTATGTTTTGAGGTAAAAATTAGAATAATTAAATACAATGATCAATGCAAACTATTAATTCAAAGGAGAGAACTAGTATTAAAACGTAGACATAGAAGCAAGTTCAGGCTTATATAAGAATATAGATCTTACGTTATCACTCACTACCAAAAAAGCAGACCCCCCCAATTGATACAACTCCATTTGACTAAACTTTTACTTTAATATCTTCCTCTTAAAGAATTTTGGGTAAAGCTTGTTATTCCTAATAATATAACTGAACCTTAATGGTGTAGGTTGATGGAGTATATACATGTATATATGTATACATATATGAGTATGTGTGTATGTATGTGCATGGGTAAATATATGTAAATGTATGTAGGCATATATGTAAGTGGGTATGTAGGTATGTATATGTGTTGTACAACATAATTTATTCCAATGAGTGTCTTTGTTTTACTTATAGATTTTGGAATCTCTTATTTAGATAATTTATTCTAACTTTATATTGTCTTGTCTTTAAATCCCCCACCAGTTAATAATATAATATATTAGCAGGAACCTAAATTCATTTACATACAACTAAGAGCTTTGGCCATAAATAAACTCCTACTCTGGCTTATCTCCTTGTCACCAACACAGGCTCCTTATCAAAATGAGGCGTCTCCTTAAGTAGCCCCTATATTTTCACTGACTGCTATCTAAGCTAAATTCAAAACAACCCATTCCAAGACAGTCAGTCTAAAGCTGAGGAAGACTGGCATATTACAGTGCTGGTCTGAAATAAACTATACTCACATGAGGTAATTAAGGATTTTTTGCTGTATAAAATATAATATATATATATATGTGTATATATATATATATATATATATATATATATATATATATATATATGGAAAGTGTATGTATATAAATATAAATATATATATATATATGCAATTTATTATATATATTACTTATATAATAAATATGTGTGGTACTTATTGGAAAGCGCTCAATATCAGAGATAGAGCTAACATATTTAGTTGAGTTGATGGTCACATCAATCCAACTAAACATATATATATATATATATATATATATATATATATAATATGGAGAAAACAACTGAAAAGTTGCAAATTAAAAGAAAAAAAATTGAATATTTTTTGTGAAAGTATTTATTTATATTTTTTTATATATATATATATATATATATTTGATATTTCAGATCGCCTCGATCTTTCCTCAGAAATTAATTAAATAACTGTATTCAGAAGTTTGTTTACAAGTAGCGTCCGTCGCGAGACGCGGACGTCACGTGATGTGGAATGCAACTGTGTTTGAATATTTCTAACGTAAATCTAACGTTAATATTGTAGATGTTGTTTATGATATGAGATAATGACATATATTTTTATATATCAAGAAAAGTATTGAAGATGTAAGAAAAATAGAAAAAGTTTATTTAAGCCACAATAAATTTACATCCAGGTTCTTACAATGTTTCACCATCCTTGGCAGATTTTCTGTCATCACAATCTGGCATACTTAAAAACGATGACGATGGAAAGAAAAAGAATATAGATAAATTTGGCTAGATTGCAAAAAATGATTTCATAAAATTTTGAAACTATCAGTGTCTCTTGTTCATGCACATGTTTAGTCACAACAGTGTCGACAAACCCAATCCGATGAAGTCCTAACAGATAATGAAACACGTCATAAATAAACTTTTTCTATTTTGTCTTACAATTTCCTATCTCTCTCTCTCTCTCTCTCTATATATATATATATATATATTTTTATATATATATATATATATATATATATATATATATATTTTTTTTTTTTGTCATCCACAGACAGACTGTTTCGCTGTTTCACAGCTCATCAGTGTGGCTAGACGTCCGGTTGCCTCAAGCTAGGATCGTAACCCGACTGAATTTGCGTCAGTCCAAACTTCTCCCACTAAGCCGTCAGCGTACGGTACGGGATGAAGGTGAATTTTAGCATGTTTATTTTTAGATTCAGATAAACACACAGTGACTGACAGTGACTCAATTCTGTCGAAGAGTCGTGCAATATTAGCTTAAATAGTCACTGTTTACAAATTCACACCTCAAACCATATATATATATGGGAATGTGATATATAAATTTTTATATATAAAAAAAAATCTATGACAAAGTGCAAGATCTTCTATTATCAAAATGCAAGATATTTAATAACAAAAGTGATGGAAGAATGAAAAACAATTAAAATGAAGCTGGTTAGATTGTGTACCCAAAATATATATTTAAAAAAAAAAAGAATTTTATATTCTCAGAGTCCCTTTTCCTTTGTGCATAACATAAACATCACTTTAGTTCGATGAAACATGTCACAAAAACATTTTGCATTTTTTTATAGTTTTTTCCATAAAATTGTTCTTGATGCATATACGTAAATGTATATATATTATAATTATATTTATTTTTTTAAAGATATGATTCCTTCGCTACATAAGAGTTCTCATGTTTCAAAAACAAGATCCTGAAACTTCTATATAATTGTTAAAATTAAATTGAATTAAAGTATCAAGCTCAGTTTCATCCTCAAGCAAAATTTTTTTTAGGTTCCAAAAATTTTGCTTAAGGATGAAACTGAGCATGATACTTTAATTCAATTTAATTTTAACAATTATATTGAAGTTTTTGGATCTTGTTTTTGAAACATGAGAACTCTTATGTAGCGAAGGAATCATATTTTTAAAAAAATAAATATAATTATAATTTAGGCTCTACTTTTGTATTGAGCACTGTTTTTAAAAAATAAAAACAGAAATACTAAAGAACCTCGGATTATTTACCTAACGTGTTCTTTCCTATTTTCATATATATATATATATATATATGGCTCTCTCTTTCTCTCTCTCTCTCTCTCTCTCTCTCTCTCTCTATATATATATATATATATATATATATATATATTTTGGCACCATGTTTTCATTGAGACATGTTTCATTGAATAATTTAAACAAGTTTTGTCTCTTTATTTTCAATTGGATCTTTTCATATTCACAGACAAGCTTTTTGGTGTCATTATTGAAGGAAAAGAGAAAATTACAGTATTGATACATATTATTTTATTTCAAGTACTTTCGACATAGTACAATGTCATCATCAGGGTGTTGTTTACTTCAAGACAAATATTGTAGTGTTCATCATTTTCAAAGACAAAATTGCTGTGTTCATCTGAAAGTTAAAATTTTTTTACTTGTGAAGTGAAGAACGCCGAGGTAGATATTTTAAAATATCGAGGTTTGTACTAATAGTTTTAATAGTTATGTCTTAAAAGCTCTCAACAACACTATAACTTAGTTAAATCCCCCTGAAGCATTACTCAAGCCAATCACATTTACTCAACTCAGCTTTCTTCACTTCATTTCATAGGAAATGGATTATATCCAACAAATATTTAATATATTTTCTGTTTACGCGTTATTTTGTATGGATACACTTATTTGAGAAAATGTTCTGTCCTTTTAATTAAACAGTACTAATTACATTTACTGGCCTGAATGTTCGAGAAATTTTGTAGAAAATATATGTCCTCCGACAGGAATCAAAACTGTATCCGATATGGAACTACCATTAAGCTTTGTGTGCTATAATCATTCAGTCACAGGGAACTTCTGGTTAAGCAAAGCTCAAATTACTGCTTAAACGCACACATGTTCACCTGCTCTGTTCTTTTAAAAACAAAAAGTATTAATTAAATTTACCAGCCTGAATGTTTGAGAAATTTTCTAGAAGATATGTGTCCTTCGACAAGAATTGAACTTATATCCTATACGGAACCAGCATTAAGTCTGGTGAGCTATGACCATTCAGCCACAGAGAACTTAATAGTAGTTGCATATAGGATACAGGTTCGATTTCTGTCAGAGAATGTATATTTTCTAGAAAAATTTCTCAAACATCCAGTATGGTAAATATAATTAATACTGTTTATTTAAAAAAAAAAAAACAGAGCATTTACTCAATAAGTAAATAAGTCTATCCATAAAAAATGACGTATAAACAGAAAATATATATATATATATATATTTATTTAAAGACATTTATATTATGTTTAACGTTCTTTTTATAGATACAAGTATTTAAGCAAATGCTCTGTTTTATAATAAACAGTATTAAATAACATTTACCGGCCTGAATGTCCGAGAAATTTTCATAGAAAATTTTCGCTCTCCGACAGGAAACGAACCTGTATCCTATACGGAACCATCATTTCGCGTGATGTGCCTTAACCGTTCGGCCACAGAGGAGCGTCTGGTTAGCAAGGTCGATTTTACTATCTTTAAACTTAAATCTTCCATGAATCTCTTCTATTCATATCTGCTCTAGCGTATCAAATGTAAACAAATGACGTCATATATATTTTTGAATTGGACATAGCCCGACAATTTATTTAAAGACATTTATATTATGTTTAACGTTCTTTTTATAGATACAAGTATTTAAGCAAATGCTCTGTTTTATAATAAACAGTATTAAATAACATTTACCAGCCTGAATGTCCGAGAAATTTTCATAGAAAATTTTCGCTCTCCGACAGGAATCGAAACTGTATCCTATACGGAACCACAATTTATTTAAAGACATTTATCCGAATGAATGTCCGAGAAATTTTCATAGAAAATTTCTCGGACATTCAGGCCGGTAAATGTTATTTAATACTGTTTATTATAAAACAGAGCATTTGCTTAAATACTTGTATCTATAAAAAGAACGTTAAACATAATATAAATGTCTTTAAATAAATTTCTATGAAAATTTCTCGGACATTCAGGCCGGTAAATGTTATTTAATACTGTTTATTATAAAACAGAGCATTTGCTTAAATACTTGTATCTATAAAAAGAACGTTAAACATAATATAAATGTCTTTAAATAAATTGTCGGACAATGTCCAATTCTAAAATATATGACGTCATTTGTTTACATTTGATACGCTAGAGCAGATATGAATAGAAGAGATTCATGGAAGATTTAAGTTTAAAGATAGTAAAATCGACCTTGCTAACCAGACGCTCATCTGTGGCCGAAAGGTTAAGGCACATCACGCGAAATGATGGTGCCGTATAGGATACAGGTTCGATTCCTGTCGGAGAGCGAAAATTTTCTATGAAAATTTCTCGGACATTCAGGCCGGTAAATGTTATTTAATACTGTTTATTATAAAACAGAGCATTTGCTTAAATACTTGTATCTATAAAAAGAACGTTAAACATAATATAAATGTCTTTAAATAAATTGTCGGACAATGTCCAATTCTAAAATATATATATATATGTGTGTGTGTGTGTGTAAGGTAACCCAAAAGTTACTTTACTGTGATTCTATAAAATAGAAAATTAAGATGAAAGAGAAAGCACTAATAAAATGAATAAAAATACATGAATTTAAAGATCAAAACTAAATTTCCAATCTTTGTATGCAATTTAATTTTGAACTTTAAATTCGTGTATTTTTATTTCATATATGTTATATTTCAGATCAAACACAGTGTTTGATCTGAAATATAACTGTTTATAAAATAGTGTTATCATCTGCGACTTTCTGTTGATTTTTGTCTTATTTTCAAATACAAAATTATCAAAAAAGCAGAACACACCTATGATGATAAAGAAATGTCGATGCCTTCTGATATTGAATTTATAGGTGCCAAAATGCACCGTTGATTTCCTTTAAGTCAGGGGTGTAGTGTATGTAGGTATTAATTAAACATGCTTACACTTTGTATTATTTGACTCATGCAATGCTGTTCTGGGATAAATACAGAGGAAAGAAGGCTTGAGGATTAGATACTTGTAAAACATATGGAAGGCAGAAAGACAGAAGGAAACAGTGTAGCCTAACTGACAAGCTGGTGCAAAGGGGATGGGAGTGGGAGGGATAGTAAAATGACAAACATTGCCAAGAACTACAAAGGTTAGGAAGCTGTGGAGAGTCATGTTCGCCCACATCCTGAAAGAGCACTGCACATAAAAAAAAGAATGGGATCAAAAAGGGAAGTTTTACTTAGCTTCAGAAAATTCAATTGATATTTCTGGGAGAGATAATGAGGGCTTGGAAAATTTGAAACTCACAAGACATATTGAAGGTAAAAGGGATCAGATGGAAACACTAAGTAACCTACTTAATGAGCTTGAGTAAATGGATGACAGAACAGGAACTGGGAAGGATAGTAAAGAGACAAACATGTCTAAGACTTACAATCATAGGAAGTTGTGGAGAGCCATGATCATCTACATCCTGATTGGACACAGTACTTAGAAGAGGAAGATTCTGTAAAAAGATGGCAAAACGGGGAGTGGGAGAGATAGTAAAGGGACAAGCATTGCTTAGAGCTGCAAGGATAGGAAGTTGTGGAGAGCCGTGATCACATACATCCTGAATGTGTACATCATCTAGAAGAAGAAGATTCAAATATTACTTAGTGCTATAAAAATAGGAAGTAGTAGAGAGCCATGATTGCCTATGTCTTGAATGGACACAGCTTATTGGAAAATAACAAGCTTGTGTAAATGAATTTCAGAACAGAGACTGAGAGGAATAGTAAAGAGACAAACATTGCTTAGAATTACAAAGATAGGAAATTGTGGAGAGCCATGAACACTCACATCCTGATGGGGAGCAGCATATAAAAGGAGATGAATGGTTTTGAATAACTTGACTTGTAAGTCTAAACTAAATGCATATTATCATGAATTCCAAAGTGTTTTTATTTTTTTATATTCTTTCATACTTTGTCTTAGTGGCTTTGTTGCCTTTTTTGGAGTGAAATGATTTTAAAAAATTCAAAGAAACATTTTTCTAAGATAACTGGAAACACTTTGGCCTTATTTTTGCATTTTCACAAAATTCAGCCCATAAAAATTGTGCACTATTTACATTATTCGGACTATTGTCCTCATCTTTGTGGCCATATTTATCACAGGTGGTTGGAATATCGAACTGAGCCCTTTATTTCACTCACTGGGGGAGACTGTTCTACTTCCATGTACCATGTTTAATGGATGTCAGTTATCAGTTATCTCCTGTTAATTCACCTCTCCAAGTTCTCCACTGCCTTAACCAGGTATTGAACTCACAACTTTTTGGGTCCTGTCACTGGATCTAACCAACACCTTTATCCACTGTGCCATGTGTCCTTAAGGATTTAAGTTTACCCCAGCAAGAGAAATAAAAGGTTCAGTTCAACATTCCAACCACCTGAAGAAGGCCGGAGCGTGCAACAGCCGAAATGCTGTGATAAATATGGCAACAAAGATGAGGACAATAGGCTGAATAATGTAAATAGTGTACATAATACCTCATCTCAGAAATATAGACAGATAAAAATTGTGGTATGAATAAAAGAACAAAATCTGTGATTGGTGGATGAAACTTTAACAAGGTATACTCTGTAACTGGCCTTGGGTTGATGGCAGATTTAAAAGGAAGAACTGTTAGATATATTAATAGAGGAAAGCAAAAATAAATAACTGGATATTAATTGTAAGAAGATTGAAGACACGGTTGTCAACAAAAGAGCCAAATTCAAGTTAGGCATTAGCACAGTGGTTTCTTAAACGTTTTTTTCTCTGGGTAACATTTTCGGAATTAAAATTTGCTCACACATCACCAAATTTTATGTGATAAAAAGTACATTTAAAAATAAAAATCAGAGAGAGGGTTAAGGGAGATAACTGCTGATTTGAAGTCATAATATTATCGTTGATAACTCTCTCCTACAATTTGCAGACCGCAGTTACTATATTCTTAATACTTGACATAATGCATAAAAAAATCACAATGATAAAATCAGTCAATAATTATTCATAACTATTTATACTGGGACTCATGCATGCAATTACAAGTAATCCATAATCATATTTTAAATTTTGAAATCATATTTATTTTTGGCATATGAATTTTTAGAAATTGTTTCTAAATCTTTGATTGCCTTCCAATCATTCCACTTTATCTGCTATTCTCTTCTACCACACCTATGAGGCATACCGCATCTCTGAGGCATGCCACACTGTTTGGGAACCACTACCCTAATAGAATTTTGTACCTCCAACTAAATCAGTTGAAAAATAAAGAATTTGTATAGGTGGACATTAAGGAAGTATTCCTTAGTGCCTGTTAATGGTTGCTCCGAAATTAATGCTTCCATTTCCCCCCCTTCATACATCATGCCAGAGGTATAGTGTATATGTTGGTGGTGTGACAGTAAAGGTTTTTTTTCTTAGGATTCAAGCAAGATATTCTTTGATATGAAAGGCAGTGCATAGAAAAATAAAGGAGATTGTCTACATTCCACCTCACCTGATATCCTCTTCTGCCACACCAATCAGGTGTACTACCCTATTTGGGAACCACTGAATTTAGATATCAAAACTAGATGTGCAGAAACTCAACGATCTGGGTAGTATAATTTTTTTAAATTTTTACAGTGAGGTTCACCCAGTGCAAGGCCCAAAGACCACTCAAGGTAGAGAATTACATTAAGAGTTAGTTTATATGTATAGGAGGGGTAGATAATGGTTAACTCTAGACTTTGGCAGTTTAAGATTGTATTGATCAAAGAAACATCTTCTGGGGAGTTGGTTCCACAGACAGAGCAGTGGTTTACAGGGAGTAGCTTTTTGAATGAAAATTACTTCTCACCGATGATATGGAGGGGTATGTGTGTGATTTGCTACAATGCAAGTGGCATAGTGGGTCCTAGCTGTGAAGGTTATACCTGGTGGAACCAAGGAATGTAGAGGTTGGAGGGTGGATAATAATTTGTCACCCACTAAGACTCGGTGATGCTTTTCAATGATATGTGAGGACTGTGGCATAAAAAGTCAAAGATGGATAGGAATAACTGAAAACATTATTCTGAAACTGTAATAACTGTAATAAAAAGTAACATAAAAATGGATGAAAAAAATGTTAAACTGTTATATGATATCTAATCCCTTATATGGGTTTGATATTTAACATCAAGGGAGATAATATGAAAACATGCAGACTGAGAAGATTCGTGAAGGATATTAGAATAATCCAGAATTTATACTGGGAACAAAAAGACTTTATACTGATAGAAAATGAATTCAGTAAATGTACAAAAATAAAAAAGGGGTGTAAGACAAGGATGTGTCTTCTCACCAGACTTATGCAACTTACATCTGAGAGAATTTAAATCTCCAATCCCTTGTAGCCATATCCAATTATGGAATAGACTTTGAGTAAACCCTGAGGACAAATCTGGGGATGAAATCCTTAAGACAATCCAATGTTTGTTCTTGGAACTTTTGTGACGATGCTGGTGCCAATCTGTATTGAACTCCATCTTTCCCTTGGACAATCTCGTTGGCATGGAGAGGGGAGACGTGATGCATGAGCAATTACCAATATCTCATAAAAACCTGCCCGGGCATGGACCATGCTCCAGTGTTGCCTCACCATGATGGCAAAATACAGGAAGCAACAGTCTACTGATGGGAGGATTCTGAAAGTCCTTCTCTCACGAGGGTGACTTTATCTTTGCTCCAAGGGCATCGGTAAAAAGTATACGAGGGCAATGAACATGGACATTGAGAGGAGGAAAGAGATCACCAATGATTGCTCATGCTGGACTCGATTTACACAGAGGAGTGGAATGAGGAGAGAAGAAATGCCAAGGAGAATCGTGCTCAAAGGATAGAAAACAATGCTAACATCAGGGGAGAGTGTCTCCACATGCATTCATTGCAATCAAGGCTGTCATTCCTGTGTGGGCCTATAGAATGATAACAGATGCTGTGCCACCATCAGCAGCTGAGGAATAACTCTTTGGGTACAGATTCATAGGCTCTTGAGACCAACAGATGCCACACGGACAGGCATGTGATTCTAAGAGAATTTGAATTTCTACCAAGATTCATTATTGGACACCACAATCTTAACAATATAAACTATTCAGATGGCACAATGTTGATAGCAGATATAGAAATGAAAATACAGAAACTCCTACAGAAGGTATTAAAGGAAAGTAAGAAGAAAGGACTAAACATCAATTGTAAGAAAATAGAATGTATTGATGTCGGCAAAAAGAAGAGCCTGAGATGCAAATTACTAATTGGAGAGGACAAAGTCAAAGAAGTACAAACATTTTAATACCTACTATTTGTTTTAACAAAAGATGGAAAATGCGACTCCAAAATTCTGAAGGTGCATTGGGATAGCAAAAGATGCCTTCCAAAAGCTAACAATGTCTTTTCTAAAAATACAGTGTAACCCGGATATAAGAGAAACCCGGATATAAGAGCGATTTTATCTGGTCCCAAATTAGAGCCATACTTACCTAAACAAAATAGACCAAACCCGGATATAAGAGAAACCCGGATATAAAAGACTTCTTCTCCGGTCCCGACAACTCATATATCCGGGTTACACTGTATTTTCATGGCAATTGCTCTGATTAACTTTTTTCCTAGTGCCTCAAGTACATGAATTTAAGTGTGCTACTAGATTGGCAACTAGGTCTCACTGTTTTACTGTTGAACTAGTCACTTCTACTCTAACAGATTCTTTTCACACACTCCCCACCTGTGGAACTCCCTTCTGATTTCTTGCTTCCCTGTTAACTACAATCTTCAAAAATTTAAATGCAACATCAATCGCCATCTGTCTTCCTGAAGCTTGTTTCTTTCTTTTTTTTGTCGTTTCCTCAATCTTCTCATTCTCTTTCACTTCCTAAAAAGACCTG
>OZ038479.1:107832892-107887892 GCA_964036315.1 Acanthosepion esculentum
ATGAATATTTCAGTGTTTGGGTGTCAATCTGATGACAGTCCAGAGGATATGGAAAGAGTTGGATGAGTCTAATGGTGACTGTGAAGGTACTGCAGCTCTGAAAACTCGCTCTGATTGTTCTGATAAAAACTCCTGAATTTGTTCGTGAGAGCCTCAGACTCAATGGATGCCTACATCAAGTGTCTTGAGAAGGTTGTGCTGCCCTGGGTCTGTTATAATTTTTGTGCACTAACGTACTCGTGAGCAAACCAAAATGAGCTGACTCATTTTATAGTACACCGATAGAAGGTTAACTAATCAGAAGACTTGAAATATTCGACCCGATGTGTATAAAGGCGGCCATTTTGTTTTCTTTTTCGGAATATCTACTGCTAACCTGTCAGCTGAGGAGACCTGCAGAACCACGTTTTCCTACTCTCTTTCCAAATATCAACTGCCAACCTCTGATATGGAATGCCTTAAGAATTCCTGAATAGTTGCTACGAGACATTGGTGCTGTTACATTGAACAAATTACTTCCTACGTCGAATTGCTACATTCAAACTACATTAAACATGTATTACAGGGTCAAGTGGGTGGTTGCTGGAAAACCCAATGCCTGGCAACAGGACTCTGCACCATGCCACACAAGCAGGAGAAACCAGCCATCACTGTCAGACAGTTTCTGTGATCACATCAACACTTACATCTGGCCAACTAGCTCCCCAGACTGCAATCCCCTTGATTATTATGTGTGGGGCACAGTTGAGCAAAAGATCAACCAAAACACCTTGTAACACCAAAGATAATCTGAAGACAAGGATTATGGCAGCATTCATCAACTTAAACAAGGAGACTGTCCAGAAGAGTTGCAGGAGATTCCAAAGTAGTTCTTGAGGCTGTGGTTGAAGCCATTGGTGATTTTATTGAATAAATTTACTCTTCAGTATTTCAAGATAGTTTTGTGTAATTTTGGTAGATATATCTGTCAAAATGAGATGTCAGTGTTACTTTCATTTTTTGTGTAGTTTAGACGACAATTTATCTATCGCAACGGGTTTGTGTATGTGTGTATATATATATATATATATATATATATATATATATATATATATATATATATTATAAATTAATTGATTTAAAATGTTTTTTTTTGCTACACAGTGATAACCATGTTTCAAAAATGGAAGCTAAACGCTTCGAATTTAATTTTGCTATTAAATTAAAGACATTAGTTCCATTTCCTCGTCAAGCGGATTTTGGAGTAACTTATTTTTTTAAATTTACAGTTTTAAACGCACGGCAAAGATTCATAATTGAGTGTTTCCAAGGATACCGAGAAATCCATTCATCTAGACAAGGGGTGGTAGCATGTTCAATTTTTTAATTTTCGTTGTATCAGTTAATAGTTAAATTCAAAAGCTGGGTTATGTTTAAGGATGGGTGGGGATGTATTTTTCAACAAATTCTGACATCCGCTAAATGCATGTCGTCTGGGTTTTTTTATTAAAATTTTATTTTTACCGGCAAAAATTCTTACGGTATTTTTTCTATTTGTATACTTAAAGATTTTGGGGGGCTGTTTAGGCTAGAATATGTTTTAACTACAATTCTAAAAAGTTTAATTTTTAATATTTAATATACTATATTTCTTTTTAAAACCAAGTAAATGTATTAGAATTACTTACAGTATGTAAAATTATTTTTTCTTATCGAGTATAAGTATGTATATTACCAGGTTATATTTTTTTTTTTTATATATATAAACAAAATATGTATGTTTTATATATATGTACATATATATATATTTATATATATTTATGCATATTTTATATATGCATATGTGTATATTTTGTATATATATATATTTATATTTTATATATATTATTTTATATTTTTATATTTCATACATACATATATATAAATTCATATTTTATATATATTTATATTTTATCTATGTATTATATTTTTTGTGTGTGTATATATATATATATATATATATATATATTATGTATTCTATAATCACTATATATTTTGCTTTTACAGCATTTTTAATCTTCTTTGAATACATCAAGTATTTATCGTATTTTCTTAGACAAGTTTTATTAAATGTTTTTTGCAAATTTCCAGGAAATTGGAGAAGAAGCGAAGGAGCTGAAGCAGTTTATGTTTCCTGAATGCAAAAGTGAATGTGAGGATTGTTGGAATGGATCCGACACAAGAATAATGAAACAGCTTCCAGGTAGATGGTTAAATTGCTTTGTCTGTCTTAAAGCTGACATGTACAGAAAACTTCCTTTGTTAGAAATAGCAACTATATTTTATACATGATATTTAAATAAACTCTTTATGTCATCTCTTACACGGCATGGAGTTTCTGTGAAAATGGAATTCTCAAGAAATATTTCAGACACCTCAGTTGTAACCATAGACACACAATAATGCCATTAACCTCCTCTGATAGTATAATGTAAATGTGATGTTTTAATGCCAAGGTAACAAATATTCATATAATCAACTGACTGATTGATCAATTCATTTTCTACAGGTTATCAACCCTTTTCAGATTTTTTAAATCCCAAAAATATTTTTGAATTGTAAGAATATACATATATTCTTATATATATATATATATATATATATATATATATATATATATATTATAAATTAATTGATTTAAAATGTGTTTTTTTTTCGCTACACAGTGATAACCATGTTTCAAAAATGGAAGCTAAAGCCTTCGAATTTAATTTTGTTATTAAATTAAAGACATTAGTTCCATTTCCTTGTCAAAGGAATTTTGGAGTAATTTTAATGCTCTGTAAATTTACATTGTGCACTATTGTGTAAAAATAAAAATATCTATAAGAACACCGGATTTTATATCTTACTGTTCTTTCTTTTTATTTATATATATATATATATATATATTATGAAATGGACAAAGTGTGACAATTAATTTAAGACATTTTTTATGTTTATACGTTCTTTTTATAGATACAAATATTTAAGTAAATGCTCTGTTTATACTAAACAGTATTAATGACATTTACCGGCCTGAATGTCTGAATGTACCCTATACAGAACCGTCACATAGCCTGACGTGCTTTTACTGATTCCACCTGATCCGCCTTTCCCCCACACCCAGCTATATGTTATTTATTAAAACTAAATGATTATAATATATATATATGTATATATATATATATATATATATATAAAAATCCATGGGTAAGTAATCCAAGTGAATCGTATTAATATGACATCTTAAAACTGATCCACATAAGAGAGTTCTATATATTTATTATAGAGCATAGAAATGAACTACATAGAAATGAAACTTAGTTGAAACCCGTTTTTATGTCCATGAATTCATTTTTTTATCAAACGTTTTAATATTGACAAGTTCCAGGTAATTTATCCCAAGGAGCAAAATGGCCATAAAGATGGGGTTCAACTTGGTTTCATTTTTATTTTTATGTAATATATATATATATATATATATATATATATATATATATATATATATATATACATATATATATGTTTTTTAAGACATTTTTTATGTTTATACGTTATATTTAAGTAAATACTCAGTTGATAATAAACAGTATTAATGACATTCACTAGCCTGAATGTCTGAGAAATTTTCATAGAAAATATGTGTCGTCCAACAGAAATTGAACCTGTATCATATACGGAACCATCATATAGCCTGATGTGCTTTTACCAATTGAGCCACAGAGGAGCGTTTTGGTAAGCAAGGTCGATTTTACTGTTTTTAAACTACAATTCTCCATAATTTTCTCACGTACATTCATATCTGCTTGATGCGTATCCAAATGTAAATTGGTTTAATGTGATATGGTCATAAATTAGTGTATGTGTGTGGATTCTTGGGCTAATGTTCTCAGCTGACATGTAGTGGAAAGACTATATTGAATTCATTGCTAGCTCAGCAAGACATATTTTCTCTCCAGAATCTATCTTAAATATAAGTGTACCATTTGTCTATACATAGAATATTGCTGCCACATATGGTCCAGTGCCCCTGTTATTTACCTTCAGCTCTTTGATAAAATCCAAAGAAGAATCACCAATATTATTAGTCCTGATCTTGCGGCTTGGCTTCAGTCACTTTCTCCACCACTGTAAAGTTGCCTCTCTGTGCTTTTTTTATAAGTACTTTCATAATAATTGTTTGGATGATCTCTTTGCTATTGTACTTTTTGAATTTAAGTGCAGTACTGGACTGGTGTTGATATCTCATCAATTTACAGTTGAGCTGGCTAGATATAAATAATTCTATGCTAACAGTTTCTTTCTCACACTTCTTGCTTGTGGAACTCCCTTCTGGCTCCATGCTTTCCAGTCAACTTTAATCTACAAAAATTTAAATGCAATTTCAATCGCTATCTACTGTCCTTCTCATTACTCTTTCCTCTTCCTGCTCATTATTAATGCTACTGTTCCCAATTCTTTCACACCATGTAACTACTTGTGTTTTCATGGCTTTACTGCTTTATATGGGGTGGTACTGATTAAATATATCTCCTCTCATTCTCTCTCACTTTCTCTCTCTCTCTCTCTCTATATATATATTTATATATATATATATTAAGAAATATCAATATATGAAAATTATAATTCAATCAATGAAAGATGCTTTGAATGTTGATCAATCAAACAAAAGATAAAGAAGCATTGTTGACTGTTTAGCAAAGACAGAAAATAAATTACTCTCACTGAGATGAAAAAAAAAAAAGATGTCCATAAGTTGAATTGGATTTTGGAAAGCAATGTTTGCTCGGAAATGAATGTGTGTAGTCATGTAATTTGTTTGAAAAGATAGGCATCAACTCTTATTAAGTTCAAATATGCAACACAGCATGATTCAGTCGTAGAACCGATTCAAATGATGTTTTCCCCCTTTTCCAGTTGATATCAACAATTGGACGAGGAACATTATTACTCTCCTGTACATTCCAGCAGAAAAGTCTTTCCTCTGGGAGAATGTCCATCACTCTCAATTGCTCAGAGAAGTGGAAGAAAAGACTTGTGAGAACCTTGCAGATGCATGATGTCTTTATATTGGGTTAAAATAAAAGAATTTTGAATGGAAGTCATTTAAATGCAATCAATGTAAAATTGTCTGGCATAGTCTAAGTACAGATATAAATTTCTCTTAATTCTCTTAATTCACTGATTTCATATATATATATATATATATATATATATATATATATATATACATATGATAAAAATGTAATGATTAAAGTGATAAAAACAGTTTTAAGTTCTGCTATATTTATCAGTTATCAGGAAGAGAGCATATGTAAATATAAAATTATAAAAATATAAAAGTGGTCATTGAGGTAAACACCCAATGGCAACAGTCTATTTAATGTGTAAACATAATCTTCAGGCCATGTATATTGTTTTTAGGCTTGACTATTTATATATTGTTCAATGAAGCATTATGGGTAGTTATTGGGTAGGCAGTAATAACAATTATATTTCTAATTATTCTAGAATCTATTGAGTAGAAATAATATATATATATATATATATATATATATATATATATATATATATATATATTATAGTAAAAGAAGAAAGAACAGTAAGATATATAATCTGGTGTTCTTATTGATATTTTTATTTTTACCAAACAGTGCTCAATGTAAATTTACAGAGCATAAATATTATAATTTTTTTTTTTTTTTTTAAACTTTTCACCCCAGGCAAGGCTAAAAGCCACTAGCACACAAGGGGTTACAGAGGATTTGGAGCAAGAGCAAATAGGAGTGATAGAGGAAAGGATGTGGAGAAGGATAGTAGATAGATCAATGCAACTGGAGATGTCGATTGACGTTATATTTGAATAGTTAGAGATTATAGTTGTCAGGGAAACAGGAATAGGGAAGGGAATTCCACAGGCGTGAGGTGCAAAATATGAAGCTATTGGAGTAAAAGAGACGTCTACATTTAACAGTTTCAACAGTGAAAGGGTGGGAATGGGATACCAGCATCGTATGACGCTTGAATACATGGAGCCTGGGAACCAATGATAACAGCTCATTGAAGCAATTACTATGGAAGTATTTGTAAAAGAGACAAAGAGAGGCGACGGTGCATCTGTGAGAGAGAGACTGCAGACGAGAAGCCAGATCAGGGCCAATTACATTGTATATAATATATATATATATTGTTTATACATGTTTGTTAAAGACCATGGAAATTTTCTCTTTTGATAATATTTTTTGATCATACTAAACATCTTTAATAACCAAGTTAACCAATTACTAATACTTAAACACCTTGACCAATAATAAATTACTGATACCTAGACATCTCAACCATAATAAATTACCATAAGTAAACACTTTGATCAATAATAAATTTCTAATACCTAAACACCTCGACCATTAATAAATTACTAATAACTAAACACCTTGACCAATAATAAATTACTGATATCGTAACATCTCAACCAATAATAAATTACCAATAAGTAAACACTTTGACCAATAATAAATTGCTAATACCTAAACACCTCAACCATTAATAAATTACTAATACCTAAACACCTTGACCAATAATAAATTACTGATACCTAAACATCTCAACCAATAATAAATTACCAATAAGTAAACACTTTGACCAATAATAAATTTCTAATACCTAAACACCTCAACCATTAATAAATTACTAATACCTAAATACCTCGAACAATAATAAATTTTTCCATCCAATCTAATAAAAGCGGACAATTTAAAAAAAGTAATGATGATTGAGAGCACTTGCAAACCGAAAATTAGGGTTCGTCTTCTACCAACAGGACCCTGTCATATGAAAGATAACATGACAAATAGAAAGAATCCAAAAAAAGATTATCAAAAGAAAAATATCCATGGTCTTTAATGACAAGTGTCTAAACAATGATTTGCAGCCAGGATTCCAACTATACACAGTCCGCCAAATGTATACATACTTCAAGAAAGAAAAATTTGTCTTTTGTAGTTTTTTCAAACTGTGATAACACTCTTTACTGTAGTATTTCCTCAATAAATAGTATTACCCACAAGGCTGTAGTAGCAATAAGTCCTGAAAGATGTGTATTGCAGAAAACTGACTATTGGCCCTTAGACAAAAAATTGAAAATGCATGTACAGCAATCCCACTGCACAATTTGGCCACCATTGCCCAAATAGTATTTCGCCATACTAATAAAAGTCTGGAAGGTAAAGGCCATCATTTTGAGCATCTTTTGTGATTGTAGAGTCCAAAGGTAACTTGCATTAATCTTATGATATCTGAATAAATTTAGTATTACAATAAGTGTTTACTTACCTGAAGTGTGTATACATTTTTTGGCAGACCCAGTATATGTATTCTGCCACTGCCCAACACTTGGTTGACAGCCCTGTGAGTTCAAGTAAATATCAACAGAACTGGTTTGACATTTTGCACAGAGTACGGTCTCAGCACTTGCTTAAGATTGTCAAAGCAGTTACAATAAAACTGAGAAGACCAACTCTTTGCCAGCAAAAGGAGAGCTTTGTTCATTCCCTTCTTCTTTTGGGAGAACATTAATATATATGATTTTTCATTTCCTCTCTTGATGTATTTCTCGTACTTCCTCAGGTTTGTTCATCAGCTTTATTCATTTTTAATTTTACAATTATTTTGTAGCTTTGATTAAGACAATTTTATATTTTAGTCATAAACCAGTTAAATTTGTAGTATCAATTCATTGTTGATACATATATATATATATATATATATATATATATATATATATATATGATTGATTTTAAATCATTGTTATAATTTGTGGAGAAAAATGAAGCATTTCAGTATTACTCAATAATCTTGCTGCTGTGACCTCTATCTTCTGGTTTTCTCCTTCTATATTTTGGATATAGTCATTTCCTTATTTAATTTAAGTCAAAGGGAAAAAATTTTCAGAGTGGGATTTGTGCAAAAACAGACCCTTGTTACTTGGTGTTGACTTCAGTGTCCATTTTTATATTTAAACATTCTATATCTCTGATATTAAGCACTTTTAACCATAAATATAGCATACCTTAAAACTATTTTTATCATATATATATATATATAGAGAGAGAGAGAGAGAAGAGGTTATAGTAGTTCCAATGAGAGAAAAGTGTGTATATTAAAAAGAAGAAAGAAACCACAAACGTTTTTGGTTGTAATATGGATTTAAAAAAAAATATATTTTGCTTTATTTTCCATAATTTTGCTACAGTCTCGTAATCTTCATCAGGCAAAACGTGGAGATTTCCTCATATTATTAAAAATAATTAATGTTTTCCTTTATGTTTTTGATGATAAATATTCTCGATATGAGACATTCTCTTTTTTGTGTGTTGGTGACCCAAATGTCTTTCTTGAACTGGCAGTGAAAAGTTCTGCATGAACGGTTATAAAACAATTAAGTTTGATCTGAGAAATGGTGAAGGAGTTATTGGCATTCTTATCTTTTATTGACCCATGTGTGTTCTTAGATCTCTTTCCATTTTCTTGTTTTTTTGTCAGCATGCATGTATATATGTATATTCCCTCTCCATACATACACACAGTCTCATTATGACGAATTAGTAAACACATTTGTACAGATACACACACATACACATATACACTTATATACTATATTTATGATTAAAAGTGCTTAATATCAGGGATATAGAATGTTTAAATATAAAAATGGACACTGAAGTCAACACCGAGTAGCAAGAGTCTGTTTTATAATTTAACTCAATCTTCAATACTTTTGTGGTGTTGGGTCATGGCCTGAGTATTTATATATGCTGGTAATGGTGCATTATGGGTAGCAAGTTCATATCGAGAATATTTAATATTGAAAAACATAAAGGAAAAAATTAATTATTTTTTATAATTTGAGGAAATCTCCATGCTTTGCCTGATGAAGGTTGCGGGACCAGAAACCTGCGTAGCAAAATTATAGAAAATAAAGCATAATATTTTTTTTTAAAATCCACATTACAACCAAAAACATTTTCGGTTTTATATATAAATCATTTAATCAGGAGTGCCACTAGTACACAGGGTGTTACAGAGAGTGAAAGTGAAAGAAAAGACTGCGTTTTTTTTTGGGGGGTGGTGAGAAAAGGGTAACAGATGAACTGGATTCAACAGAAGATGGTGATTGACATTGCATTTAAATTTCTAGAGATTGTAGTTATCAGGGAAGCAAGTAAGCATTTCTCACACTTCCCACAGCTGAGAGGTGTGAGAAATGAAACTGTTGGAGTAGAAGTGGTGGTTACATTTAACTATTTCAACAGTAAAAGGGTGGGATATTGATACCAAACTAATAGCATGCTTAAATTCATGTAGTTGAGGCACCAGTTGTCAGAGCAGTTGTGATGAAAACATTTGTAGAAAAGACAAAGGAAAGCCACATCATGTCTTTGAGAAAGTGACTGAAGTTGAGATGCCAAGTGAAGATCAATTACATTGCAGATCATTCTTTGGATTTTTTCAAGAACCCCGAGATGGATAGCAACAGTATTCAATGCATATATATATATATATATATATATATATATATATATATATATATATATATGTATGTAAATATTTTAGAGGAAAAAAGTATGAGAAAGTGTAAATTTTTTGTGTGACACACTTTCTTCTTTAGGATTTCTTCAAATTAAAATGTTTTTGCGATATAAAAATATATTGTCTTTAATATATAATTTTTCCTCATATATAAGAACTTTATATATAATTTTCTTATATATATATGTGTGTGTGTGTAGTTCTTCCTTTTGTGTGTGGCTCTCTCTCTTTATGTATATATATATATATATATATATATATATATATATATAGACAAAAAGAAAAACCTGTCTGTCTGTCTGTCTGTCTGTCTGTCTGTCTCTCTCTCTCTCTCTCTCTCTCTCTATATATATATATATATATATATATATATAAACAAAAAGAAAACATATTCTTTTTCTGATGTGTGCCATCCTCAGATGGACATTATCAAAGCAAATGTCACACTTGCTTTGATAAAGTCCATCATAGGACAAAACATGTCGGTAAAGAATAGTTTTTCTATTTGTCTTTTTACTGATGTATTTTTATTTATATCCAAATTTTTATGGACACACACACACACACATACACGTATGTGTGTGTGTGTGTGTGTGTGTGTGTGCGTATAGTTTTTCCTGGTTGAATTTGCTTTTTTCTGATTTACCTGAAATATTAGATGTTCATAATAGAAAATATATAAAAATCTGATAGGAAGAGTGGCTTCTTGGTGCATGTTACTTTTGGTCTGCTGATCAAAATTCTCCTTATGAGATTTAAAGATCAAAGTCAGGGAATTATTATTTGGCTAACTTTCATCCTCAGTTTGAAGACCTTGGATGTCTAATATAAATGAAATGCCTCAATGAATTTACACATAAATAGCCTGAAAAATAATCTACTTTGAACATTGAATGGTAGAAATTCATGAGCGTACAATAGGGACATAAAAATGTATACAAGCTCTTTGCAAAATTTGCCATGGTATTTTCTTGATACATACCTATATGAAGAGATATATACATACTATATATATATATATATATATATATATATATATATAATGTGTGTGTGTGTCTGTGTGTGTGTGTACATACTATATATATATATATATATGTGTCTGTGTGTATGTGTGTACATGGGTGGTGTGAAAAGTTCTTAACCCAACTAAAATGCTCTTTCAATTTAAAAAACAATTTTATTTATCCTTTTGGTTTGAGTTTGATTTTGAGAAGTGGAATGAGCTGTAAACATTTCAGAAATTCCATATATATATATATATATATATATATATATATATATATATATATATATTTATAATTTCTGAAATGTTTACAGCTATACTCGGTATATATATATATATATATATATATATATATATATATATATATATATATATATATATATATATATATCTTTGTATCTTATATATATATATATATGTATATATATATATATATATATATTTATAATTTCTGAAATGTTTACAGCTATACTCGGTATATATATATATATATCTTTGTATCTTATATATATATATATATATATATATATATATATATATTTAGAATTTCTGAAATGTTTACAGCTATACTCGGTATATATATATATATATATATATATATATACCGAGTGGAACAGCAAAATTGTCCAAATCTTGTAAAAGCAAAATTGTGCATTTGCTAGATTATGCTTTGAACCGTTGTATCTTAGAAATGATTAAAGGTATCTTACTAGATTTCTCCAAGGTTTTTATTTATAACACTATTGGACTCTACTTTGAGCAATAAGAATGCATAATTACTCTCGAAGCCTAACAGTGATGAAATCGATCATAAATGAAAATGATATGTTCATCATTAATTAATCACAGCTAAGGATCGCAAAATCATGGAGGATTGAAATTAAGTTCAAATATATATATATATATATATATATATATATATATATATATATTATTCCAGGATCTATTTCTAACTTATTCAAGATTATCTTTATCCTCTCTAACCTTATAACCTTGTGTCCTTGTATAACAAGATGCGTGAGAAGTTTCATGTACAGTTTCATTTTCTAGTCTTTTTTTCACTGCTCTTTGCACTCTCATAGCTGAAACTCCTCTCTCGAATGTCAAATGTCTTATGGATTGAACTGGATCCTTCTAATTGATCTCTTTAGCTCTAAGTTGATGATCCATCTTTCTGTTGTGAACTCCTGATCCAGTTTTCATCTCTACTGTTCCCTCTTTTTTATACTTATTCACTGTTCTCTTGATGGTTCTTGAATGGACTTTGGAGATGGAAGCCAGAGTATGAATGTTGGTACCATTACTGAAAGCCTGACTGATCATACTCCTCACACCATTGTTCATTTGGGAAGACTGTAGGGCTAACACAAAATTGTTTTAGCCTGTTCTGTTACTAGGTGAATAACTCAAAGGGTTTTTATGGATGGACAGTTATGCTGTTACATGAGTTGGACAATTGTGCTGTTATACCTGGTATGTAAGGAAGAGATTATAGTTGTTCCAATGAGAGAAAAGTGTATATTTTAAAAAGAAGAGAGAAACCACAAACATTTTTGGTTGTAATGTAGATTTTTTTTAAAAAAATATTATGCTTTATTTTCCCTAATTTTGCAACATGTGTTTCAGGTCTCACGACCTTCTTCAGGCAAAAAGTGGATATTTCCTCATATTATTAAAATGAATAAATTTTCCTTATGTTTTTTGATGTTAAACATTCTCTTCTTTGTGTGGTAGTCCTGAGAAGTGTCTTGACAGAAAATGGTAAGTGTGACACTGAGATCCGTGGACGTATTTGGATGGCCAAGGATGCATTCCAAAAGCTGGGCAGAATATTGCAAGACAGGAGGATTTCTTTGATAACAAAGAAAAGAGCACTGAGCTGTTATGTGACATCTGTCCTTCTTTACGACAGCGAATGCTGGACAATTTCCTCAAAGATGAAGAAGAGACTCAAGGTGACAGAGATGTGGTTCTACGGAAGGATGCTAAGGATATCATGGACCGAGCGTGTGAGCAACAATGATGTCTTAGAGAGGTTGCAAACAAGGAGGAGGCTTATACTTAACACCAGGAAGAGGCAGCTGAAGCTTCTGGGACACATAATGAGTAAGGAGGGCCTGGAGAATCTGATACTCATGGGTCGAATAGAGGAAAAGAGAGACAGAGGAAAGCAGTGCATAACATACCTGGCGAGCTTGAGCAGGTGGATGACAGAACATAGTCTGGTGAGGAAGCAGAGAGAAGGAACTTACTGAGAGCTGCAAGGAATAGAGGGAGGCGGAGAGTCATGATCGCCTATGTCCTGAAAGGACATGACACATAAAAGGAAAAAGAAAGTGGCACAGATGTCTTTCTTGGACCGGTGGTGAGAAAGTTCTGTTTGAACGGTAATAAAACATTTAAGATTGGTCTGAGAAAGGGTGAGGAAAGATATCTGTATTCTTATCTTTTAATGACCCCCCTGTGTGTTCTTAGATCTATTTCCATTTTCTTGTATTGTGTGTGTTTTTGCTAGTATGCATATGTATATGTATATTCCTTCTCCATACATACATACTGTCTTATTACAAGGAATTAGTATACACACAAACACCCCCCCACACACATATATATATATATATATATATATATATATATATATACACACACACATACACATGTACATATGTATATATACATACATACACATACACACACTTCCTATGTTGTGTAGGGTTTGTATGTGTGCTTGTGAGTAATCTATTTGTTTTTGCCAATATGTATATATATATTCATGCTCCACAGATACCTACATTTGAGTGTGTGTGTATACATGTGAGTGGTTCGACCACTGTATTTGGCCATTATGTGTGCATGTTGTGTGCTTTTGTGTGTGGTGGGGTTATGATCTATTTAGTGCTGGTTTAAATTTGTTTATGAAGTTTTTTTCTTGTATTTGTAGGTAAGAATAATTGTTTGATATATTGGCATAATTTTAAATTCACCCTGGTTTCATTTGTAGATGTGATACAAAGAGTATTCTGTTGTCCGATAATTTGATGTTGCATTTGTGAGGGGAAACTCTGTTGTTTCGTTGTTGGCTGATATCTATATATGACTTCTTGCATTTTGTTGTTGGCTGATATCTATATATGACTTATTACATTTTGTGCAAATCACATTTTTGGAGTTGCATTTTAAATTTTTATTTATTATGAATGTTGCTTTGGGGGGGTTTTCAAAAGTGTAGGAGTTTCCTTCTATAATGATGTCACGAACCCCACATTATTTTTTGTTGCGTTTCGTGACTTCCTGTATTGTGTGTTGGTTAAATTTGGATGAGATTAATATGTGTTTCAGGTTTTTAGTTTGGCATTTGCTTTTAATTATTTTGGTTGTTTTTAATCTATTTTTCAGTTTGTCATTCTTGCTAAGTAGGTCTAGATTTTTTGTAATTTCTGTAAATAGTTCTGGATTGTTCTTGTTGTATGTTGAGACATATGCTAGAGTTTGTTTGAAATTACGTTTCTTTGGATTTCATAGTTGGTCTAAAGGAATTTTTTTTTGCAAGTTCAAAACCTATGTAGTTCTTCTAGGTGGGTTTTTCAGCAGTTTTTGTTAGACACTATAGTACAAACCCTATGTGCTAGAGAATAGGGGATGGATTTCAGGCAGCTTTTTGAGTGATGGCTCTTGAAATGAAGATATTGTTGGATGTTTGTAGGTTTGTGGTAGATATCTGTGATTATGTGGTTCTTTTTATTTCTAAAAAGTCTATCTAAAAATGGTAATTCGTTGAAATTATATTCTTGGGTGAATTTGATTTTTGGGTGTAAGTTCTGAAGTACAGTGTGGAATTGGTTAATATCACTCCATGAAGATTTCTAGAAAATGAAGCAATCATCTATCATTTTCAAGATTTAGTGAAGAGGGGTTTTATGTTTTCCCCATATATTTGTTCTATCTTTTCATAGAGGTTTTCATCTAGGTAAACTGATGTTAGGGTGGCATATGCTGGTACCATTTTCGTTCCTATTGCAGTACCTAGGACTTGGATATAGTTTTTGTTGTCAAATTATTATTATGTTATTGTTTAGAATTAGGTCTATACTATCAATAATGAATTCCTTAGTGAATCTGGGATGTTGTGTCTCTGGAGGTTTTTCAATCCAGAATGAGATTGCCTGTTTACCTAATTCATGGAGTATGTTGCTGTATAGGCTACTGATGTCAAAATTTGCCATAAGTGTTCCCGGATCTACTTTTTGTGGTATGGAGCTAAGGAAGTGAATATCGTCTCCGATGTAGCTTTTAATGCCACAACCATTTACTAAGCAGATTAAAAACTACATCAGATATGATATTCACTTCCTTAGCTCTAGCATATGTCCCAACATACAACAAATGTTCTATTAAATTAATTATCTATGTTATGGTGTTGGTTTGGGGTCTGTAGAGACAAACGCCAAATAACACGTAACAATAAAAAGGGTTTTAATAGGTTGGTAAAAAGGTACAGAAATCGCCTGAGTAGTCTATAACTAGCTCAGCCAGGAACGTCTCGGTCTTCTGTCTCTCGACGTGCCACTATTTAAAGTCTTTGTTCACAGACGCAAACAAGTTCATCTTCAAGAGGGGTAGTAGGTTTCCGACACAACAATCTACTACAAAAAATTTAAAACAGTTAACTTTATCATCAGCAAAGTCACACCTGCAAGATCTTAAATTAAAAAAACCAATATTATTTATGAATTTACATGTCCTTTAAGGAACTGGAGCATACCAAATTCATGAATAATTATATTGGATATACAACTACATGCCTATCAAGAAGGCTCACATTACATCTCTCTGACCACAGCTCAATTAGGTCTCATTTAAACACACATGGAAACCTAGCAATCTCCATCCACAACACACTTGTAGAATATACTGGTATAATAGACCCATCCACATGTAAAAATAGGCTAAAAGTAAAGGATACACTAATAATAAATAAAAAAATAAGAAAAATAAGAAAAAGACAACATTCAGACTCTGTCTATATTTCTGAGATGAGGTACTAAGTACAGTATTTACATTAGTCGGACTATTGTCCTCATCTTTGTCGCCATATTTGTCACAACGTTTTGGCCGTTGTACGCTCCGGCCTTCTTCAGGTGGTTGGAATTTCGAACTGAACCCTTTATTTCGATCACTGGGGTAGACTGTTCTAGTTCCACGAGCCATGTTTGATGGATGTCAGTTATCAGTTATCTCCTGCTAATTTTCCCTCTGAAAGTTCTCCACTGCCTGAACCGGGTATTGAACTCACACTTTTTGGGTCCTGTCAATGGCACAGTGAATAAAGGCGTTGGTTAGACATCTATCAAACATGGCTCGTGGAACTAGAACAGTCTACCCCAGTGATCGAAATAAAGGGTTCGGTTCGAAATTCCAACCACCTGAAGAAGGCCGGAGCGTACAACGGCCGAAACGTTGTGACAAATATGGCGACAAAGATGAGGACAATAGTCCGACTAATGTAAAAAGACAACATTGAATAACATCGACTATGAACGCAGTTACAATGTACAACGTGCTGACTGTTTTTGTAAAATAAAAAAAAACATTCCCATCACTCTAGAAACATAAAAGATTTAATAGATAATGGAATAAACAAAAGTGCTTGCATATATAGAACATTTGTACAATCTTTACACATTTAATGTCCAGAAAAAAAGAAAACACTTATACAAACACAAGAAAAATTGAATAAAATGCTTAATTGCAGTCCCTTGTCAGTTGTCTTTAATGGAACTTATATAAAAGAGGGATTGCTGCCAAATACACAATTATATCTATATATTAAAATATATATATATATATATATATATATATATATATATATATATGTTGTCATCCACAGTTTTACTGTTTCACAGCTCATTTATATTGTCATCCACTGTTTCACTGATTCACAGCTCATCAGTGTGGCTAGACATCTGATTGCCTCAAGATGGGATCAAAACCCAACTGATTGGTATCAGTCAGAGATTTTACTCGTAAGGCATTGCTTCACGGCAGGGATGAAGGTGAATTTTGACATTTAATTTTAGATAACCACGCCAGTGACTGAAAAACTTGATTCGTCTTAACGAAGATTCTTGCATCAGCAGCAGTAATAGTCACTGTTTGCAAATTCACTTTTCTCCCCGAAGACCTCAACCGAAATAATTTTTTCAGGAACATGTATATATATTCTCACCCACAGACAGACTGTTTCATAGCTCATTATCATGGCTAGATATCCCATTGCCTCAAAGACATATATATATATATATATATATATATATACATGACCTAATATTATCTTTATTATTATTATGATGACTATTATTAATAAATTAAAAGTTGACAATACTAATATGTAGTGGATTTTGCCAGACCAACTGCCTGTTCAAAAATATATTTGCCCTAGTTTTAAAATCAGAATTTAAAAAAAAAAATCATAGACAGAGAGAAATGAACAAACAAACTTATGCCCGTATATATGTCTAATATATCTAAGCAGATATTTGCTATCTATTGGTATCAATGAATTTTACACACATCACATTGATTTCTTAAAGAGATTCCTCTAATTTGAAATCAATATTTTCTGAAACAAAACTTACCAATTATCCAGTTATAGAGATAAACTGTTAACCCTTACAATTCCATAATTGAACAATTAAATGTCAAAGACAAGAGGGACAGAGGAAAACAGTGCATAACCCAGTTAATGGCAGAACAGAGTTCAGAGGAGATACACCTAAGGATGGTTCATTATGGGTAGGTCAGGGAAGAAGAGTACAATGGCTGAAGCATGGTGATAACAACATAAAGGATGATGACAATAGTTCACATGTACATAGTGTATGTAAATAAAAAATACCCCAATAGTTACAAATAACCACATTCTGAAAGACAACTAATAGCTTGTTAGATAATAATTTTGAAACGTAACTGTGACTGCCTACCCAGTAACCATTAGAATAATACAATAAACCGGAAATCCCTAACCCACCCATAATGAACTATTGACCAGCATATATAAATAGTCAGGCCACCATCCAACATGACAAATGGCTTGAAGATTGAGTCCAATATGAAACTGGAATTAGAATAATACAATAAACTGGAAATCCCTGACCTACCCATAATGAACCATTGACCAGCATATATAAATAGTCAGGCCACCATTCAATGTGACAAATGGCTTGAAGATTGAGTCCAATATGAAACTGGAATTAGAATAATACAATAAACTGGAAATCCCTGACCTACCCATAATGAACCATTGACCAGCATATATAAATAGTCAGGCCACCATTCAATGTGACAAATGGCTTGAAGATTGAGTCCAATATGAAACTGGAATTAGAATAATACAATAAACTGGAAATCCCTGACCTACCCATAATGAACCATTGGCCAGCATATAAATAGGCCACCATCCAACGTGTCAAATGGCTTGAAGATTGAGTCCAATACGAAACTGACTGTCAAGACTCAGTGTTGATTTCAGTGTCCACTTTTATATTTAAACATGCTATATTCCTGATATTGAGCACTTTATAACCTTTAACACACTGCATTATTCACTACTTTCCTTTCTACTCTATTGTTTTTCAAGGCTCCTCCATAGCACTACTTAATTTCAGTCATAGTCCTTTTCTGTTGCCATAGCAGGATATGACAACACAACTGCAAAATTCAAATATGGTATCATTCATTTATCTGAGTTACTTGCATTGCTAAAGGTGAACCATAGATATTGCATAACTTGAAACTATTTTTTGTCATATATGTATACGAGACAGAAAAACCATAACCCTTTCAATTCCATAATTGAACAATTAAATGTTGAAGGCAAGTGGGACAGAGAGAAAACATCGCATAATCCACCTAGTGAGCTTGGTTGACAGAACAGAGTTCAGAGGAGATAGCAAAAAGATAAACATCTAAGTGTGTCTAAAAGAAATCTGCAAACAAAACTCATGTTATTGTTCCTGAAGTTTGTATTTTAAGATATCATTGTGTCTTTTGACATAGTTTTAGTTCATAAATACTATCAAGATTTTCTTGTGGATTTCTTTCCTTTTTTACACTATGTTTCTTCGAGACCTGAGGGACCATGACTCTCTGCAACCTTCTATTCCTTGTAGCTCTAACTAAACTTTGTCATCTTAGTACTCCTCCCAAACCCTATTCTATCATCCATTTATACAAGCTTCTCAGGTAGGTCACTTACTGTTGCCCTCACTTCCTCTTGCCATCCTGTGTGTTTCAAATTCTCCAAACCCTCCTTATCTCATTGTATGAATGAGAAATTTTAACTCTCTATCTCTCTCTCTCTCTCTATCTCTCTCTCTTTCACTAAGTAGAAATTTCTTCTTTGTTTCCATTTTCCATAAAAAACTTCCTTGCTGCTTACATGTTCCATCCATGGTATTCTCAGTATCCTGTAAAGCCACATCTCTGTTGCCTCAAGTCTCTACTTCATCTGTCCAGTATTCACTGCTATAGAGGAGGACCAATTTTAGATAGGAGTTATTATTCCTGAATTTTTTCTTTCTTTTCTTTCTTATCACCCCAAGCAGGGCTGGAAGCCACTAGCATGCAAGGGGTTACAGAAGGTTTGGAGGAAGAGCAGATAGGAGAGATTAAGGAGAGGATGTGGAGAAAGATAGTGGATCGATCAAGGCAAGGGGGTTACAGAAAATTTGGAGCGAGAGCAGATAGGAATGAAAGGTGAAAGGATGTGGAGAAGGGAAGTGGATAGATCAAGGCAACTGGAGATGTCGATTGATGTTACACTGAAATAAGATTGTATTATTTCTATCATTTTGGCTGAGTAAGTCATTGAGGGAAAATGGCTCTCCACAACTTTCTATGCTTTAGAGTTATATGCTATGTTTGTTTCTCTCAGTGCTTGTACTACTATCAATTTACCTGAACTGCTAATAATGATGGCATGGAATTCCTTACTTCATTTTGTCTTGTATATTTGATCTGCATTTCACAAAGAATATCATTTTCATTTAATATTAGCATTGATATTATTATTATTGTTTTATTTCCTTTGATGTCTGTTGTATGCTCATTTCCTTCTGGGTCCCAACCAGAGACCTAAGGTCAGAAATGCCATCAGGACATTTTCCACAAAATACAAAAAAAAACAGATACATTTTACATAAAGTGTGAGCTGTGTTTGAGAGTACAATTTTTTGCATTTCTTTAAGGCATGGGCTACCAGGAATCCCTTCAATGAGTCTATTCAAACCTTTTCCACTCAAACTGAGGGCTCCAACTACAACTAGAATTATTGATGTCCTTGTGTGCCACATTTCCACTTCAAGATCCTTGTATTTTGATAGTTTTTTTGAAGATCTTCAAAGATACATTACAGTCTGCAGGGACTGCCATGTCATTAAGAAGGCACATGTTTTTATATTCTCTGATCACAATTTCTATTATTATTACTACTAATAATAATAATAAATTAAAATTTCACAATACTAATATATAGTTATTTTGGATTTTGCCAGTCTGACTGCCTGTCCAAAAATATATATATTAAGATGTGTTGAAATTTTTTGAACCAATCCATTTCACAAAATCTGATCAAGGACCAAACATTGGTCTTTTTTAAAATGGTTCCTTGGTTAGGTCAAATATATATATATATATAGGAAAAGAAATGCGTATGTACCTGAACAGTTTTACTTAAGAAGCATTATTGTAAAAATGTTGAAAGTTGTCATAAATTGAAAAAAATTAACATTTCATGCTTGAGCATGACCATAGTAATGATGCTTGTACTGACTTACCCTAACTTCTGAACCAAGAAAAAAAGACATTGCATAATGTTATGGGAACTTACCTATGACAACACAATGAACTCTTCCTGACACCATAAAGACTGCGCCTCTCAAGAGAGATGGAGGAACGAGTTGAGACGGAATCGAGGTCGAGCCAATAGTAGTTCACTCCAAACCAGACTGACAGTCATACTAACACCTTCAAGATCTTGTATTCTTATTCTGTGTAATATATCTTTGTTATTTCTACTCTTGTGTTCGTGTTGTTCTTCCTTGGTCCTAACCTTGGACCATAACAGTGGTGACAAGGATATTGGACCATAACACATAACCATGTTTAACTTTCCAATGATAATTAAGTAGAAACTATTCTTTGGTTGTTCCAACTCTGTGCAAGGCTGACTTGAGCTCAACCATGAATATGATACTTGTACCTACCTAAACTAACTTCTGGCCAGAAAGAGAACAGACATACTCAAGGAGCATTGAGAACTTTATTTCGCTACTGTCTCCATAAATAGAATAAAAGTCTATAGTAGGAACTCCTGTTTTGTATGCTTCTATGTTTATTTATTGAAAATGCACCTTCACCTAAAATACACAAAAACACTGAACTTTTTAATCTCCATACTATCATATCTCTCCTATCCCTTGTAGCTTCCTATCCCTTATAGCACTAAATAATGTTTATTCCCTTATTATCTCTCTGAGTCCCTGTTGTGCTATCCATTTACTCAAGCTTGTTAGGTAAGCTACTCAATGTTTCCATCTCCTTCTCATATTTTCAGTATGGTATTCTCAGCACCCCTTTGTTGGGCCATCTCTCTGTTGCCTAAAATTTCCTCTTCATCTGTGAGGAAATTGTCCAGCACTTTGTCATATAGGAGGACTGATATTGCATAGCAGTTCAGCATTCTTTTTTTTGTTCCAAATGAAATTGTCCTATCTCTTAATACTTTGCTTAACTTTAGGTAGGCATCTTTCACTGTTTAGCTTTTCTCTGTATAGTATGTGATCCATAGCAAGAAATATGAGCTGGTCTGAACTGAATTTAATATCAATAAGGAAATTTTGTGATCTGTGATGACCCCAATATATACTGAGCTCACTCCAGTAGATTTTGCACCAGCGTAGACTGCTGCATTGCAGTGTTGACTTGGAAGGTAATTTCCTAGCCACCAGATACAGATTTGCATCTTACAGGATATCTGCAACAGTTTGCATAATGAGTGGTCAACCCTGCTGTGCTTTTGATATTTATATATGGGGTAATAACATGACAGAAAGGTAAAAAAGGAGAGTTTCTCACATCTTCACGAGAAGAAGAATCCATGTTTGGGGAAAGCACCAAAGCCACACACACTCATACCAGCATCAATGGATGAAGTCCAGAAGTAAATTTAATAGATTTAGTCATGTGTACTTGGTTTTACATTGATAACATTTCACTTGTGAATTTGGATGATTTTTATGTTCAAATTGGTTTGTTTTGGTCAAGACAGACTGATGGAACCTATCACACTTCAAGCTGGTTGTTGACTCATGGCCTTATCTCATTGAAATACTGATTCTTGTACAGTCACCAAGGTTAAACAATGGTCAGTGTCGAAATGGGTGACTACTTGGGAATATCAGGTGCTGTAAGCTTGGATGTATGGGTGGTGTAATGCATAACAGCTTGGAATAGGGCATTGGAGAGCTGAGTTCCAATTCCAGTCAAGTTCTTTATATTCACTTACACACATGTAACCTTCAGAAAGGTATGGACCTACCTCTTTTTCACCAACTATAGATTAATTATCAGGACTTATATCAGTGAATCATTATTATATAAAAAAAAAAAATATTACAATCAAAAAATATCTTTTACTTTAAATAATCTGCAAAGGGTTGATAAGCTGTAAAAAAATAATTTGATCAATCTGTCTGGATTGGTATGAGCAATCTTTTTCATGCTATACAATTTTAAAAATGAGCATTTGATTCTGTTAAATGCTCCTGATGCTTTTATCAAGCTGAAACACCAGTTCTTGGACAACCACCAAAGTTAAGGAACATCGATTCTGATCAGTACCTAGATGGGTGACTGCTTGGGAATACCAGATGCTGTAAGGTCAGTGGAGTAATGGATAGCGGCTCAGATTGAGGAATCGGTTAGCTGAGTTTGAATTCCAGTCAAATCCATTACATTCACTTACGTGCTAATACTCTTTGGAAAGGTAAGAATCCTCTTCTTCTCCCCCTAGCTATGGGTAAATAGCAGGACAGACTGGGTTCTGTAGCCTTGGATGCCAACTGGTCTACCGCAGAAAGAAATAGCAACCTACTGTGGGAAAAAAATCAGCCTTGTCAGTCATGTATCGAAAGATACATGATCGCCTAAGCATGTATCATGCATGGCACATAACTGAACTGAAGGTTGGATGTGCAGGTGGTGTAATAGATAACAGCTTGGAATTGAGCATCAGAGAGCTGAGTTCCAGTTCCAGTCAGGTTCATTATATTCACTTATGCTCAAATATGATTGGGAAAGGTATGAATCTACCTCTTCTTTCACCAGCTATGGGTTACTTTGGGCTTGTGTCAGTAAATTATTATGATCTCCAAAACATTCTTAGAATATAAAAATATTTTCTGGCATAAAATAACCTGCAAAGGGTTGATAAGCTGTAAAAAACAAATCCATCAGTCTTGATTTGCATTAGCAACCTGTTTTATGGTGTACAATTTTTAAAATGAGCACATGTTTCTATTGAATCATTAATATTTACCCTCCCACCTAAAAAAATTTTTTACAATCTAAAAATATTTACTGGCTTTAAATAACCTGCAAGGGGTTGATAAGCCATAAAATCAAATTTCAATCAATCAAGCTGGTTGTTGAATTTATAGTTTTCCTTTGCCTAGTTGCCCTACCAAAGCCAAAGACCCAGTTTGCCCTATTATTTACAAAGGTTTAAATTCAGCATTTTCCTTCTTCCTGGCTGGTTGCCACCCAAAGTAAAAGAGAATATTATTTTTGTTTTATCTCTGCTCATTTTTCAAGCTACATTCAGACTTGCCCTGTTCAGTTCATTTAACATTACTTGTGATTCATATGATAATTCTGATATATATATATATATATATATATATATATATATATATATATATATACACCTATTATATACATAAATGGCACTACAAGTGCAATCCATGTCATTCCTATATTGATCCAAATGACCTCATGCACTAGTCCAAGTAAATAAAAGTTGGCAGTAACTTGAGTTATATTTGCCTGCCAAACTGAATTAACCTTCAAATGAACCAACAGCCTTTGTTCTTTTCATCTGATTTACCCCTCCATTAAGTAGTGATTTTACGGCCATTGTAGTACATCAGCCAAAATTTCATAAATAGAATCATATGCAAAGCAGAATAATATTTTTAGAATAATAAGTGAGAATTTGAATGTCTGAAACTTTTTACTCCCACCAAGAACTATTGCAAGCAAAAAATCTGGTATGTTATCTGACTAATTATTTAACGCATATCTTCCTGCCATCAGTTTAAACTGACGTCTTCCATTTTCTATATGTTAGAGGACATTTCAATTAAAGTTTATATTCTTGATTTCAGATAAAACTTGGAAATTTCCCAACATATTTTAGTGAAATTTTAACTTTCCAAAATTATAGTTTGTATTTATAGTTTTAGATTCTATGAAGGTATCAGTTTAAACAAACACCTTTTTTCATTTTTTGTGATCATTTTGCACAAAGTTCATATTTTCTTCATTTTAGATGGAAATTTTCAACATATTTCAGTGAAATTTTCACTTTTCAAACATTATAGTTTATTAAAGCTTTAAAAAAAGACATTTTCAAAGTATATATAAATATATATACAAAAAAAGTATATATAAATACATACTAAATTATATAAAACCAAAGGGAAAGAATAAGAAAAAAAATTACTCTAAAGTAAGGAATCAAAAAAATATAGCAATGAAAAAGGAACACTGCTTCCCACAGGGTCACCAAAGTTAAGCCACATTGAGCCTGGTATCTAGATTTGTTGCGTCGGAAACCTACCACCCCTCTTGAAGATGAACTTGTCTGCAGCTGTGAACAAAGACTTTAAATAGTGGCATGTCAGTTGACATGAGAGAGACCGGAAGACAGAGAAGTTCTTGGCTGAGCTAGTTATTGACTACTCAGGCGATTTCTGTACCTTTTTACCAACCTATTAAAACCCTTTTTATTGTTACGTGTTATTTGGCGTTTGTCTCTACAAACCCCAAATCAACATCATTACAAGATGGGTGACCGCTTAGGAATGCCAGGTGGTGTTAGCTTGGATGTGAGTGTGGTGTTATGGGTAATGGCTTGGAATTGTTAATTGGCAAGCTGAGTTCCAGTTATGTTTCAGTTGGATTCATTATATTCACTTATACATAAATAACCTAGGAAAGGTATGAATCTACTCCAGCTATGGGCTAATTAGTAACACTAAACAATTATCTCCTCCCCGCAAATTCTTACAATCTAAAAATATTTTCTTACTTTACATAACCTGCAAAGGGGTTGATATGCCATAGGAAACGAACCAATCAATCATCAATCAAATAGTGACATTCTCCTACCCCATGATGCAATTCAGTCTGCCCAAAATTTGGGAATGGCATGCTATAATACCTGGAATTTGCACCTGAATCTCCAATACAAACATTTCAGAGTGCATGGTGTCAATCTGAGGACAACGCAGAGGATACGGAAAGAGTTGAATAAGTCTAATGGTGATTACAAAGTTATGCTTCCCTGGGTTAAGAGGGTGGCTGCTGGAAGAACCTCTGTCTGGCAACAGGACTCTGCACCATGCCACACAAGCAGAAGAACCCAGTCATGGCTGTCAGACAATTTCCCACAACCACATCACCTTTTACATCTGGTTACCTAACTTCCTAAACTGCACCTCCTTGATTATTATGTGTGGGTTGTAGTTGAGCGAGAGACCAACAAAACTTCTTGTAACACCACAGATGAGCTAAAGGCAAGGAATATGACATCGTTCACCAACTTAATCAAGGAGACCATCCAGAAATGATGCAGGAGATTCCAAAGTCTTCTGGAGGCCGTGGTCAAAACCAATGGCAATTTATAGAAATAAATCTACTCTTTGGTATTTGAAGATATTTTTGTGTAATTTGGGTAAATATATCTATTAAAATGAGATGTCAGTGTTATTTTCATTTTTGCATAATTTAGATGATAATTTATTCTTGTATATATATATATATATATATATATATATATATATATATAGGGTGTATCAAAACTACTTTTACAAACTTAGGGAGCAGGTTCTTAACACCCCCAAAAAGGTAAAATGTGCATATAAACATGTCCAAAAGGCCATTGTTGTATCTCAGCAACTCATAACAAATGTTTAAAATGCTCTCCACTTGCTTCTATGCAATCATGCCCCCATCAGCTCATTGATTGGTGCACCCTTTCAAATACTCCCACATACTGCCGAATGGTTTCACAAGCCCCCATGGCATGTTGATGAAGTGTCTCTGCATTATAAATGTCTGCTGCATAAACCAATTGTTTTAGGTGGTCCCACAGACAAAAATCCAAAGGTTTGCAGTCAGGGGAATGTGCAGGCCATGGAACTGATCCTCTCCTACCTTATCAATCTTTTATGGTAGATGCCAGCCAGTGCATCATAAACGATGTGACCGAAATGTTCTGGGGCCCCCTCATGCATGAACCACTTGCGTCTTCATATTAGCAGGGGGACATCCTCTAGCAGGTCTGGAAGTGTGTTTGAAAAATTCCCTGTAGACAGCCCCTTGTAAGATGTGCTTGACCTACCAGACTGTCACCTACGATTCCAGCTCAAACATTAATTGTAAACTGATGTGGGTGTCTAGCCTGTATTGTGCCAAAGGGATTTCGATCTGCCCATAAATGTTGATTGTATAAATTTGTTATTCCATCTCGTTCAAATGTTGCTTCATCCATAAACAAGATTGAAGAGACAAACAATGGATTGGCAATTTGTGCAATAAACCATTGGCAAAAGTTCTCCCGTGGTTAATGAGTAGAGGGCAAAAGACCCTGCGCACATTGCAAATGATACAGGATCTGCTCTTCTTAAAGTACCCTTCATGTGGTACTGTAAGATGTACAACATGCTAGGACCTCTTGACATGTCCTGATACATGGATTGTCTACAACTGCCTGTAGAATGTGATCTTCATGGCCATAATTTTTTGCTGCCATGGATCCTGTTTCAGCAATGGGAAAATAAATAGCAATAAAAGTTGAATGACTCGACAAATGTGCACAAATGATAAATGTAGCACAGTCTACATGGCAACATCTAATTTAAACTTTCATTAAACTTAACCCCAAAAATGAAGGATTTGTGGATATATATTTATATGGACGCTTGTTTTGGTGTGAGGAACCCACCCTCAAAGTTTTTAAAAGTATTTTTGATACACCCTGTATACATTTGTATATATGTAAATTAAGGACAAAGCAGAAAGATAATTTTGTCTGGCATGTTTCATCTTTTTAGACTTCATCAGACTAAAGTAATATTTTTTTTATGTAATTGTATATATCTATGGAGAGGAGGGGTAATATAAAAATGAAAATATCAGTTATAATAATGCATAGAGAGTAGACACTGAAAATGGTGGATTGTTGATATTTGTAGCTATTAAATTAAATTTTTTTCTCTTATACATATATATATATGAAAGGCTACAGGCAAAGAAAGACTATTTTTTTAACTTCTTTATTAATTATTCTTCTCAAACTTATGATATAAAATTTGATCTTTGAAATAGCAAGCAGCATCTTTCAATAAGGTTTTTCCTTACAATTTTTATCACCTTCACCTACATAAAAAGAGTCGTGATCTTTTTAATGTTTAGAAGAATAGTCAAAAGCACTTGGTTTGGAATAAAGACTTCATGTATTGTATTCACTATTCAAATCGAAACCCAGGTCCTACTCACTCATGTCAGAGGAACTGCTCTCTGGTTGACTATGTATTCAGGGGTTTATCAGTTATTCCCACACATAGCTAATTACTTGTTGTTGAGGCTATTTAACCCATACTTGGGGTGGATGCCCATTGACTCTGCGGAGTTCATATGCCTTTTAACAGTTCTTGTTTTTTGTGCTATTGGTGTTCCACTAACTCTTCTCACCAGATATACACCCGACAGCAAATTCTCTGATTGGGGGATTGACAGATTTGAGACTTAGCATGGAACCCCCTCTTAATTGCATTCTTGGAAATTTTTGGCGGGGATAGCAATGGGAAAAATCTCATTTCATTCTCTTGGATTTCCTTGAAATCTTGTTCCTTTTAGGCGGGATTTAATTTTTTAAGAGTAAAATGTTGCAAGGGTAGAGATCTAGGAAATATGGTGGTTGTTGGACCTGGGGAATGTTGTCCTTCACCAAAAACTGCTGCACAAGCCATGTTCACTGATGGAACCTCTGTATACTGGTGAGAGGACTACACTTTCCTTTGAAGCACTGCTATAAACAATGGAAGTGAGCGGGAATGTTATGATTAAGTGTGTATGTTCGACAGAGTTCAAGGTCAAGTTCTGTGCCTAGTGGCTTCACTCTGCTCCCTCTAGCTCCATTACCATAGCACCAGTCCTGATAATTTTTGATCAGACCTCATATATATATTAACTAAATTGTGTACCATTATAATATTACTTTTACATAGTCAAATGTGCTAGTCTAAATACACACCAAATGTACTAAAACTTTAAAAGTAACAGTAACAGAAAAACAAAATCAACATATAGTGGAAAAAAGTATGCTTTAACTCCTTCACTGCCAATTATTTTGGGAAAAACGTTTCATTTTCAAACTAAGTTTTTCATTTGTTTTAATATAGTAACTAAGAAAGTGAAGCGCCTTGAAGTACCCGAGTGGTGGCCAACACCTCTGCTAGATGTATGCGTTGATAATTGGACTTATTTCAAGCTTAAAAGGGCATAAAACGAATAAAGATTGATGTATAAGCATGTCTGTAGCTGGTTTTTGAACATTGTTTATTCGCCTGTGTCTGAAAAAGACACTTTTGGTAAAAAGCCAGGGTAGGGGTTAAATACACACCAAATGTACTAAAACTTTAAAAGCAACAGTAACAAAAAGCAAAATCAAAATATGGCAGTGGAGAAGTAAAAAAAAAATGTGCAAAAATTAGGACCATCTTTATTTCTTGATTGATAACTAAGACTTTCTTCAAGGTAACTTTTATTGTGTTTTCTATACAAGGTTATAGAGCTCCCCACCCCCCGTCGTCTTTAGCTACGCTACCTAAAGTGCATGCCTATAGATAGATAAACTGAGCAAATATACAAAAATAGAAAGCATCTCAATGGAGACTGCGAGTGTGAGAGACAAAGATACAAAAGGAGAGGGGGAGAAAGAGAGAGAAATATATTTCTGTCCACACAAATATCTGCACACGAAAACGCACTCACTTAGAAATAGAGAAAGAGAGAGAGAGAGAGAGAGATACTGTACGAATGAGAGACAAAAATACAAAGAGAGATAGAGAGAGGGAGAGAAATATATTTTCTATCCACACAAATATCTACGCACTCACTTATAAATACAGAAAGAGACAGAGAGGGTGATAGAGAGACTGCAAGCATATATATATATATATATATATATAAATACAGAAAGAGACAGAGAGGGTAATAGAGAGACTGCAAGCATATATATATATATATAAATACAGAAAGAGACAGAGAGGGTGATAGAGAGACTGCAAGCATATATATATATATATATATATATATATATATATATATATATATAAATACAGAAAGAGACAGGGTAATAGAGAGACTGCAAGCATATATATATATATATATATATATATATATATATATATATATATATATATGCAAGTATATATATATATATATATATATATATATATATATATATGCTTGCAGTCTCTCTCTATATATATGCAAGTATATATATATATATATATATATATATATATACTTGCAGTCTCTCTATTACCATCTCTGTCTCTTTCTGTATTTATAAGTGAGTGCGTAGATATTTGTGTGGATAGGAAATATATTTCTCTCCCTCTCTCTATCTCTCTTTGTATCTTTGTCTCTCATTCGTACAATATCTCTATCTATCTCTCTCTCTCTCTCTCTCTCTCTCTCTGTCTCTTTCTATATTTATAATTGAGTGTGTTTTTGTGTGTAGATATTTGTGGGGATGGAAATATATTTCTCTCTCTCTCTGTATCTTTGTCTCTCGCTCTTATATATATATATATATATCGAGAGAGAGAGAAAAATATAATTTTATCCACACTCATATCTCCACAAAAACACACTCACCTATAAAGGTAGAAAGAGACAGAGAAGGAAATAGAGAGAGAGGTATAGAGGACGTGAAAGCAAGAGACAAAGATATATATATATATATAAAGAGATAGAGAGCTATCTTAAAAATATAAAGAGTAAAAAAAAGATTCTTGTATCTGTTTAACCCATTACCTGCCATGAGCCCCATTTGGGGATCTGTTAAAATTAAACTCACTACATGTTATTCCTTGTATTTACATTGAATTGCTTACATACATTGCATTTGCAGAGGTATATTTTTATTTTACAACACTTAGCCTTTAAAGTTTTTATTATTAGCCGTAAGTAAACACTTTCTGTCGTAATTTTACATTTCACGAGTAGAAAAATAATGACTATTTTGAAAAGTATTTTTTATTATTTCTTATCAATATTATTTTTTGATGTTTTATACACATATATATTTGATGTTCTAGTTTCTATTAAAATGACAATGGTAACTAATGAAATTGAACATAAGGAATAAATAAACTCCTAAAATACCTGTCTGGGCCAAAAATGTACATTAAAAAAATTTGGCAGTTAATGGGTTAAAAAAGTCAAAGAAAAGCTAAGCCCTATTGAACTTCACCTGAATGCGTAAATGGGATCTTGATTCTCACTTGGTGTTTCACTATTTGTGACTTTTTTTCAGACTAAGTAAATCTCCCAAAATATCTCCAGCTGTAACATTGAGTCAATTGCTTCATCCACCACAAGGAAAGTTGGCTCCATGTGCCGGGCCAGGAAATTTTTCTCCTCGGAATCGATCCTTCAAATCTACAGATCAACCATTCGCCCTTGCATGGAGTATTGCTGCCATATATGGTCTGGAGCCCCTTGTGTTTGCCTCAGGGTTCTTAATAAGATCCAGAGACAGGTACACAACGTAATTGGCTCTGAGCTGTCATCTCGTCTGCAGTCGCTCTCTCATAGATGTGCCGTCTCTCTGTCTTTTTTACAAATACTTTCATGGTAATTGCTCCGATGAGCTGCTTTCGCTGGTTCCCAGGCTTCATGAATTCAAGCGTCCTATGAGGCTGGCATCCCGTTCCCACCCTTTCGCTGTTGAAACTGTTAAATGTAGACGTCTCTTCTACTCCAATAGCTTCATATCTCACACCTCTCGCCTGTGGAACTCCCTTCCTTATTCCTGTTTCCCTGACAACTATAATCTCCAACTATTCAAATGTAACGTCATTCGACATCTCCAGATGCCTTGATCTATCCACTATCCTTCTCTCTATCACTCCTATCTGCTCTTGCTCCAAATCTTCTGTAACGCCTTGCATGCTAATGGCTTCCAGCCTTGCTTGGGGTGAAATGCTTAAAAAAAAGAAAAAAAAAAAGAAGAAAAAAAAAGCCATAATTAACAAGCTAATCCTAGAAAACCACTAATGTGGTAGGTTCATTTTTCATTGGGCACTCCACTTGTGAAATACACTGTTTTCTTGTTTATTAGTATGAAGCTTAGAGGCACGATAAAGCAGAGATTAGTAAAAAAAAAAACATATTTTAAGAATAAAGCCAAAGCCAGGCTCAGAATGTTTTTAAAGTAAAATTTCACATTTCTCAAATTTTGAGTTAATTTTTTGTAATAAATCCCTGCTCTTTGTAATTAGAAATTTGAGTTTATTCTCTCCCAACAGGGAAACAAAGAATTAAAGATGCCTTTTACAGAGAAATGACTAACAAAAATATAAATAAAAACTAAAATTTTAAAATTTACCCGAGCACATGTAACATTACTTAAAGAGACTCTCGTGATGAAAAGACCTTGCAATTGTGATCACCCTGACAACTTAATGCTATCTCCCACTTCGACTGAAATTTTCTAACTCTCATTTTGGCTATATTTTAAGCAGTGAAGTGATCCTAAGGAAACTTGAACTCTTACCAGAATTTATTATTGTTGGGCACAACCTTAATGGCATAAGATACAGAGATGATACTGTGATATTGCTGCCATATCAGGTATGGTGCTCCTGCTATACATCTCAAGAATCCTGACAAAATCCAAAGAAGTGTCTGCAATGTAATTGGTCCTGACCTGGGATCTCGTCTTATTTTCCCACCACCAGTTACTCTCTTTCTTTTTTATAAATACTTTCATGGCAACTGTCCTAATGAGCTTTCCTCCTTGGCTCCTCAACCACATAAACCTAAGCATACTATCAGGTTGGCAACTAGGTTTCGTTGTTTTCCTATTGAAAAAGCACATGGCCCAGCAGATAAATGTATTGGTTGAAGTAATCCAGTGACTTGACTGAAAGAGTTATGAGTTCAATACCTGGCCACGGCAGAGGTGGACAAAAACTTGGAGAGTTGAGTTAAAGGGAAATAACTGAAACTGAGATATCCAGAAGAGTCATGGCATGTGGAACTAGAACAATCTACCCGGGTGGATGAAATAAAAGAGTTCAGTTCAAAATTCGAATCGCCTGAAGAAGGCCGAAATGTACAACAGCTGAAATGTTGTGAATATATGGCAATAAAGATGAGGACAACAGTGTAAATAATGTGAATAAATAGGTGTATGAAAAAAGGCAGGCATCAGTTTAAACTGATGCCAGGGGTATATGGATTGAAGAAATGAATGTGTTCAAGGATCTCAGATTACATAGTATTGTGTCCAAAGAGGTTTATCCTGTTTTGTGTTGTTCATCAATAATGAACTGATATCCTGTCATTTATTTCATACAAATGGAAAGCAACAGGCAAGAAATTTAATGGGGGATTATTTCCCCTTTCTTAAAGTGAGTTGTTTTTGAACATTTTTTTTAAAAATAGAAGGCTAATTCTGATATCTATTTGTGTTTGGCTTCCCTCAGGCTCAAAATTGCAATTTCTTTTCTTTCTTCACGTGACTTACAATTGTTAAATCTACACTGATACGTAAAACACTATTTTCTTGCTGCTGAAATTGATTGAAAATATCTTCTTTCTTTGATAGATGTAAAGTAAGCTTCCACACCTGACTCCTCATACTATCCTCTGCCTTTATAGAAGCCAGATCAGGCCGAAAATGGACTCAGTCAGTCAGTTAAGGGTTATATGTGAGTCATGCTTGGATGATCATGTATCTTTCGATACATGATTGAGGAAAGAGAAGATGTTTCCCACAGTAGTTTGCCATTTCTTACTGCTGTAGACTGGTTACCAACCAAGGCTAAAGAACCCAGTCTGTCCTGCAATGCAATCCATAGCTGGGGGAGAAGAGATGAATTCATACTTTTCCCAAAGAAATTTGTGCGTAAGTGAATATAACAAACTTGACTGGGATTCGAACTCGGTTCTCCGAGTTCTCATTCTGAGCTGATATCCATTACACCACAAGGCACATCCTGAAAATGGAGTACTGTTGCTATATTTGGGTGGAAGCTGCCCAGACCTCACTTTCCAGTCTTGATAGAACTCAAAATCATCTCCGAGTTCTTGTTGGAGAAGAATTATTTTTCACTTTCCAACCTCTCTCTCACAGGCAGGATGTGACGAGTCTCTCGCTGCTCTATCGCTACTACTATGGAAAGTGGTCGGACAAACTGCATCTACTGGTTCCACCAGGTCTGGCCTTCATGCCATTCCACTTACATTGTAACAAACCACCTGTATTCCATTGGTGAGAAGTAAATTCCACTGAAACAGCTTCTTACCTATGGAACAAACTCTTAAGAGAACGTTTCCCCGATTACTACAATCTTAACCTGTTTAAGTCCAGAGCCAACCATTATCTTTCCCCTCCTATTCATATAAACTACTTCTTAACATAACTCTCTGCCTTGAGTGGCCACTAGGTGTTGTCTGGGGGTGAACCTTACAGTAAAAAAAAAAGATCCCATTTACATGTATTTTGTTTTCATTACAATAATTAAATATCATAAAAAAACATATTTTCTTCCCCAAAATTCAAAACAATAAAAGAACAGGAATTCAAAACAAGCAAGGCAGTAATATCTTTCCATTTTCTCTAAAACTTTGTTGCTGCTCACATGTTCAGGCCATGGTATTCTCAGCATCTTTCTGTAGAACCACTTTTCTGTTGTTACAAGTTTCTTTTTCATCTGTTATTTAAAATCTCTCCAGCTTTCTGTCAAAACATTTTTCTTTTTTTAATCATTTCACCCAAAGCAAGGCAATAATGCCACTAAGATGCAAGAGAGTGAGAAAATGTCAGAAAAAGAAAACTTTGTTAAGGAAAGAGAACAATAAAAGAACAGGAATTAAGATAGAAGATAACCGTAGGCATTGCATTTAAATAGAAAAAAACATGAAATTTTCATGGGTAGTTGTAATTATTTTTATAATCTCTTTACCCCAAGTAAGGTAACAAAGTCACTAAGATGCAAGGGGTTACTGGGTATGAAAGAATATGAGAAAAACATTATTAAGGAGTGAGAACAATGAAAGAACAGAACTTAAAAAGACAGAAGATAATGATTGACATTGCATTTAAGTTTTGAATATCAAACTTGACTGGAAAGCAAGAACCTGGAAGTGAGTTCAATAAGCAAGAAGTGCAAAACAAGAAATTGGTAGAATAAAACTTATAGTTAGATCTTAGAATTTCTACTGTAAAATGATGAGACCATGCTGCCAATCTAGTACTGCGCTTAAATTCATAAAGTCTAGGTACCATAGAGGAAATCAGAGAGCCAAGTTCGAATTCCAGTCGAGTTCATTACATTCACTTACATGCAAATACCCTTGGGAAAGGTATGAATCCATCTCTTCTCCTCCCAGCTATGAGTTAAATAGTAAAACTTCTATCAGAGAATCTTTATTATTTCCCAAAAAATTCTTACAATCTAAAAGTATGTTTAGGCTTTACATAACCTCAAAAAGGTTGATAAGCTGTAAAAAAACAAATCAATCAACCAAAGAGGAAAGCGATATTTATTCTGTATAAATTACAAAAATGTGGCACAAGGCCAAAGGGGGGATTGGGGAAAGGACAGTCTTCTTCTGTCTTAAATATAACTTAGCTAGCCGCAAACACTGACCCAATCGTATGAACAATATTCCTTACACCAAAACAACACATTCATACGTACCTTTCCTTCCAACCAAAGAGGAAAGCTCATCAGAACAATTACTATGTAAGTATTTATAGAAAAAGGCACAGGGAAGCTACCTTATGGCAGTATGAGTGACTGAAGCCAAGATTATCAAATTAAAAATATTTAAAGCAGTTAAGTTACATTTTATCAATTTTTCATTCTTGCTAATATATCATTAGCCTCTCTTTGATTAATAAAACAAAAAATATTGTTACTCTTTCATTTTAATCCTGTTTTTGTTTATTCTATGAATAAATAATTCTGAATATCTAAACTACAAAATATATAGTCCTTGACAGGGACAGCCCATGATAGGATCTATGAATTGGAGATATTTAGAGACTCTTGATAAAATTCAAAGCATCTGCAATGTTATTGGTCCTGTTCTGGCATCCCAGCTTCATTCAGTTTCCCACTGCTGTGATGTAGCTTTTTCTATAAATACTTTCATGGTAATTGTTCTGATGAGATTTAGGTCTTATGAATTTAAGTGCAGTACAATATTAGCACAGTGGAGTAATGGATAGCAGCTCGGACTGAGGAATCGGAGAGCCGAGTTTGAATACCGGTTGAATCCAGTACATTCCCTTACATGCTAATACCCTTGGGAAAAGTATGAATCCGCTTCTTCTCCTCCCAGCTATGGGTAAATAGTAGAACAGACCAGGTTCTATGGCCTTGGGTGGCAGCTGGTCTACCGCAGAAAAAAATGGCAACCTACTGCAGGAAAAATCTGCCTCGTCGGTCATGTATCAAAAGATACATGATCACCTAAGTGTATATCACGCATAGCACATAACTGACTGTCAAGATTGGCAAAAGGGTTTCATCAATTTACAGTTGAATTGGTTAGATGTAACCTTAAGTTTTATGCAGTTTCTTTTGCAAGTCTTGTCTGTGGAACTCTCTTCTGGCTGTTTGCTTTGGAGCTAACTTTGATCTTCAAAAATTTAAATGCAATGTCAATCGTTAATAACTTCTTCCTGATTACTCTTCTTTTGTTCTTGCTCCTTTTTTAATTCTTCCACACCCAGTAACCCCATGTGTCTTAGTCGCTTTACTGGTTTGCTTGGGGTGAACTTAATTAAAAAAATAAAAATATACAAGGATTGATATATAGTAGTTTGGCACTCTTTTCATTGTTTCTGACAAAATTAATCTACTGTTTTCTTGATTCCTGTTCTTTAATGGTTCCAAATGCTAAGCAATGTATCAGGAAACAGGAGCATTTCATTAGAAACAAAGAAGAGAGTGCTGAACTGCAAAACAATGTTGATCCTGCTATATGACAGGGAATGCTGAACAATTTCCTCACAGATAAAGAGGATACTTGGGGCAACAGAGATGCGGATGTACTGAGAATACCATTGACAGAACATGTGAGTAATGAGGATGTTTTAAGGAAAAATGGAAAACAAAAAGAAAGCTTATATTTAGAATCAGAAAGTTATTAGGAAAATTTGGATTGACTGGAAATAAAAGTCAAGGGAAAGTCAATTGAAATATTTGTTGCTCCTTAATAATGTTTTTTTCTTATCCTTTCACACTCAGTAACCCTTTGTGTCTTAGTGGCTTTGTTGCCTTGGGGATGAAATGATTAAAAAGAAAAAAAAATTATTGTTCTGTTTGGTATTAAAGGGTGAACTTTAAAGCCATTGAACATTACAAAACTGTACTAAAGTTAAAAAAATAAAATGAATTGTATTGAAATACATTACATTGTATCTATTTCATTCGTGTTTACTGTGACTTCTTCAAGTTAACTACTGACAACCATTGAATCTAACTGCAGCTTTTTTTCTTTCTGAACAAAATTCTTTTTCATTCAGTCTGGAAAGCATGAAAAGTATATCTGCTTTGACAGAAAGAACCACCTACTGTCAACAGCTTGGAGACAAGGCTAATATTGGATCTTGGCTGGAACATTATTTGCGAGAGAATGAATTAACTTTTATAGAGCTGATATGAAAAAAAAAAAAAGAATTTAACGTGTCACAGACGACTGTAATAATTCTAGCTTTTTCATATCACCAGCAACAAATAAAGCTATGGGCAAATATGTAAGCAAGGGGAGGTAATCAAAGATGTGAAAACTTCACAGTAGGAAGCTTTCAGTTTGTACGAGGTTACCAATGCATGGCCCGAAGCCCAAACAGTTCCACTAAACATTTTTTTGTCCAGTTTTACAATTTTCAATTTCTTAAATATTCACACACACATATTATTATGTTATATAATGAATTACATTTTACAAGTCTACCATTTGTCTGTGCATTTGAATACGGCTGCCATATCTGGTTTTGTGCACCAGCTGTACATCTCAAGATTCTTGACAAAATCCAAAGAAGGATCTGTAATGTAATTGATCCTGACCAGGCATCTCAACTTCAACCACTTTCTCAGTGATGTGACATGGCAAATATTTTCATGGCAAACTCTGACTTGTTCTGGGTATGGCGATCGGGAGATAGGAGGTTTTGAGGAGCGTTGAACCACCTCTTAATTGCTGTTGTTCCCAGTTCCACCTGGGGTGGTAGCACCTGTTATGGTCCAAGTTATGGGCAAATAGCGAACTCCCAAACAAAAATCAACTACATTTTTATAGTAAAATGAGCAACAATACACTTTTATAGTAAAATGACAATCAGTTTAACGCTAAAAAAGTATAAAAATACATTTAAAAAAGTTACCAACAGTACATTTTTGTAGTGAAATTACCAGAAATACATTTAATAAAAAATACCAACTATATATTTTAACATAGCATTACCCTGAAAGTATAAAATTATGTACAAAATATTTATATTTCAGCATTAAATAACGCATACAGTTTGATATGCCATTAAACAAAATCCACCAGCACCACTACTCTGACAAGCTTTTTTCACTGGTGTTCTGAATACCTGAATTTAAGGTTGCACCTTTTACTGTTGAAATAACTAAATGCAACCACCCCTTTAATCCAACAGTTTCTTTTCTTGCACTTCTCGCCTGTGGAACTCCTTTCTGTTTACTTGCTTCCCTGATAACTACAATCTTCAAAAATTTACATGCAACATCAATTGCCATATTCTGTCTTTTGTCCTTTCCTCAATCCTCCTATATTTTCAGTCTTCTTTTTCACTTCCTGTAACCCCCCCCCCCCACTGCACACTAGGGGCATTCCTGCCTTGCTTATTGGATTAAAAAAAGACTGATGTATATTTCTTTTAGTGGAAATAATGTAAAACTTTCTTGAAGCTTTCATTCTAGCTTTAATAAAAAGTTAAAGGATTAAATTTAATATTTCCAGTAAGCAAAATACCCTGGCGTATTTAATATTTCCAGTAAGCAAAATACCCTGGCGTATTTAATATTTCCAGTAAGCAAAATACCCTGGCGTATTTAATATTTCCAGTAAGCAAAATACCCTGGCGTATTTAATATTTCCAGTAAGCAAAATACCCTGGCGTATTTAATATTTCCAGTAAGCAAAATACCCTGGCGTATTTAATATTTCCAGTAAGCAAAATACCCTGGCGTATTTAATATTTCCAGTAAGCAAAATACCCTGGCGTATTTAATATTTCCAGTAAGCAAAATACCCTGGCGTATTTAATATTTCCAGTAAGCAAAATACACTGTAGTGTATTTCAAACAAATTATTATTGATTGGAATCGGTTGTTAGACAAAGTAACTAATAATAACAAAACAAAAGTCATTGAAACAAAGCAAGTTCAGTCGACCATTGATGACAATTCCAGAACGCCGTAACTATAAACAATTTTTTGTATCCTCTCCCAGCCGCAATGATGGAGGAAGCATTACCTCGAACCATCGCCAGTGAGACACGCTGCAAGAGCCACTCCGTTTCGCGAGGCTCGTTCCTTAATCGAGACGCAATCGCGCCAATCCTCCAAAGGAACACCATCGAACGAGGGCCAATAACCCCTGAAGTCTCCACTGCAACAGGAGTAAAAAAAAATCTATCAACAAGAGAAGAATATTTAACTATTTCTTTCATCTCTGCGTCTCGGGCGACGGATCCTGGCTCAACTGCGGACCAGATCAAATTACCGTCTGAAAATGTATCCGCACAGGTTGCATTCCAAATCAATGACTTACCAATTTTAAAAGGGAAGATGGTAATGCCATCCGGCTGCTTTCCATCACCACGGTCGAGGCCTACTGGTTCGATTTGGGAAGGGAACCCAGCTGCATCCAAACCTCTTTTGATGATGTTGTTAATTGCTGCATGCCGTGGAAAGCGGCCAGTACTACGACGAGAGGAGAGTGGATGCAAACCAATCTCATCGATGGAGGCTCCACATCTGTATCTGTGACTCTCACATAATTTGAGTCCAAGACAGATGTAAAAGTTGTTCCTGATGAGGCAAAATTCTCAAGCAAAAGAGAACGCATTTGAATTTTTTCTTTGACATTAGTAAAAGAAAAAATTGACAACTACTACAAGGCTCAAGAACCACTCAAAATAGAGGGTTACTAAATGAGGCTGTTTTAGGAACCATAAGTGGAGAAAGTAAAAAAAAAAAGCAGATCATGAAGGCATGAAGGAAAGATACTAACTGATCCTAGACTTGTAAAGTAAGATTTTAGTGATCAGGGAAGCATTCTCTCGGGAGTTTGTCCAAATGGAAATTCCTTCTTTCAACTGCAATACAAAGGGAATGGGGATGAAACTAATAAATGCAGTTCATCAGAACTTGTCTTAGAAATAGCAGTAATGTAGCAAGGGGCTGGCAATGTTTCTTTTGTTGAATCACATTAGGTATCTTCTTTTTCTAAGTACCAAGTCCCTTCAGTACATGAGCGGTCATGACTCTCCACAACTTCCTGCCTTTGTAGCGGTTAGTAAGGTTTATCTTTTTGCTATCTCCTAATCCTTGTTCTGGTAACCAAATGCACAAGCTTTTTAGGTAGTTCATTTACTGTTTTCCTCTGTCTTTCAATATATTCTGTGAGTGTCAAATTCTCCAAGCTCCCTTTTCTCATTATGTACTATAGAAATATCCACTGACTCTTTCCACATTCTGATTCTAATGTTCTTTTTGTTTCTGGTTTCCCTAAAACTTCCTCATTACTCTCATGTTTTGCAAAATTGTATTCTCAGCATCCTTCTGTAGAACAACATTTCTGTTGCATTAATTCTCTCCTTTGTCTGTGAAAAGATTTTCCACCATTCATTACCAAGTAGGAGGATAGATATTACACATCAGTTCCATACTCTTTTCTTTGTATCTAATAAAATATTCCTGTTTCTTTGCTTAGTGTTTGGAAGGCTCTTTCACTATTCAAATGAACCTTTGGATAAAGTTTTCTTCAGCACCTTAAAAATCTTAGGCTATAATTGTCTTTTTTTACTTAACTTCCTGTTGCATTATCCATTTATCAATGCTCATGAGGTTGTTCCTTCAGGATGTGGGTGATCATGGCCCTCCACAACTTCCTATCCTTTTTAAGCACTTAGCAATGCTTGTTGTTTTAATGTTCCTTCAATTACCTGTTCTTTCATTCTTTTAGATAAGCTTATTATGTAGGTTACTCACAATTTATTTTATCCCTTTGGGACATGGGCGATCATGGCTCTCTACAACTTCCTATCCTTTGTAGCACTTTGCAATATTTGTTTTTTTTTTAATCCTCCCATTCTCTTTTCTGCCATCCATTTGCACAAACTTATCACATAAGTTACTCAGTTTCCCTCTGCCCCATTTACTTTCAACATGTCTTATGTATGTCAAATTCTCCAAGCCCCCTTTTCTCAGAATGTGTTCCAAAATTTTCAGCTCTGTTTCTGATGCTAAATATAAGCATTCTTTTTGTTTTCCATTTTTCATTAAAACATCCTCATTGCTCACATGTTCTGTCAATGGTATTCTCAGCACATCCACATCTCTGTTGCCCCAAGTATCCTCTTCATCTGTGAGGAAATTGTTCAGCATTCCCTGTCATCTAGCAGAATCAACATTATGTTGCAGTTCAGCACTCTTTTCTTCGTTTCTAATGAAATCTACCTGTTTCCTGATACATTCATTATCTTTTGGAAGGCTTCTTTTGCTAGATATACATTACAATAAATAGTGTCTTCAATAAAAAACACGAATAAATTTTTAAATCAAACAATGCATATAGATTTTATTTATATTGTTCTGTAGAGGAAAAATAACAGTTAACCTGAAATTACTTTGTTGTTATATTAAGAATTGGATTTTTCATATATATTTTACTTATTCAACATAACATGAATATTATTTCATATAAACTTCATAAAAGTGAAATTAAAACATTTCATATTTTTTCTTGGTCATAAATTAAATTTACGTGTATTGATGTGGTTGTGTGGTTCTTCTTGTGTGCGTCTTTTTGTCTGTGTATGTGTGTGCACATGCTTCTGTGTGTGTCTGTGTGCATGTACGAACACTTCTGTGCATCTTTGTGTGTGTGTGTGTGTGTGAGGAGGGCTTCTATGAGTTTATGTGCCTTTGTATGCATGTATGTATGTGTGTGTGTGTGTCTCTCTCTCTTTTTCTGTGGGTTTGTGTGTGTCTATGTGCACTTGTGTTTCTGTGTGGGTGTGCAAATGTTTCTGTTTATGTATATCTCTGTGTTTGTGTGTGCATATGTCTATGCTTTTGTGTGTGTATGTTCATCTCTGTATGTGTCTGTGTGTGTCTGTGTGCACTTTTGCATGTTCATATATTTGTGTATCTGTGTGTGTGTGTGTGTGTGTGTGTGTGTGTGTGTGTGTGTGTCTGTGTGCATGCCTGTGTGTGTGTGTGTATGAGCACATGTGTGTGCTTCCCTCGGTATATGACTGTACCAGTTTAGATGTGTGTGTTTCTGTGTGTTCATATATTTATGTGTATATAAGTATGTGTGTGTGTGTGTGTATGTGCTTTTGTTTGTGTACCTAACCCTCTGTGTGTGCTCGCCTTTGTATGTATGTATGTGTGTGTGTGTGTGCACTTCTGTGCACTCAGATCTTTGTGTATATCTGTGTGTGTATGTGTATGCCTGTACTTTTGTGTGTGTATGTGTACCTGTGTGCATATGCTTGCCTCTGTATATGTGTGTGTGTGTGTGTGTGCACGCTTCTGTGTGTTCATATCTTTGTGTGTATCTGTGTATGTATGCCTGTGCTTTTTTGTGTGGATGTGCATCTGTGTGTGTGTGTGTATGTGTGTATGTGTGTGTGTGTGTGTGTGTATGTGCGTGCTCTCCTCTGTATGTTTGTGTATGTGTGTGTATGTAAAGGAGGGTGCATGCACCTCTGACAGGAGTGATTTTAACCCCAAAATGCCAAAACAATCAGTATATTGCTTAAAGTATCTTTAATTTTGAATAAGAATTTTTTTTAAAGTCAAAAAATTTCCGAAATAAAAATAATGCATTTGACAAAAATAGGTTTGATAGATAGTCAGTCATAAGCATTTAAAAAAAAAGAGAGAAAACATTTTTTTTTCTTTTTTACAAAATTTCTAAATATTTATCAAAAAACCGTCAAAACTCATCTTCATTATTTTGAGACGGAAAAGTTTTCCCTCGTTTAATAATGACATAAAAATACACTTTTAAAAAAAAAAAAAAAAATGCTTTTTAATAATTATTTGAAATAGTTCAGTTTCTAACCCGCTGGGAAGGTCTACAGAAAAAGAGAAAAGTATTTTTTTTTTAAATTATCAAATGGAGGCAATAAAAATTTTGTAAACAAAATATTTTGAGATTTTTTGTTTTTGTTTTATAATAAAGAATCAGTTATGTAAAATGAAACATTTATTACAGAAGTTGAGAATGACGATAGGAAAAAATGCTGTCTCTTTGATGAAAAAGTAGGAAATTGCTGTGTTAGATATTTAAATGAGAATTTAAGATTTGTGTTTTATTTTTAAAAGATGATGAAGTTTGGTGAATATAATTTTTTTTATATTTTTATGGCTGAGTTTTTAATCAGATTATGAAACAATTTACAAGATATACAGAAAAAAATGAATTACATTTTAGCAGTTCAGCTCCAAGTGTCACTTACTATTTGCTTTTTTTTTTTTTTAAGCTTATCACCCCAAGCAAGGCTGGAAGCCACTAGCACGCAAGGGGTTACAGAAGGTTTGGAGGAAGAGCAGATAGGAGTGGTAAAGGAGAGGATGTGGAGAAAGATAGTGGATCGATCAAGGCAAGGGGGTTACAGAAGATTTGGAGCGAGAGCAGATAGGAATGAAAGGTGAAAGGATGTGGAGAAGAGAAGTGGATAGATCAAGGCAACTGGAGATGTCGATTGACATTACACTTAAATAATTGGAGATTGTATTTGTCAGGGAAACAGGAATAGGGAAGGGAGTTCCACAAACGAGATGTGTGAGACATGAAGCTATTGGAGTAGAAGAGACGTCTACATCTAACGGTGAAGAAAATAACATTTTATTTCTGTTAGTGATTTATCAGGTTAAAATTTTACAAAACCATTTTAATTACGTTGGTTAAAAAATTGTAAAACATTTTATTTCTATTAGTGTTTTATCAGGTTAACAAAGCAATAAAATATTAATATTTATGTTAGTGTGTTATCAGCTTAAAAAGTGATAAAACATTTTATTATGGTTAGTGTTTTATCAGGTTAAAAAAGTGATAAAGCATTTTATTAGGGTTAGTTTTTTATCAGGTTAAAATTTTACAAACCATTATAATTATGTTAGTTAAAAGATTATAAAACATTTTATTTCTATTAGTGTTTTATCAGATTAAAAAAGTGATAAAACATTTTATTTTTGTTAGTGTTTTATCAGGTTAAAAAGTGACAAAACATTTTATTTCAGTTAGTGTTTTATCAGGTTAAAAATGTGATAAAACATTTTATTTTGGTTAATGTTTTAGCATGTTAAAAATTGATAAAACATTTTATTTCTGTTAGTGTTTTATCAGGTTAAAAAGTGACAAAACATTTTATTTTGGTTAGTGTTTTATTAGATTAAATGAAGCTACAAACATTTTATTTCGGTTAGTGTTTTATCAGGTTAAAAAGTGATAAAACATTTTATTTCGGTTAGTGTTTTATTAGGTTAAAAAGTGATGAAACATTTTATTTATGTTAATGTTTTATTAGCTTAAAAGTGGTAAAACATTTTATTTCTGTTAGTGTTTTATCAGGTTAAAAATGTGATAAAGCATTTTATTTTGTTTCGTGTTTTATCAGGTTAAATAAAGCTACAAACATTTTATTTCAGTTAGTGTTTTATCATGTTAAAAAGTGATAAAACATTTTATTTCTGTTAGTGTTTTATCAGGTTAAAAAAAAACTACAAACGTTTTATTTCTGTTTGTGCTTTATTAGGTTAAAAAATGTTAGAAAACACTCAAATAATTTCTGTCTGAATAGTTTAGTGGATTTAAGTGTTGATTTATGAATTTGGTAACAAAGTAACTGTGAGTTCAATTCCTGGGCTGGGCAGTGTGTACTTGGACTCAGTGGAAACAAGTGAGCAGTACTAAAAATAAGAATTAGATGATATCCCTAGACATGGGCAGTGATATGAGAGCAGTCTGCCACAGTAGATTAAATAAAGTGTTCAGTTCATAATTCCCTGTAGGTCATGCAGATTGATATACGCTTGATGAAGGTTAGTGAGTACAGCAGTTGCAATGTAGCAACAACAACAAAGATGAGGACAATAGTCTGAATGTAAATAGTGTAAATAACTTTCAAATAGTAAAGAAATGGTGGGGATTTTCTATTGAGATTTATTTAACTGGATGATGTGACTCTGCCTTTCTCAATGAGATCCCAGTTATTCATTTGTTCAGGTGGGCAAATATGATCTAAGGCTGGTGTCATGTGGTTTCCACCAATGTACATGAGAGTTGAGGCAAAAAAAAGTGTCCCCTCCCTGCAGCCAGTGATGAAAAAAGTGTTATGGGGAACCACAACCCTTTGCTTTTTAGTGAGCATCTTATAGTGAGATGCTGTCTCGATTTTTGAATCTCCAGGGATCGAGCATATCTGCTTTTGTTCTTAGTCTTCCCAGAGTCAAAGGTTTACTGAAAATTTGTGATTGGCAAATTTTTATGATCTAGGTGGAATATTTTAATTTCCAACATCCAAAAGAATTCTTTCACACCGTTTCAAATGATCTATCTATCTATCTATCTATCTATCTATCTATCTATCTATCTATCTATCTATCTAATATTCATTTATTTGTTTTTACCAAATTTTAACCTTTCATTTTTACCAAGTTTTGAAGCTGACAGATTATTTCCAGGGGTAACTGGAGTTTACAAGTTGTTTTTTTTTTTTTTAGGAATTAAGGGATTTGAGATTAATCTTTTTAAAAACCTGCAATCTTAAACTATTTCCACTATTACTCAGTCAGTCAGTCAGTTATGTGCCTTGCGTGATACACACTTAGGTGATCATTTATCCTTCGATACATGACTGACGAGGCAGATTATTTTGCACAGTAAGTTGTCATTTCTTTCTGCGGTAAGCGAGTTGCCATCCAAGGCTACAGTACCCAGTCTATTCTGCTTTTTACCCATAGCTGGGGGAGAAGACAAGGATTCATATCTTTCCCAAGGATATTGGCACATAAGTGAATGTAATGGATTCGAATGGAATTCAAACATGGATCTCTGATTTCTCAATCCGAGCCGCTATCCATTACTCACAGTGCCTCCTTACTGCAGTAAAAAATGTCTCGTTTTTTTAAGCATGAGTGTATTTAAGTTTTGTTTAGTAAAATTTGTGTGCGTGACATGTATATTTTACAAGTACAGTAAGGGAAATACTTGTCATGTGCTTCCACAAAGATTCAAAGACATTCGAATATTCACCATCAGAAATGCTACATACTGCACCATAAAGGCATGTCACGAAACTGTTGTGAATTGACAGCAGTTTATGCAATAAACTGAATCGTATTTTTTCCCTATCATATCCGCATTTAGTTCAGTCTTAGTTTGAATGAGTTTTTAAAAACGTTTACCATTTAGTGGTGGTGGTGGTGATGGTGGTGGTAGTGATGGCAGTGGGGAGGGGGATTTTCCGCCTACGATCAGAACTGCCTTGCCATCTTAATGTTGTTTTTGAATTCCATACGCTGAGGAGAGTAAAAGCTCTTTCATAGGTTAATATTTTTATTTCTTCAAGTTTTAGGAGAATAGAAATTTATTTATTTATTTTATCTGGAACCTTCATGTCTAACAGTGTTAGGTTAGTGTAAACTCCCCTTCTTTTTCTTTTAATTTAGGAAAATGCAATTAGATTCTAAGGTGGGTGGGATTGTAGAAAAAAGATAATAAAAAAATAAAGGCATGTGGGTAGGAAACAAAAAAGCCACAGAGAAAATAAAGAATATTTGAATATATTTAATTTATAATAATAAAATAAGGTATATTTGAATTTATTTAATTTATAATAAGGAATATTTGAATTTATTTAACTTATAATAAGGAATATTTGAATTTATTTAATTTATAATGATAAAATAAGGTATATTTGAATTTATTTAACTTATAATGATAAAATTAGGAATATTTGAATTTATCTAATTTATAATAAGGAATATTTGAATTTATTTAATTTATAATGATAAAATAAGGTATATTTGAATTTATTTAACTTATAATGATAAAATAAGGAATATTTAAATTTATTTAATTTATAATGATAAAATAAAGAATATTTGAAGTTATTTAATTTATAATGATAAAATAAAGAATATTTGAAGTTATTTAATTTATAATGATAAAATAAAGAATATTTGAAGTTATTTAATTTATAATGATAAAATAAAGAATATTTGAATTTATTTAACTTATAATAATAAAATAAGGTATATTTGAATTTATTTAATTTATAATAAGGAATATTTGAATTTATTTAATTTATAATGATAAAATAAGGTATATTTGAATTTATTTAACTTATAATGATAAAATTAGGAATATTTGAATTTATTTAATTTATAATAAGGAATATTTGAATTTATTTAATTTATAATGATAAAATAAGGAATATTTGAATTTATTTAATTTATAATGATAAAATAAACATATTTGAATTTATTTAACTTACGATAAAATAAGCAATATTTGAATTTATTATATCTTAAAAAATAAATGTCGTATTTAATTTATTGTAATGAAATAAAGAATGGTCATCCGCGAAGGTTCTTGGTCTGCTTGGGATTCTGAATTTCAAATTGTGGAAAAGGAAACAAGAAACTACTTCATTATCTTTCCCAAGAAGTCATGGTAATTCACAGATAAATAAGTAAAGGAAGCTGTTGAGAGCCATGATTGCTTGTCTTAAACAGACGGCATTTTAAAAAAAAAGAAAAATGACCTGAAATATTTTAATCAAGTAACTATTGATGATAAGGCATATTTAATTCATAGTAATGGTTTGATAAATTAGATTATTAAAATATTTATTTAATTCAAATCAAAGATGACATTTATTTTATGAAGATATATTAAATTAGAATAATATTTCTTTATTGGAAATATTACTTCTTTTCTCTGTGATATTTTCTCTCTAAAAGTTAAAGTTATAACTTTTGTTTCTATGAGTTTTTGCCTAATTGAACATTAGTATCTCATCACATTACTTTCATAACTTTTTCCTTTGACTTTTTTCAAATAACCACAAATTTCTCTATTGATTTTCTCCTATGGCATTTTTAAAAACTTCCTATTTTTTTGCTGTAATTTCTTTTCTAGTCATTACATATTTTTCTATTGATGTTTCCTATGACTTTCTTCCAGTCCCAACAAATCTTTCTATTGACTTTGCCCTTTGAGCCACTTCAAATATTCCTAATGACTTTTTCGAGTCACAAGAAATCTTTCTATTGATTTTGACTTTCCAGTGACTTCAAATTTTTCTAATAACTTTTTTCTATAAGTTTTTCCAGTCACAACAAATCTTTCTATTGACTTTTCCCTTTGAGTCACTTCAAATATTCCTAATGACTTTTTCGAGTCACAAGAAATCTTTCTATTGATTTTGACTTTCCAGTGACTTCAAATTTTCCTAATAACTTTTTTCTATAAGTTTTTCCAGTCACAACAAATCTTTCTATTGACTTTTCCCTTTGAGTCACTTCAAATATTCCTAATGACTTTTTCGAGTCACAAGAAATCTTTCTATTGATTTTGACTTTCCAGTGAAATCAAATTTTCCTAATAACTTTTTTCTATGATTTTTTCCAGTCACAACAAATCTTTCTATTGACTTTTCCCTTTGAGTCACTTCAAATATTCCTAATGACTTTTTCGAGTCACAAGAAATCTTTCTATTGATTTTGACTTTCCAGTGACTTCAAATTTTCCTAATAACTTTTTTCTATAAGTTTTTCCAGTCACAACAAATCTTTCTATTGACTTTTCCCTTTGAGTCACTTCAAATATTCCTAATGACTTTTTCGAGTCACAAGAAATCTTTCTATTGATTTTGACTTTCCAGTGACTTCAAATTTTCCTAATAACTTTTTTCTATAAGTTTTTCCAGTCACAACAAATCTTTCTATTGACTTTTCCCTTTGAGTCACTTCAAATATTCCTAATGACTTTTTCGAGTCACAAGAAATCTTTCTATTGATTTTGACTTTCCAGTGACTTCAAATTTTCCTAATAACTTTTTTCTATAAGTTTTTCCAGTCACAACAAATCTTTCTATTGACTTTTCCCTTTGAGTCACTTCAAATATTCCTAATGACTTTTTCGAGTCACAAGAAATCTTTCTATTGATTTTGACTTTCCAGTGACTTCAAATTTTCCTAATAACTTTTTTCTATAAGTTTTTCCAGTCACAACAAATCTTTCTATTGACTTTTCCCTTTGAGTCACTTCAAATATTCCTAATGACTTTTTCGAGTCACAAGAAATCTTTCTATTGATTTTGACTTTCCAGTGACTTCAAATTTTCCTAATAACTTTTTTCTATAAGTTTTTCCAGTCACAACAAATCTTTCTATTGACTTTTCCCTTTGAGTCACTTCAAATATTCCTAATGACTTTTTCGAGTCACAAGAAATCTTTCTATTGATTTTGACTTTCCAGTGACTTCAAATTTTCCTAATAACTTTTTTCTATAAGTTTTTCCAGTCACAACAAATCTTTCTATTGACTTTTCCCTTTGAGTCACTTCAAATATTCCTAATGACTTTTTCGAGTCACAAGAAATCTTTCTATTGATTTTGACTTTCCAGTGACTTCAAATTTTCCTAATAACTTTTTTCTATAAGTTTTTCCAGTCACAACAAATCTTTCTATTGACTTTTCCCTTTGAGTCACTTCAAATATTCCTAATGACTTTTTCGAGTCACAAGAAATCTTTCTATTGACTTTTTCATGTGATTTTTTTCCAGTCACCAGAAATTGTCCTTTAACTTTTTCCCAGTCACTCAAATGCTTACCTATTGCTTTTGCATTTTTTTAGAAATAAAAAAAACTAGTTGAATCAAATATTTCTGTTTCTATATTGAACAAAAATAATTTTTGCCTCAGTATTTTCTCCAACTTTTCATCTTCAATGGTTTCAAATTACCAAGGATCTAAATTTTTTTTCATGTGGTTTAAGTGGATTTATTCAAGGCTGTTTATCTTGACAAAAGTCACTGAGAATACTGATCTACTGGGTGCATGTGCAGTGGAGAAAATAAGTATTTCATCCTCTGCTGATTTTCTGAGCTTGCCACCTTACAAAAATTGGAACAGTTTATAATTTTCAGGTTAGGTCTGTCTTGAAAGTGAGAGATAGAATATAAGAAAAATTCTAGAAAATCACATTATATTAATTTTTGAATATTTATTTATTTTTTATTGAAAAAATAAGTGTTTCAGCCCATAGCAAATCATAACTCAGTATTTGGTGAAAAAACTCTTGTTGGCAAGCATGGCAGCTAGGCGTTTACTGTAGTTGGTTACCAAGTGTTTACAGATCCCAGGAGAGATTTTGGCTCACTCCTCTTTGCAGATGCTCTCCAAATCCTTAAGGTTTGTAGGTTGTCTTTGGGAAACTCGAAGCTTCAGATCCCTCCAGAGATTCTCTAAAGGATTAAGGTCCAGAAACTGACTAGGCCACTCCATTACCTCAATGTGCTTCTTCTTGAGCCATTCCTTTGTTGCCTTAGCCATATGCTTTTGGCCACTGTCATGCTGGAACACCCATACATGACCCCTCTTCAGTGTCCTGGCTGAGGCAAGGAGGTTTTCACTCAAGATTTCCCTGTACTTGGCCCAATTCATCTTTCACTTGACCCAGTGTAGTCGTCCTATCCCCTTAGCAGGGAAACAGCCCCAAAGCATAGTTTACACCACCATGGTTAATGGTTGGGATGGTGTTCTTGGGGTCCAAGTCAGTTTTTTTTTTCTCCAAACATGGTGAGTCGAGTAGATGCCAAAAAGCTCAATTTTAGTCTCGTCTGACCACATCACTTACTCCCAACCCTCCTCTGAATCATCCAGGTGTTCTTTTGCAAACTTCTGACAGGCTTGTTCTTGAGAAGGGGGACCTTGCGGGCACTACATGATTTCAGTCCACTACGACGTAGTGTGTCACTAATGGTCATCTTGGTGACTGTGGTCCCAGCTTCCTTGAGATCATCAACAAGTAGTTCTCGGTTGTTTCTTCACCTTTCTCATCATCTGGTTCACTCCACGTTGGGAGATATTGCATGGAGCTCCAGACTGAGGGAGATTGATAGTCAATTATTGTTTCTTTCATTTTCTTATTATCCCACCAACAGTCGACATCTTCTCACCTAGCTGCTTGCCAATCATCTTGTCGCCCATTCCAGTCTTGTGTAGGTATACAATTTTGTCCCAGATGTCCTTAGACAATTCTTTCATCTTGCCCATAGTGGAGAGATTAGATTCTAATTCATTGAAGAATTCTTTTATACAGGTAATGAGTACTTGATTAGGAGTAATAATTGAGTAATAGGACTAGTCTATATGCCTCCTGGTCACCTAACCAGTCTGTGGCTCTTGAATCATTGCTGGTTGGTAGGGGGTGAAATATTTATTTTTTCAATAAAAAAGAAATAAATGTTCAAAAATATATATGATGTGATTTTCTAGAATTTTTTTATATTCTGTCTCTCACTTTCAATATGGACTTACTCTGAAGATTATAGATCGTTCCCATTTTTGTTAGGTGGCAAACTCAGAAAGTCATCAGGGGATGAAATACTTATTTTCCCCATTGTACATGAAAAAGTACATGGTGATCATATTTAAAGTCTTCTAAAATTCAAATACTTTGGATATTAACATATGGACTATTATCTCAATAAACATCCTCTTCTGTGTGTTTTGTGATGTCAACAAACACTCATTGTCACTTTCATAATGCTTGTTCTAGTAGAGACTTTGCAATGACAGATACAACTATAGTAACACCATTGAACAATACTGGTGTCAAACGACTTCAAATAACACTTGCACTAATAGTACTTGCTCGATAATACTCACTCAAAAAGTAACCACCAAATAGTAATCCGTATAGTGATAAGTATAGAGAAATAGTATAGTGAATAGAGATCTCTATAGTAATAGAGGATAGTGTAGAAATAGTGATCAATAAGAAGCCGTGGTAATTCCCATATATACATTTCTTTACCAGCATGTGATCTACTTATTTCAAATGGGATCACCTGTGTTTGCTGTCTGGTGATCTGTGTTCAAACCCAAGTGTTGGCAGTGACACTTTATTCCTATATAACAGTGTGCCATGTCACTTCAGAAAATGGGTGATCATGGCTCTCTGCAACTTGCTATCTTTTGTAATTCTTAGCAAGGTTTGGCTCTTAACTTTCCCTCCCAATTTTACCATCCATTTACACAAGCTCATTAGTTAGGTTACTTGCTGTTTTCCTCTTGCCTTCAGTATGTCTTGTGAGTGTCAAATTCTCTAAACCCTCTTCATTATATATCCCAAAACTTTTAAATGTATCTTTCTGATTCTTAGTATAAGTGTCTTTTTTGTTTCTCTCTTAAAACTAGTTTTCATGATCTGCCTATGGCATTCTCATCATCCTGCTGTAGACATTTCTGTTGCCTCAAGATACCTCTTTATCTGTGAGGAATTTCACTGCTATATCAGAGGATTGATATTACATATCTGTTCAGTTGTCTTTTCTTTGTTTATAAGGTTTATGTTATGGTTATTTACCCACATATGCATGGACTCTTCCAGCTATAAATAAGAGCAGGTACTGCTTTTTGGAGAGGGAAGTTTCCAGCAGTCAGCTCTGACAGTCGGACTGAACATTCTTGCTGTAACACTCTTGTTTGTATATGTTTGTATTACTGTTTCTGTTAATATATTTGTTTAACTCAATTCCTCTCTTTGTGTCTTTATTTCTGGCCCTAACAAGGCCACAACAGTTTATTAATTTTTTTTTTTAATCATTTCACCCCAAGCAAGGCAATAATGCCACTAGGGCGCAGGGGATAACAGGGATTCAAAAAAGAATGTGAAGACTTTAGTGAGGAAAAAAGATGATAAAGGAACAGGATTCAGACAGACAGAAGATTGTGTGTGACATTGCACCTAAATTTTTGAAGATTATAGGTGACAGCAAAGCAAGAATTTGGGAGTTCCACAGGAGAGAAGTGCGATAAAGAAACTGTTAGAATAGAAGTGGTGGTTGCATCTAGTTTGTTCAACCATAAAACGGTGATGCCTGTTTGCTAATCTAGTAGCATGATTAAATTCATGTATTCCAGGCACCGGTGAGAAATGCTCATCAGAACAGTTGCCATGAAAATATTTGTAGAAAAGACAGAAGGAAGCCATGTTGTTGGTGAGAAAGTGACTGAAGTCGAGATGCCATGTCAGGACCTTTACTACACGCAATCTAGATCATATTACCTTTATCACTCTGTATGTGACTCCATTTGCTGGGCAAAAAGTTTATCATGCCACTGAAGATGACTCTGATCTGTGTATTTGAATTTGTTTGAATTTCATAGTTGTGTTGTCATATCCTGCTATGGTAATAGAAAGCAACTTTGAGTAAAATTAACAATAGGGATACTGCAACTTTGAGGCCTTAAAAAAGAATGCAGTGGAAAGAGAAGTAATATTAATAATGCAGTATGCTAAAGGTTAAGGAAAAAGGTGGATTGTGTCATTTCATATTCTGCATTTATTCAAATCTCAAAGAAAATTTAATTTCTTTTTTCTTCTGGTATTTACATTTTTGTGAAGATTGCATATGTTAAAAAAAAAGAATGCTGTCAGATGTGTTCAATAGATAATCAAATGTCAACCTCATACTTAAAAGAAAAGTAAATTGAAAAATTTAATTAAATACTCAAGAAGTTAAAGGCATCTTTATCCAACATTTTAAAGAATGCAATGTAATTAGTAACTGTTTCTGGTTCACACAGATCAACAGTAAATATTTGGTAAGGCATATATTGACTAGCATAGTCTTCTACTTCTTCTATGTGCCATGTCCTGTCAGGAGATGGATGGTCATGACTCTCCACAACTTCCTATTCTTTGTAGCTCTCAGCAATGTTTATTTACTATCCCTCCCACTCTGCCATCTATTTACACAAGTGCATAATGTAGGTTACTCACAGCTTTCTTTCGATTATGGCTCTCCACACCTTTCTATCTTTTGTAGCTTTTTGCAGTGTTGATCTTTTTACTATCTCTCCCACTCCTTTTTCCGCCATCTATTTACACAAGCTCATCAGGTAGGTTGCTCACTGTTTTCCTGCAGGACATGGGTGATTACGACTCTCCACAACTTCCTATCCTTTGTAGCATTTTGTAATGTTTATTTTTTTACTATATCACTCACTTCTATTTCTGGCATCTGATCAGGTAGGTTACTCAATGTTTCTCTTCAGGACATGAATGTGATCATGGCTCTCTACAACTTCCTATCCTTTGTATCTCTTAGCAATGTTTATTTACTATCCCTCACACTCCTTTTTCTGCTATTCATTTACACATGCTCATCATGTAGGTTACTCAGTTTACCTTCTGCCTATGGGTGATCATGGATCTCCACAACTTCCCATCCTCTGTTGCTCTTAACAATGTTTATCTTTTTATTATCTCTCCCACTCCTTTTTTTGCTGTTCATTTACAAAAGGTCATCAAGTAGGTTATTTACTGTTTCCCTACAGGACTTTGGTGATTATGGCTCTCTACAACTTCCTATCCTTTGTAGCTCTTAGCAATGTTTGTTTATTTACTATACCTCTTACTACTTTTTTCTGCTATCCATTTAAACAAGCTCATCATTTTCCTTCAGGGCATGGGTGATCATGGCTCTCCACAACATTTTGCCTGTTGTAGCTCTTAGCAACATTTGTCTTTTTGACAATACCTTTGCTTTCCTTTTCTGCTATCCATTTACAGAGGGTTGTTGCTCATTTCTGTTTCTCTTGCCTTCAAATCTGTCCTGTGAGGGTCACATCTCCATGATCATTTTTTCTCATTGCCTGTCCCAGAAATTTCCAATATCCCTTTCTGATCTTGAATTGTCTTTTTTAACTCCATTTTCCTTAAAACCTTCTCATTGATCATATGTTTCATCCATGGTATTCTCAGCATCCTTCTGTAGAACCATATATATTGCCTCACGTTTTAGCTGCATCTGGGGTGGATTGTTCAACATTCACTGTCATATTAGATAGCAGCTCTGCAATCTTTTTTTATTTCTAATGAAATTTTCCAGTTTCTTAATACTTTGTTTAATTTTTGGAAGGCATAATTTGCTATTCCAATGACCCTTAGTATTTTGGTGTCATCTGTTAAAACCCCCACCAGATATTTAAACTTATGCCCTTATTTGATTTTGATATCTCCCATTTCAAGTTTGCCACTTGGGCTTTTTCTCTTGCTGACAACCACATATTCTGTTTTCTTACAATTGATGGTTCATTCTTTTTTCCCATTTTCCTTTCCTGTCTTGTCTAGGAAGTGCGGTAGTTTTCTTTTAAAAATGATTGGTTTATTTACATATAAATTGGTACTTCTCAGAGTCTCTGCATTATACCTAGGATTAAAGTGTCACTCCTTGGCTCTTTGATGTAAGTTGTGTAATATTTGTGCATTCTACATAAAATTTTATACATACACACAAAATATATAGG